>CM024521.1:0-98616 GCA_014182375.1 Eucalyptus virginea
CTCGTTCAAACCCTTCCAGACAGCCTTTTAGCGAGAACCACTCGCCCTTTAGTTCGAGCCTAGAGACACTCGAGATGCCGGGATGGAAACGTTTCGATCTACCCAAGCTGCATTTCTCGGAGGATCCTACCAGGCTGGAGAAGAAGAGGAGACTTAGAAAGCCATAGAGAGATTTTGCGTAAACACTCACTTTACTTCAAGGGACTCTACTCAACACACCACACCCTCCTTGCCTTATATAGACAATAAGAGGTCACAAACCAACAAACAAGGACCTAGAACATTGGTCCGGGTAAAAACAGGGGCGCCGAAAAACTAACGGGAGGGAATTATTTGCGCACTATGAACAGTAACTGTACTGTGAACAGTACTTTCCCTAGCCTAGTGCTACAGTAAAAGTGAACAGTGGTTTGCTACAGTGAAATTTGTACGGACTCAGCGGTCTCGTCCGTCATGGGCATTGTAGCTGCATACCGAGTCATCATCCGAGCTTTCTTCTAGGAGATGTGCCTCGTACTTTTTCTTTGAAGGGCTTCAAGATCTTCGGGTGAGAGGATTTGATTTAGCCTTGACGAGGATGCTTGTTCATGAGCCCAATGGGATGCTTCTTCTTCCGCCCGTTGTATTTTCGCCGGTGGTATTGGCGGGAATACTTGGTCTGTGGCCAATTGGAGGGGTCTGCATAAAAGGATGTGTCCATGTCTTGGGATGAGGATGAAGGTCCCTATTCGTAGGGATCTTGGGACAGAGGACCTCCAAAGCGTGCATAGGGGTCTTGAGTGGACTGCACAATGTCATCTTCGCTTGTCATTTCATGGTCTTGGGACGATCCAGCCTTGTCTCGTATTGCCCGAGTGCTTTCTTAGCTTCGGTGCTAGGTCATAATGATCCCACGTAGTAGGTGCATTATACCGGACATCTTCAGAATGGTTTTGTTTTCTGGCATAGAATTCTCTGGAGTTCTCGATACTCATGCTCGCAAATTCTAACAGATCTTGGGTAAGATTTGTAGATTCGGGCTTCTCGGTTGTTTAAGTTAGGTTTATAGGACGTGGTTCCTATTTCGAGTGGTGCATCGAGAATACTACCATTATTTCGCAAAAATTCCATGGACGTCGGAAAAACAGGACGGTGTGGACCTCAGTGTTTGGTGTTGTGGTTCTCAATTCCTTTTCCAGATCTTGTTTCCAGCATGTAGGATGATAGAACCAATTAAGGAAATCTAGGAGATTCTTATCACTTTCATTTTCCACATTTCTTCCGAGTAAGAATATCCCCGGTGAGATTTGCAACGAATCTTCTCGTTGGGATTTCAATGGCTATTAAGTACTTATTGGTTAAGTACCATAACAGCGTTTTGAGCTGGTCGGGAAATCATCTTCCTTCCGGATAAGAGGATGAATGAAAGGGTAATTTAAATTTAACCCGAAAGGATAAAGAATCGAACCTCCATTGAACCTCGAATAGATCTCGTATGGCATTGCCACATGAGATTTTCCGGGTTCTCGAAGACTGTCATTCGGATGTGCTTGGATGATCTCCCCGGGGGTATTTCCAGCTTTGTAAATCTCTCGATGTTCTCAATCTTGTATTTCACTCCATGGTTGAGCATATGGAAAGCAGCCTCTTGATGTACATGTTGATTTCAGCTGGTGCTCGGGTCTTGATAGGAAGTCGGCAAGTACATTCTTTTTCCAGAATATGTTTGGTTTCAAAGGAGTATTTGGAAAACCATTCAGCCCATCGAAGTAGCTGAGAATTTGGAATCTGTTTCTGTTTAAACTTGGTCATCTGAGGGAAAGATGCCATGTCTAATTCTACCAGGAAGTGATGGCCAATGAGATGGAACTCAAATTTTTGATTCCATTTTTGACTTGCTAGGATTTCTTTGAAAGTGGAATGGTAATGCATTTCAGCTTGGGAAAACTTTCCACTTTTATGAGCACAAAGGTGTTTCTTACCATCAATTTCTTCAAAGAGAATGGCTGCCCAGTATTCATCGCTGGCGTCGGTTTGAAGAATCCTTTTCCCGTTGATGGTATTTGCAATGGTGGGAGATTCTCATAATCTCCTTAAGCTCGGAACGGCTTTACTGCGGGTTTTTCCCCATGGTGGGGAATTCTTCTTCAGCATGGTTTGCAAAGGGATCGAAGCTTAGCAATATTTGGGACAAAAACCCCGAGATAATTGATTATCCCAAAATTGCTGAACTGCTTTGTCGTGAAGTTTCCTTCAGAAACTTCAGAATTCTTGGGCGATATGTGGCCCCAGGATAGTACGTACCTTTGTTGAGGTGCATACCAAGGAATTCAATTTCGGTTTGGGCAATATTCATTTTCCTTTGTGAAAGCATAATGCCATGCTTTTTTACAATCTCTCGCAAACTGTTCAAGGAGCCGATGTGGCAGACTGTTCATCAGGACTGTAGAGTAGAATATCGTCGATGTATACGGCTGCACTCGCCAAGATTGGCTGAAATATACGACACATGGCCTTTTGGAAAAGGGATGGTGCTACCTTTAGGCCAAAAGGAAGAACCTTCCACCGAAAGTGCTGGTTCGGGATACAAATCTCGTCTTGGATCTGTCTTCGGGATGAATGCCCAATTGCCAAAATCCGGCTTTGAGGTCGAATTTGGAATAGATATGGGCCTTGGTTAGACCACTAAAGAGAGAATCTCTGGATGGTAAAGGGAACTTATCATCCTGGAGGAAAAGATTGAGAGGTTGATAGTTAATCACCGCCTCATTTTTCCCCGTTTTGCTCGGCACGTTTATTGACATAAAAGGCTTCACAAGCCCATTGAGAATCGGAGATTTCAATAAGGCCTTGTTGCGAAGTTCAGAGCATTCCGTTTGGGCTAAAGCCGATGTTACGCTTCATTCCCACATGACTCGCCCTTGTTGGATTGATATCTTCATTTTTCTTAAAAGGAGGCGAACAAAGAATTCTCGCGTTTTTCCATAAAGGATGAGGACATTTTTGAGCGAATTACGAATGAGATTACGAACAAGATTCTAGCAACTTTTGCATAATTGGATCTAGTAGACTCATTTGGATGGAAAAGAGTCTCGGATATTAACAAACTCGAGAATTGATCTTTATATCGAAGACCTTTTCCAGAATGATGCGAAGCCGAGAGATTTGAGTCATGATATCCCACCCAATTATCGATCTTTATTGGGGAGGTCGATCCAAAAATTTTGCGATTACGAAGACCTGCGGAAAGAATTGGACCGTTACGGGGCGGTCCCGACATTTGTGGAGAAAGTATCTCCGGAGGCGAATTGAAATATCGGATATGGGGAGTCCAATATTCTTCAGACAAAATCTTAGTATCAAGAATGGAACAACTTGCTCCTGTGTCAATGAGAGCAATGACATTGATTGGTTTGGCAAACTTCGAAGTGAGGATTTTAACTGGGAAATGGGGGCAGTGAGTTTGGCTTGAAAATATGTCAAAGATTGGTTCTGGAGATGCAGGAGATATGTGAAAAATATCCTCGGATTCCCGAGTCGACTCGGCTTGATGGAAGTTTGGTAAAAGGGTATGACACAAAGGGATTGTTCGATGGTTCTTCGTCGGCGAGAATAAGGATTCAATGTCATCGTTTTCAAGAGAAATACCTCTCGGCTTCAATGAGATGATTCTGGCCTTTTTGCATGAGGACAATTTTTAGCAAAATGTCCCGACTTGTTGCGATGTAGCAACGGTTTGATTTCTTATGGCCTCGTGCGATCCTTTCTTTTGCGTAGGTATCGCCATTTCTTCTTTGTCCGGAGGATGCTTGGAGCCATGTTTGGATTTCTTCATCGAATACCTCTTGTAGTGCTTTTCTTCCTAGGAATACTTGTCACAAGTACCGTCACAGTCTCTCTTGGAGCATTTTATTTTTAACTTCGGCGAGAACAAGGCGATTCGAGGCGCTTGTCGTCTGTGATGTAGGTACGAACCATCGCACGTTTTAAGCATAATTCTTCAAGGCATATATGGATTTCTTGCTGTATTTCCCCTAAGGGAACATCCTGTACTCTTCTTTGTTTTCCAAAGAAAGATCTTTCAACCATCTGGGATAGCTCTTTAGGGATGGATGTGAGGAAGACATGCTTCAAATTTGGATCTGCTCCGACCTGGAAAAAGAGCTGAAGCATTATTCGGTAATGCTTATCAAGATGCTTCTCCTGGAGAGAGCAGCATCTTCTCTCGAAAAATTCTCTTCTTTTCAACTCTTGTAGATCTCCCGGTTTTCCCACAAAAACATGATACAAGAGAGTAATGGCATGGCTGAAATGAGGTGACATCAGGAAGTGAATTTGGTCTTGTTCTACAAGTGATTGCCACCAGAGTTTGAGACTTCCTGTGAATCTTGTGACAAAATTGTAAAGAACATCATTCATATCATGGTTGGTGATAGACTGAGTATTCAACCAAGTATGAAATTCTTCAAGTCTTTCTGGCCATTTGGAATAAGGAATATCGTCGATGGTGAAGAATTGTTTTGATGTCACGGACACATGTTTGGTTGGATTGTTTCTAGCAGGATTACTTGTTTCACCATATTCTGGATCAGAATAGTTTGATTCCATTTCGTGTCTGGAGTATCAGCCATGAATATGGATGAAGTTATTGGTTGAAGAGGAAGGGAATCATCTGTAGGAATAGAGAAAGATGAGGAGGAAGAGAGAGATGCTAAATTTGATTGAGTATCGAAGAAGTTTGTTCTGCTGGAAACGATTTGTTTTTCGGAACAGGAGGATCGGATTGTTGGGTAGCGGGATCGATTCCCGAGTACCCAGATTTTTTAGAAAAGATTCTAACGGTTTGATATCATCATCTCGATCTCGGTTGTTCTCGATAACAATTGAACCTGATTTTTCTTTTCTTTATCCTTTTTCATGGCCTTGAGTCGGTTTCGTAGTCCCGCCATATCCGGTTCTCTTCGGTGAGGATCTTCGAGATATCGGCAAAAAAACAGAAGTCCGTGAAGCCTGTGATGTTGGAGGAAAATACCCGGTTCGAACAAAAGAGGTGCCAATGGATCAAAGGGTCTCGAACTTTCCTTCTTCAAGAATTTGGATTTGCTTCTTGAGCTTTTCTATTTCGGCTTTGGACTTTCAAGATAATGGTACCCAAGATGTTGTCCCGATTCTAAGGCATGAAGCCTCTTCGGAATTCGAAAGAATCTTCTTGGTACTTTCATCATACCTTCGGAGATCTTGTTGCACGTTGCTAATTTTAGAATCAATTACCTTGAAGGCTTTGTTCTGTGCTAACAGCGTCTCTGATTGCCAGTTGAGGACAGCTTCAGCAGCAGAGGTTTTTTTCTGTCTCCCATGTTCGTCCACATCTGTGGGAGTTGGTATTTTTGGGACATGGCGATATCTGTTTTGAGGGTCAATGAATTCTTCTGAAGCAGGAAATGGCAATTTTGATCCTTCTTTGACAAGAGGAGGAAAATCAGCATCTTGGAACATGGCAATGGAAGAAGTGGGTGGTGTTTCTTCTGAGCATCAAGTGGGTAAGAATGCTTCTTAGCCCATTTGAGGATTGGTTTATAAAACGGGAGAGAGCTTGTTTTTTTGAGGAGGGGATGATGGGGGTGACTTTGGTGGCGGAGGTGGTGCATAAGAAACCATGAATTGGTATTTATCACACTCTCCAAGGGTATCAACGGAGGATCTCCGTTTAAGTGCCTTTGGTATATCTTGTCCTTGGATTTCTTTCTTCGAGGTGGAGATCTTGCCGGAGGATTTACCTCATCGGGGAGTTTAAACAATAGGAACACCGGCAAAAAGGATCCCAAAACAATGACCATAGTTGTCTTTGTAGTGAAAGACTGGATGTCCTTCACCATCAAAATGTCGAACATGTTTTTTCGCATCGGCTCGGAAATTGATTGGGGAACACATGGTTCTATCATGAAGAGGGTCCGGAAGATAGAAGGGCTTTCTTCCTTTTCTTTACCAAATTTGATGGAAACAGTTCCATCTTTTTTCGAACGAACTCGAGTCCGTAGACCGGAAGGGTTTGTTGTGCTGGTGTAGTTTTTCATAGTTGGTGATCCAAGTCTCCGGAAGGAGCTTGGCTAACGTATCCTTCGGGATCTGTCTAGGAACATGGATGCATGATGCTTGATCATTCTGCATGGAGATAAACAAAGTGCATCTTCATTACCATTGTTGAAGTTGAGATCTAGAGCATGGTTCTCGCACTCGATAGACCATCCGGTAATGCGGGGTTGCTTTGCTACCGAATCGCCAGCTTGAGGAGCTCCGGTGAGCTGAAGTTGGACTTTCAAAAAGGAAAGTAGCCGAGGGTCCGAAAGAGCGATGTTGAAATTTGGATATAAAGTCACGAAGACTTTCTCGCATTTAAGGTGGTTTGGACGGTACCAATACAAGCATGCTGGTACTGTAGAAATCTAGTATCTAACAAAGCAATTCTTGCTACGACGGGTAAACCTTTTCGACCATGAAAGGTTAGAGCAAGACGAACAGCTCCATAATGGACATGAGTGTATCCCTGTTGAGCCCATTGTCCGGGAAACTCGGAGGGATCTCGGAGAGTAGGATGAAACTTGTATTCCTTTTCTTGCTTTGGGGTTTGGTGAATGAGAATAGGATGAGAAGGATGAAGTAGGTTTAGCAAAAGCCGAATATGGGTTCATGAGCGGAAGTCGAACTTGGAGGAGACTTCATAGAGATAGTCTATCTTAGACGTACTCCTTTACTTGCTTTGGGGTTTGATGAATGAGCTGGCGGATTGAGCGTATGGGTGAGAAAGATGAAGTAGGTTTAGCAAAAGCTGAATATGGGTGAACATCCTCGTTCAAGCCCTTCAGGGACAGCCTTTTAGCAGAGAACCACTCGCCCTTTAGTTCAGAGCCTAGAGACACTCAGAGATGCCAGGATGGAAACGTTTCTGATCTACCCAAGCTGCATTTCTCGGAGGATCCTACCAGCCGGAGAAGAAGAGGAGACTTAGAAAGCCATAGAGAGATTTTGCATAAACACTCACTTTACTTCAAGGGACTCTACTCAACACACCACACCCTCCTTGCCTTATATAGACAATAAGAGGTCTCAAACCAACAAACAAGGACCTAGAACATTGGTCCGGGTAAAACAGGGCGCCGAAAACTAACGGGAGGGAATTATTTGCGCACTATGAACAAGAATCGTATCGCCAAACAGTACTTTCCCTAGCCTAGTGCTACGGTAAAAGTGAACAAAGTGGTTTGCTACGGTGAAATTTGTACGGACTCGGCGGTCTCGTCCGTCATGGGCATTGTAGCCGCATACCGAGTCATCATCCGAGCTTTCTTCTAGGAGATGTGCCTCGTACTTTTGCTTGAAGGGCTTCAAGATCTTCGGGTGAGAGGATTTGATTTAGCCTTGACGAGGATGCTTGTTCATGAGCCCAATGGGATGCTTCTTCTTCCGCCCGTTTGTATTTTCGCCGGTGGTATTGGCGGAATACTTGGCTGTGGCCAATTGGAGGGGTCTCGCATAAAAGGATGTGTCCATGTCTTGGGATGAGGATGAAGGTCCCTATTCGTAGGGATCTTGGGACAGAGGACCTCCAAAGCGTGCATAGGGGTCTTGAGTGGACTGCACAATGTCATCTTCGCTTGTCATTTCATGGTCTTGGGACGATCCAGCTTGTCTCGTATTGCCCGAGTGCTTCTTTAGCTTCGGTGCTAGGTCATAATGATCCCACGTAGTAGGTGCATTATACCGGACATCTTCGGGAATGGTTTTGTTTTCCTGGCATAGAATTCTCTCGGAGTTCTCGATACTCATGCTCGCAAATTCTAACGAGATCTTGGGTAAGATTTGTAGATTCGGGCTTCTCGGTTGTTTAAGTTAGGTTTATAGGACGTGGTTCCTATTTCGAGTGGTGCATCGAGAATACTACCATTATTTCTGCAAAAATTCCATGGACGTCGGAAAAACGGGACGGTGTGGACCTCGGTGTTTGGTGTTGTGGTTCTCAATTCCTTTTCCGAGATCTTGTTTCCAGCATGTAGGATGATAGAACCAATTAAGGAAATCTAGGAGATTCTTATCACTTTCATTTTCCACATTTCTTCCGAGTAAGAATATCCTGGTGAGATTTGCAACGAATCTTCCGGTTGGGATTTCAATGGCTATTAAGTACTTATTGGTTAAGTACCATAACAGCGTTTTGAGCTGGTCGGGAAATCATCTTCCTTCCGGATAAGAGGATGAATGAAAGGGTAATTTAAATTTAACCCGAAAGGATAAAGAATCGAACCTCCATTGAACTTTGAATAGATCTCGTATGGCATTGCCACATGAGATTTTCCGGGTTCTCGGTAAGACTGTCATTCTGGATGTGCTTTGGATGATCTCCCGGGGGTATTTCCAGCTTTGTAAATCTCGATGTTCTCAATCTTGTATTTCACTCCATGGTTGAGCATATGGAAAGCAGGCCTCTTGATGTACATGTTGATTTCAGCTGGTGCTCGGGTCTTGATAGGAAGTCGGCAAGTACATTCTTTTTTCCAGGAATATGTTTGGTTTCAAAGGAGTATTTGGAAAACCATTCAGCCCATCGAAGTAGCTGAGAATTTGGAATCATTTTCTTTTAAACTTGGTCATCGAGGGAAAGATGCCATGTCTAATTCTACCGGAAGTGATGGCCAATGAGATGGAACTCAAATTTTTGATTCCATTTTTGACTGCTAGGATTTCTTTGAAAGTGGAATGGTAATGCATTTCAGCTTGGGAAAACTTTCCACTTTTATGAGCACAAAGGTGTTTCTTACCATCAATTTCTTCAAAGAGAATGGCTGCCCAGTATTCATCGCTGGCGTCAGTTTGAAGAATCCTTTTTCCCGTTGATGGTATTTGCAATGGTGGGAGATTCTCGCATAATCTCCTTAAGCTCGAACGGCTTTACTCGGTTTTTCCCCATGGTGGGGAATTCTTCTTCACATGGTTTGCAAAGGGATCGAAGCTTAGCAATATTTGGGACAAAAACCCCGAGATAATTGATTATCCCCTTAAATTGCTGAACTGCTTTGTCGTGAAGTTTCCTTCAGAAACTTCAGTAATTCTTGGGCGATATGTGGCCCCGGATAGTACGTACCTTTGTTGAGGTGCATACCAAGGAATTCAATTTCGGTTTGGGCAATATTCATTTTCCTTTGTGAAAGCATAATGCCATGCTTTTTTACAATCTCGCAAACTTGTTCAAGGAGCCGACAGTGTGATTCATCGGGGTGTAGAGTAGAATATCATCGATGTATACGGCTGCACTTGCCAAGATTGGCTGAAATATACGACACATGGCCTTTTGGAAAAGGGATGGTGCTACCTTTAGGCCAAAAGGAAGAACCTTCCACCGAAAGTGCTTTGGTTCGGGATACGAAATCTGTCTTGGATCTGTCTTCGGGATGAATGCCCAATTGCCAAAATCCGGCTTTGAGGTCGAATTTGGAATAGATATGGGCCTTGGTTAGACCACTAAAGAGAGAATCTCTCGGATGGTAAAGGGAACTTATCATCCTGGAGGAAAAGATTGAGAGGTTGATAGTTAATCACCGCCTCATTTTTCCCCTGTTTTGCTCGGCACGTTTATTGACATAAAAGGCTTCACAAGCCCATTGAGAATCGGAGATTTCAATAAGGCCTTGTTGCGAAGTTCCGAGCATTCCGTTTGGGCTAAAGCCGAGATGTTCGCTTCATTCCCACATGACTCGCTCTTGTTGGATTGATATCTTCATTTTTCTTAAAAGGGAGGCGAACAAAGAATTCTGTTTTTCCATAAAGGATGAGGACATTTTTGAGCGAATTCTGAATGAGATTCGAACAAGATTCTAGCAACTTTTGCATAATTGGATCTAGTAGACTCATTTGGATGGAAAAGAGTCTCGGATATTAACAAACTCGGAGAGAATTGATCTTTATATCGAAGACCTTTTCCGGAATGATGCGAAGCCGAGAGATTTGAGTCATGATATCCCACCCAATTATCGATCTTTATTGGGGAGGTCTGATCCAAAAATTTTTGCGATTCGAAGCACCTTTGCGGAAAGAATTGGACCGTTACGGGCGGTCCGACATTTGTGGAGAAAGTATCTCCGAGAGCGAATGAAATATCGGATATGGGGAGTCCAATATTCTTCGACAAAATCTTAGTATCAAGAATGGAACAACTTGCTCCCGTGTCAATGAGAGCAATGACATTGATTGGTTTGGCAAACTTCGAAGTGAGGATTTTAACCGGGAAATGGGGGCGTGAGTTTGGCTTGAAAATATGTCAAAGATTGGTTACGGAGATGCGGGAGATATGTGAAAAATATCCTCGGATTCCCGAGTCGACTCGGCTTCAAGTGGAAGTTTGGTAAAAGGGTATGACACAAAGGGATTGTTCTGATGGTTCTTCGTCAGCAGAGAATAAGGATTCAATGTCATCGTTTTCAAGAGAAATACCTGTCTCGGCTTCAATGAGATGATTCTGGCCTTTTTTTGCATGAGGACAATTTTTAGCAAAATGTCCTGACTTGTTGCGATGTAGCAACGGTTTGATTTCTTATGGCCTCATGCGATCCTTTCTTTTGCGTAGGTATCGCCATTTCTTCTTTGTCCGGAAATGCTTGGAGCCATGTTTGGATTTCTTCATCGAATACCTCTTGTAGTGCTTTTTCTTCCGGGAATACTTGTCACAAGTACCGTCACAGTCTCTCTTGGAGCATTTTATTTTTAACTTCTGGCGAGAACAAGCTGATTCGAGGCGCTTGTCGTCTGTGATGTAGGTACGAACCATCGCACGTTTTAAGCATAATTCTTCAAGGCATATATGGATTTCTTGCTGTATTTCCCCTAAGGGAACATCCTGTACTCTTCTTTGTTTTCCAAAGAAAGATCTTTCAACCATCCGGGATAGCTCTTTAGGGATGGATGTGAGGAAGACATGCTTCAAATTTGGATCTGCTCCGACACGGAAAAGAGCTGAAGCATTATTCGATAATGCTTATCAAGATGCTTCTCCGGAGAGAGCAGCATCTTCTCTCGAAAAATTCTCTTCTTTTCAACTCTTGTAGATCTCCCGGTTTTCCCACAAAAACATGATACAAGAGAGTAATGGCATGGCTGAAATGAGGTGACATCAGGAAGTGAATTTGGTCTTGTTCTACAAGTGATTGCCACCAGAGTTTGAGACTTCCCTGTGAATCTTGTGACAAAATTGTAAAGAACATCATTCATATCATGGTTGGTGATAGACCGAGTATTCAACCAAGTATGAAATTCTTCAAGTCTTTCGGCCATTTGGAATAAGGAATATCGTCGATGGTGAAGAATTGTTTTGATGTCACGGACACATGTTTGGTTGGATTGTTTCTAGCAGGATTACTTGTTTCACCATATTCTGGATCAGAATAGTTTGATTCCATTTCGTAATCTGGAGTATCAGCCATGAATATGGATGAAGTTATTGGTTGAAGAGGAAGGGAATCATCTGTAGGAATAGAGAAAGATGAGGAGGAAGAGAGAGATGCTAAATTTGATTGAGTATCAGAAGAAGTTTGTTCTGCTGGAAACAGGATTTGTTTTTCAGGAACAGGAGGATCAGATTGTTGGGTAGCAGGATCGGATTCACGAGTACCCAGATTTTTAGAAAAGATTCTAACGGATTTGATATCATCATCCGATCTCGGTTGTTCTCGATAACAATTGAACCTGATTTTTCTTTTTCTTTATCCTTTTTCATGGCCTTGAGTCGGTTTCGTAGTCCTGCCATATCTGGTTCTCTTCGGTGAGGATCTTCTGAGATATCAGCAAAAACAGAAGTCTGTGAAGCCTGTGATGTTGGAGGAAAATACCCAGTTCGAACAGCAGGTGCCAATGGATCAAAGGGTCTGAACTTTCCTTCTTCAAGAATTTGGATTTGCTTCTTGAGCTTTTCTATTTCTGGCTTTGGACTTTCAAGATAATGGTACCCAAGATGTTGTCCCGATTCTAAGGCATGAAGCCTCTTCGGAATTCGAAAAGAATCTTCTTGGTACTTTCATCATACCTTCGGAGATCTTGTTGCACGTTGCTAATTTTAGAATCAATTACCTTGAAGGCTTTGTTACGTGCTAACGGCGTCTCGATTGCCGATTGAGGACAGGCTTCAGCGAGAGGGTTTTTTTCTCGTCTCCCATGTTCGTCCACATCTGTGGGAGTTGGTATTTTTGGGACATGGCGATATCTCGTTTTGAGGGTCAATGAATTCTTCGAAGCGGAAATGGCAATTTTGATCCTTCTTTGACAAGAGGAGGAAAATCAGCATCTTGGAACATGGCAATGGAAGAAGTGGGTGGTGTTTCTTCTGGAGCATCAAGTGGGTAAGAATGCTTCTTAGCCCATTTGAGGATTGGTTTATAAAACGGGGAGAGAGCTTGTTTTTTCTGAGGAGGGGATGATGGGGGTGACTTTGGTGGCGGAGGGCGGAGGTGGTGCATAAGAAACCATGAATTGGTATTTATCACACTCTCCAAGGGTATCAACGGAGAGATCTCCGTTTAAGTGCCTTTGGTATATCTTGTCCTTGGATTTCTTTCTTCGAGGTGGAGATCTTGCCAGAGGATTTACCTCATCGGGGGAGTTTAAACAATAGGAACACTGGCAAAAAGGATCCCAAAAACAATGACCATAGTTGTCTTTGTAGTGAAAGACGGATGTCCTTCACCATCAAAATGTCGAACATGTTTTTTCGCATCGCTCGGAAATTGATTGGGGAACACATGGTTCTATCATGAAGAGGGTCCGGAAGATAGAAGGGCTTTCTTCCTTTTCTTTACCAAATTTGATGGAAACAGTTCCATCTTTTTTCGAACGAACTCGAGTCCGTAGACCGGAAGGGTTTGTTGTGCTGGTGTGTAGTTTTTCATAGTTGGTGATCCAAGTCTCCGGAAGGAGCTTGGCTAACGTATCCTTCGGGATCTGTCTAGGAACATGGATGCATGATGCTTGATCATTCTGCATGGAGATAAACAAAGTGCATCTTCATTACCATTGTTGAAGTTGAGATCTAGAGCATGGTTACGCACTCGATAGACCATCCGGTAAT
Organism: Eucalyptus virginea; assembly: GCA_014182375.1. Lineage (NCBI taxonomy): Eukaryota > Viridiplantae > Streptophyta > Magnoliopsida > Myrtales > Myrtaceae > Eucalyptus > Eucalyptus virginea. The sequence continues at coordinate 13,085 of CM024521.1, forward strand.
GCGGGGTTCTTTGCTACCGAATCGGCAGTTTGAGGAGCTCCGGTGAGCTGAAGTTGGACTTTCAAAAAGGAAAGTAGCTGAGGGTCTGAAAGAGCGATGTTGAAATTTGGATATAAAGTCACGAAGACTGTTCCTGCATTTAAGGTGGTTTGGACGGTACCAATACAAGCATGCTGGTACTGTAGAAATCTAGTATCTAACAAAGCAATTCTTGCTACGACGGGTAAACCTTTTCGACCATGAAAGGTTAGAGCAAGACGAACAGCTCCATAATGGACATGAGTGTATCCCTGTTGAGCCCATTGTCTGGGAAACTCTGGAGGGATCTGGAGAGTAACGAAGTATTCCTTTTCAGTAGCAGGAATAGGATGCTGATCGAACTTGGAGGACTGGACGTACTCCTTTACTTGCTTTGGGGTTTGATGAATGAGTCTGATTGAGCGTATGGGTGATTGGAGCGTATGGGTGAGAAAGAGATGAAGTAGGTTTAGCAAAAGCTGAATATGGAAGATGAACATCCTCGTTCAAGCCCTTCGCGCATGGAATGGATATCACCAAAAACGAGGCCTTTTAGATACCATGAATGGACCAGACTATGAACGCCCCTTTACTATGGGTGAACACTCTCAAACCCTTCGACAGCCTAGAGAGAACCACTCGCCCTTTAGTTGCCTAGAGACACTCGGCCGGGATGGAAACGTTTCGATCTACCCAAGCTGCATTTCTCGGAGGATCCTACCAGCCGGAGAAGAAGAGGAGACTTAGAAAGCCATAGAGAGATTTTGCATAAACACTCACTTTACTTCAAGGGACTCTACTCAACACAATACACCCTCCTTGCCTTATATAGACAATAAGAGGTCTCAAACCGACAAACAAGGACCTAGAACATAGGTCAGGGAAAAAACAAGGGCGCCGAAAAACTAACGGGAGGGAATTATTTGCGCACTATGAACAGTAACTGTACTGTGAACAGTACTTTCCCTAGCCTAGTGCTACAGTAAAAGTGAACAGTGGTTTGCTACAGTGAAATTTGTACGGACTCAGCGGTCTCGTCCGTCATGGGCATTGTAGCTGCATACTGAGTCATCATCCGAGCTTTCTTCTAGGAGATGTGCCTCGTACTTTTCTTTGAAGGGCTTCAAGATCTTCGGGTGAGAGGATTTGATTTAGCCTTGACGAGGATGCTTGTTCATGAGCCCAATGGGATGCTTCTTCTTACGCCCGGTTGTATTTTCGCTGTGGTATTGGCGGGAATACTTGGCCGTGGCCAATTGGAGGGGTCTGCATAAAAGGATGTGTCCATGTCTTGGGATGAGGATGAAGGTCCCTGTTCGTAGGGATCTTGGGACGAGGGACCTCCAAAGCGTGCATAGGGGTCTTGAGTGGACTGCACAATGTCATCTTCGCTTGTCATTTCATGGTCTTGGGACGATCCAAATTTGTCTGTATTGCCCGAGTGCTTCTTTAGCTTCTGGTGCTAGGTCATAATGATCCCACGTAGTAGGTGCATTATACCAGACATCTTCAGGAATGGTTTTGTTTTCCTGGCATAGAATTCTCTGGAGTTCTCGATACTCATGCTCGCAAATTCTAACGAGATCTTGGGTAAGATTTGTAGATTCGGGCTTCTCGGTTGTTTAAGTTAGGTTTATAGGACGTGGTTCCTATTTCGAGTGGTGCATCGAGAATACTACCATTATTTCTGCAAAAATTCCATGGACGTCGGAAAAACGGGACGGTGTGGACCTCGGTGTTTGGTGTTGTGGTTCTCAATTCCTTTTCCGGATCTTGTTTCCAAAGATGTAGGATGATAGAACCAATTAAGGAAATCTAGGAGATTCTTATCACTTTCATTTTCCACATTTCTTCCGAGTAAGAATATCCTGGTGAGATTTGCAACGAATCTTACGGTTGGGATTTCAATGGCTATTAAGTACTTATTGGTTAAGTACCATAACAGCGTTTTGAGCTGGTCGGGGAAATCATCTTCCTTCCGGATAAGAGGATGAATGAAAGGGTAATTTAAATTTAACCCGAAAGGATAAAGAATCGAACCTCCATTGAACTGAATAGATCTCGTATGGCATTGCCACATGAGATTTTCCGGTTCTCGGTAAGACTGTCATTACGGATGTCTTTGGATGATCTCCTGGGGTATTTCCAGCTTTGTAAATCTCTGATGTTCTCAATCTTGTATTTCACTCCATGGTTGAGCATATGGAAAGCAGGCCTCTTGATGTACATGTTGATTTCAAATTTGGTGCTCGGGTCTTGATAGGAAGTCAGCAAGTACATTCTTTTTCCGGAATGTGTTTGGTTTCAAAGGAGTATTTGGAAAACCATTCAGCCCATCGAAGTAGCTGAGAATTTGGAATCTGTTTCTGTTTAAACTTGGTCATCTGAGGGAAAGATGCCATGTCTAATTCTACCGAAGTGATGGCCAATGAGATGGAACTCAAATTTTTGATTCCATTTTTGATTGCTAGGATTTCTTTGAAAGTGGAATGGTAGTGCATTTCAGCTTGGGAAAACTTTCCACTTTTATGAGCACAAAGGTGTTTCTTACCATCAATTTCTTCAAAGAGAATGGCTGCCCAAGTATTCATCGGCGGCGTCGCTTTGAAGAATCCTTTTTCCCGTTGATGGTATTTGCAATGGTGGGAGATTCTGCATAATCTCCTTAAGCTCGGAACGGCTTTACTGCAGGTTTTTCCCCATGGTGGGGAATTCTTCTTCAGCATGGTTTGCAAAGGGATCGAAGCTTAGCAATATTTGGGACAAAAACCCCGAGATAATTGATTATCCCCGAAATTGCTGAACTTTTTTGTCGTGAAGTTTCCTTCAGAAACTTCGAATTCTTGGGCGATATGTGGCCCTGGATAGTACGTACCTTTGTTGAGGTGCATACCAAGGAATTCAATTTCGGTTTGGGCAATATTCATTTTCCTTTGTGAAAGCATAATGCCATGCTTTTTTACAATCTCTGCAAATTGTTCAAGGAGCCGACAAAGTGACTGTTCATCGGGGCGTAGAGTAGAATATCATCGATGTATACGGCTGCACTTGCCAAGATTGGCTGAAATATACGACACATGGCCTTTTGGAAAAGGGATGGTGCTACCTTTAGGCCAAAAGGAAGAACCTTCCACTTTGAAAGTGCTTTGGTTCGGGATACGAGAATCTGTCTTGGATCTGTCTTCGGGATGAATGCCCAATTGCCAAAATCCGGCTTTGAGGTCGAATTTGGAATAGATATGGGCCTTGGTTAGACCACTAAAGAGAGAATCTCTGGATGGTAAAGGGAACTTATCATCCTGGAGGAAAAGATTGAGAGGTTGATAGTTAATCACCGTCTCATTTTTCCCCTGTTTTGCTCGGCACGTTTATTGACATAAAAGGCTTCACAAGCCCATTGAGAATCGGAGATTTCAATAAGGCCTTGTTGCGAAGTTCCGAGCATTCCGTTTGGGCTAAAGCCGAGATGTTACGGCTTCATTCCCACATGACTCGCTCTTGTTGGATTGATATCTTCATTTTCTTAAAAGGGAGGCGAACAAAGAATTCTGTGTTTTTCCATAAAGGATGAGGACATTTTTGAGCGAATTCGAATGAGATTCGAACAAGATTCTAGCAACTTTTGCATAATTGGATCTAGTAGACTCATTTGGATGGAAAAGAGTCTCTGAATATTAACAAACTCGAGAGAATTGATCTTTATATCGAAGACCTTTTCCGGAATGATGCGAAGCCGAGAGATTTGAGTCATGATATCCCACCCAATTATCGATCTTTATTGGGGAGGTCGATCCAAAAATTTTGCGATTCTGAAGCACTGCGGAAAGAATTGGACCGTTACGGGCGGTCACGACATTTGTGGAGAAAGTATCTCCGAGAGCGAATGAAATATCGGATATGGGGAGTCCAATATTCTTCGAGACAAAATTTTAGTATCAAGAATGGAACAACTTGCTCTGTGTCAATGAGAGCAATGACATTGATTGGTTTGGCAAACTTCGAAGTGAGGATTTTAACTGGGAAATGGGGGCGTGAGTTTGGCTTGAAAATATGTCAAAGATTGGTTACGGAGATGCGGGAGATATGTGAAAAATATCCTCGGATTCCGAGTCGACTCGGCTTCGGTGGAAGTTTGGTAAAAGGGTATGACACAAAGGGATTGTTCTGATGGTTCTTCGTCAGCAGAGAATAAGGATTCAATGTCATCGTTTTCAAGAGAAATACCTGTCTCGGCTTCAATGAGATGATTCTGGCCTTTTTTTGCATGAGGACAATTTTTAGCAAAATGTCCTGACTTGTTGCGAATGTAGCAACGGTTTGATTTCTTATGGCCATGCGATCCTTTCTTTTGCGTAGGTATCGCCATTTCTTCTTTGTCCGGAGATGCTTGGAGCCATGTTTGGATTTCTTCATCGAATACCTCTTGTAGTGCTTTTTCTTCCGGGAATACTTGCCACAAGTACCGTCACAGTCTCTCTTGGAGCATTTTATTTTTAACTTCTGGCGAGAACAAGCTGATTCGAGACGCTTGTCGTCTGTGATGTAGGTACGAACCATCGCACGTTTTAAGCATAATTCTTCAAGGCATATATGGATTTCTTGCTGTATTTCCCTAAGGGAACATCCTGTACTCTTCTTTGTTTTCCAAAGAAAGATCTTTCAACCATCTGGATAGCTCTTTAGGGATGGATGTGAGGAAGACATGCTTCAAATTTGGATCTGCTCCGACTGGAAAAGAGCTGAAGCATTATTCGATAATGCTTATCAAGATGCTTCTCTGGAGAGAGCAGCATCTTCTCTCGAAAAATTCTCTTCTTTTCAACTCTTGTAGATCTCCCGGTTTTCCCACAAAAACATGATACAAGAGAGTAATGGCATGGCTGAAATGAGGTGACATCAGGAAGTGAATTTGGTCTTGTTCTACAAGTGATTGCCACCGAGTTTGAGACTTCCTGTGAATCTTGTGACAAAATTGTAAAGAACATCATTCATATCATGGTTGGTGATAGACGAGTATTCAACCAAGTATGAAATTCTTCAAGTCTTTCTGGCCATTTGGAATAAGGAATATCGTCGATGGTGAAGAATTGTTTTGATGTTACGGACACATGTTTGGTTGGATTGTTTCTAGCAGGATTACTTGTCTCACCATATTCTGGATCAGAATAATTTGATTCCATTTCGTAATCTGGAGTATCAGCCATGAATATGGATGAAGTTATTGGTTGAAGAGGAAGGGAATCATCTGTAGGAATAGAGAAAGATGAGGAGGAAGAGAGAGATGCTAAATTTGATTGAGTATCAGAAGAAGTTTGTTCTGCTGGAAACGAGAATTTGTTTTTCGGGAACGGGAGGATCGGATTGTTGGGTAGCGGGGATCGGATTCCCGAGTACCCAGATTTTTTAGAAAAGATTCTAACGGATTTGATATCATCATCGATCTGGTTGTTCTCGATAACAATTGAACCTGATTTTTCTTTTTCTTTATCCTTTTTCATGGCCTTGAGTCGGTTTCGTAGTCCCGCCATATCTGGTTCTCTTCGGTGAGGATCTTACGGATATCGGCAAAAAACGAAGTCCGTGAAGCTGTGATGTTGGAGGAAAATACCCGATTCGAACGGTAGGTGCCAATGGATCAAAGGGTCTGAACTTTCCTTCTTCAAGAATTTGGATTTGCTTCTTGAGCTTTTCTATTTCGGCTTTGGACTTTCAAGATAATGGTACCCAAGATGTTGTCCCGATTCTAAGGCATGAAGCCTCTTCGGAATTCGAAAGAATCTTCTTGGTACTTTCATCATACCTTCGGAGATCTTGTTGCACGTTGCCAATTTTAGAATCAATTACCTTGAAGGCATTTGTTACGTGCTAACAAATGGCGTCTCGATTGCCGGTTGAGGACAGCTTCAAAGGCGAGAGGTTTTTTTCTGTCTCCCATGTTCGTCCACATCTCAGTGGGAGTTGGTATTTTTGGGACATGGCGATATCTCGTTTTGAGGGTCAATGAATTCTTCTGAAGCAGGAAATGGCAATTTTGATCCTTCTTTGACAAGAGGAGGAAAATCAGCATCTTGGAACATGGCAATGGAAGAAGTGGGTGGTGTTTCTTCTGGAGCATCAAGTGGGTAAGAATGCTTCTTAGCCCATTTGAGGATTGGTTTGTAAAACGGGGAGAGAGCTTGTTTTTTTGAGGAGGGGATGATGGGGGTGACTTTGGTGGATCCGATGTAATGATCTTTGGTGGCGGAGGTGGTGCATAAGAAACCATGAATTGGTATTTATCACCCAATCTCAACCATGGGTATCAACGGAGGGATCTCGTTTAAGTGCCTTTGTATCTTGTCCTTGGATTTCTTTCTTGAGAATGATCTTGCATCATTTACCTTATCCATGTTCCTTCAAACAATAGGAACAGGCAAAAAGGATCCCAAAACAATGACCATAGTTGTCTTTGTAGTGAAAGAACGGATGTCCTTCACCATCAAAATGTCGAACATGTTTTTTCCGGAGACTTGGATCACATGGTTCTATCATGAAAAAGATAGAAGGGCTTTCTTCCTTTTCTTTACCAAATTTGATGGAAACATCTTTTTTCAACCCTTCCGTAGACAGATCCCGAAGGGTTTGTTGTCTACGGACTCATAGTTGGTTCCAAGTCTCGAAAAAAGATGACTCGTAGGAACATGGATGCATGATGCTTCCATCAAATTTGGTAAAGAAACCATTGGAAGAAAGCCCTTCTATCTTCCGACCCTCTTCATGATAGAACCATGTGTTCCCCAATCAATTTCAAAAAGGAAAGCCGATGCGAAAAAACATGTTCGACATTTTGATGGTGAAGGACATCCAGTCTTTCACTACAAAGACAACTATGGTCATTGTTTTTGGGATCCTTTTTGCCGTGTTCCTATTGTTTAAACTCCCCGATGAGGTAAATCCTCTGGCAAGATCTCCACCTCGAAGAAAGAAATCCAAGGACAAGATATACCAAAGGCACTTAAACGGAGATCCTCCGTTGATACCCTTGGAGATTGTGATAAATACCAATTCATGGTTTCTTATGCACCACCTCCGCCACCAAAGATCGTATTACATCCCAAACCCCACCAGATCCACCAAAGTCACCCCCATCATCCCCTCCTCAAAAAAAACAAGCTCTCTCCCGTTTTACAAACCAATCCTCAAATGGGCTAAGAAGCATTCTTACCCACTTGATGCTCCGAAGAAACACCACCCACTTCTTCCATTGCCATGTTCCAAGATGCTGATTTTCCTCCTCTTGTCAAAGAAGGATCAAAATTGCCATTTCCTGCTTCGAAAGAATTCATTGACCCTCAAAACGAGATATCGCCATGTCCCAAAAATACCAACTCCCACGATGTGGACGAACATGGGAGACAGAAAAAAACCTCTGCTGCTGAAGCTGTCCTCAACTGGCAATCAGAGACGCTGTTAGCACAGAACAATGCCTTCAAGGTAATTGATTCTAAAATTGGCAACGTGCAACAAGATCTCCGAAGGTATGATGAAAGTACCAAGAAGATTCTTTCGAATTCGAGAAGAGGCTTCATGCCTTAGAATCGGGACAACATCTTGGGTACCATTATCTTGAAAGTCCAAAGCCGAAATAGAAAAGCTCAAGAAGCAAATCCAAATTCTTGAAGAAGGAAAGTTCAGACCCTTTGATCCATTGGCACCTCTTTGTTCGAACCGGGTATTTTCCTCCAACATCACAGGCTTCACGGACTTACATTTTTGCTGATATCCCGAAGATCCTCACCGAAGAGAACCGGATATGGCGGGACTACGAAACCGACTCAAGGCCATGAAAAAGGATAAAGAAAAGAAAAATCAGGTTCAATTGTTATCGAGAGAACAACCAGATCGATGATGATATCAAATCCGTTAGAATCTTTTCTAAAAAATCTGGGTACTCAGGAATCTGATCCTGCTACCCAACAATCTGATCCTCCTGTTCCTGAAAAACAAATTCTGTTTCCAGCAGAACAAACTTCTTCTGATACTCAATCAAATTTAGCATCTCTCTCTTCCTCCTCATCTTTCTCTATTCCTACGAGATGATTCCCTTCCTCTTCAACCAATAACTTCATCCATATTCATGGCTGATACTCCAGTTACGAAATGGAATCAAATTATTCTGATCCAGAATATGGTGAGACAAGTAATCCTGCTAGAAACAATCCAACCAAACATGTGTCCGTAACATCAAAACAATTCTTCACCATCGACGATATTCCTTATTCCAAATGGCCAGAAAGACTTGAAGAATTTCATACTTGGTTGAATACTCGAGTCTATCACCAACCATGATATGAATGATGTTCTTTACAATTTTGTCACAAGATTCACAGGAAGTCTCAAACTCGGTGGCAATCACTTGTAGAACAAGACCAAATTCACTTCCCGATGTCACCTCATTTCAGCCATGCCATTACTCTCTTGTATCATGTTTTTGTGGGAAAACCGGAGATCTACAAGAGTTGAAAAGAAGAGAATTTTTCGAGAGAAGATGCTGCTCTCTCCGGGAGAAGCATCTTGATAAGCATTATCGAATAATGCTTCACTCTTTTCCGTGTCGGAGCAGATCCAAATTTGAAGCATGTCTTCCTCACATCCATCCCTAAAGAGCTATCCCAGATGGTTGAAAGATCTTTCTTTGGAAAACAAAGAAGAGTACAGGATGTTCCCTTAGGGGAAATACAGCAAGAAATCCATATATGCCTTGAAGAATTATGCTTAAAACGTGCGATGGTTCGTACCTACATCACAGACGACAAGCGCTCGAATCGGCTTGTTCTCGCCGAAGTTAAAAATAAAATGCTCCAAGAGAGATCGTGACGGTACTTGTGACAAGTATTCCCGGAAGAAAAGCACTACAAGAGGTATTCGATGAAGAAATCCAAACATGGCTCCAAGCATCTCCGGACAAAGAAGAAATGGCGATACCTACGCAAAAGAAAGGATCGCACGGGCCATAAGAAATCAAACCGTTGCTACATACGCAACAAGTCGGGACATTTTGCTAAAAATTGTCCTCATGCAAAAAAAAAGGCCGAATCATCTCATTGAAGCCGAGACAGGTATTTCTCTTGAAAACGATGACATTGAATCCTTATTCTCTGCGACGAAGAACCATCGAACAATCCCTTTGTGTCATACCCTTTTACCAAACTTCCACCGAAGCCGAGTCGGACTCGGAATCGAGGATATTTTTCACATATCTCCCGCATCTCCGAACCAATCTTTGACATATTTTCAAGCCAAACTCACTTTGCCCCATTTCCCAGTTAAAATCCTCACTTGAAGTTTGCCAAACCAATCAATGTCATTGCTCTCATTGACACGGGAGCAAGTTGTTCCATTCTTGATACTAAATTTTGTCGAAGAATATTGGACTCCCCATATCCGATATTTCAATTCTGCCTCTGGAGATACTTTCTCCACAAATGTCGGGACCGCCCCGTAACGGTCCAATTCTTTCCGATTAGCTTCGTAATCGCAAAAATTTTTGGATCGAGACCTCCCCAATAAAGATCGATAATTGGGTGGGATATCATGACTCAAGTCTCTCGGCTTCGCATCATTCTGGAAAAGGTCTTCGATATAAAGATCAATTCTCGAGTTTGTTAATATTCGGAGACTCTTTTCCATCCAAATGAGTCTACTAGATCCAATTATGCAAAAGTTGCTAGAATCTTGTTCAGAATCTCATTCGAGAATTCGCTCAAAAATGTCCTCATCCTTTATGGAAAAACACGAGAATTCTTTGTTCGCCTCCCTTTTAAGAAAAATGAAGATATCAATCCAACAAGAGCGAGTCATGTGGGAATGAAGCCGAGAACATCGGCTTTAGCCCAAACGGAATGCTCGGAACTTCTGCAACAAGGCCTTATTGAAATCTCCGATTCTCAATGGGCTTGTGAAGCCTTTTATGTCAATAAACGTGCCGAGCAAAACGGGGAAAAATGAGATCGGTGATTAACTATCAACCTCTCAATCTTTTCCTCCCGGGATGATAAGTTCCCTTTACCATCCGAGAGATTCTCTCTTTAGTGGTCTAACCAAGGCCCATATCTATTCCAAATTCGACCTCAAAGCCGGATTTTGGCAATTGGGCATTCATCCCGAAGACAGATCCAAGACGGATTACGTATCCCGAACCAGCACTTTCGGTGGAAGGTTCTTCCTTTTGGCCTAAAGGTAGCACCATCCCTTTTCCAAAAGGCCATGTGTCGTATATTTCAGCCAATCTTGGCAAGTGCAGCCGTATACATCGATGATATTCTACTCTACGATCCCGATGAACAGTCCACTGTCGCTCTCCTTGAACAGGTTTGCGAGATTGTAAAAAAGCATGGCATTATGCTTTCACAAAGGAAAATGAATATTGCCCAAACCGAAATTGAATTCCTTGGTATGCACCTCAACAAAGGTACGTACTATCCCGGGCCACATATCGCCCAAAATTACTGAAGTTTCTGAAGGAAACTTCACGACAAAAGGTTCAGCAATTTCTGGGGATAATCAATTATCTCAGGGTTTTTGTCCCAAATATTGCTAAGCTTCTGATCCCTTTGCAAACCATGCTGAAGAAGAATTCCCCACCATGGGGAAAAACCCAGAGTAAAGCCGTTGCTGAGCTTAAGGAGATTATGCGAAATCTCCCACCATTGCAAATACCATCAACGGGAAAAAGGATTCTTCAAACGCGCCGGCGATGAATCTTTGGGCAGCCATTCTCTTTGAAGAAATTGATGGTAAGAAACACCTTTGTGCTCATAAAAGTGGAAAGTTTTCCCAAGCTGAAATGCACTTACCATTCCACTTTCAAAGAAATCCTAGCAGTCAAAAATGGAATCAAAAAATTTGAGTTCCATCTCATTGGCCATCACTTCTGGTAGAATTAGACATGGCATCTTTCCCTCGGATGACCAAGTTTAAACGAAACGGATTCCAAATTCTCAGCTACTTCGATGGGCTGAATGGTTTTCCAAATACTCCTTTGAAACCAAACACATTCCTGGAAAAAGAATGTACTTGCGACTTCCTATCAAGACCCGAGCACCAAATAAATCAACATGTACATCAAGAGGCACGCTTTCCATATGCTCAACCATGGAGTGAAATACAAGATTGAGAACATCGAGAGATTTACAAAGCTGGAAATACCCCAGGAGATCATCCGGCACATCCCGAATGACAGTCTTACGAGAACCTGGAAAATCTCATGTGGCAATGCCATACGATCTATTCGGGTTCAATGGAGGTTCGATTCTTTATCCTTTCGGGTTAAATTTAAATTACCCTTTCATTCATCCTCTTATCGGAAGGAAGATGATTTCCACGACCAGCTCAAAACGCTGTTATGGTACTTAACCAATAAGTACTTAATAGCCATTGAAATCCCAACCGAAAGATTCGTTGCAAATCTCACCGGGATATTCTTACTCGGAAGAAATGTGGAAAATGAAAGTGATAAGAATCTCCTAGATTTCCTTAATTGGTTCTATCATCCTACATCTTGGAAACAAGATGCGGAAAAGGAATTGAGAACCACAACACCAAACACCGAGGTCCACACCGTCTGTTTTCCGACGTCCATGGAATTTTTGCGAAATAATGGTAGTATTCTCGATGCACCACTCGAAATAGGAACCACGTCCTATAAACCTAACTTAAACAACCGAGAAGCCCGAATCTACAAATCTTACCCAAGATCTGTTAGAATTTGCGAGCATGAGTATCGAGAACTCCGAGAGAATTCTATGCCGAAAACAAAACCATTCCTGAAGATGTCAGTATAATGCACCTACTACGTGGGATCATTATGACCTAGCACCGAAGCTAAGCTAAAGCACTCGGGCAATACGGACAAGCTAGATCGTCCCAAGACCATGAAATGACAAGCGAAGATGACATTGTGCGGTCCACTCAAGACCCCTATGCACGCTTTGGAGGTCCTCTGTCCCAAGATCCCTACGAACGGGGACCTTCATCCTCATCCCAAGACATGGACACATCCTTTTATGCGAGACCCCTCCAATTGGCCACGACCAAGTATTCCTGCCAATACCACCAGGCGAAAATACAAACGGGCGGAAGAAGAAGCATCCCATTGGGCTCATGAACAAGCATCCTCGTCAAGGCTAAATCAAATCCTCTCACCCGAAGATCTTGAAGCCCTTCGACAAAAGTACGAGGCACATCTCCTAGAAGAAAGCTCGGATGATGACTCGGTATGCGGCTACAATGCCCATGACGGACGAGACCGGCGAGTCCGTACAAATTTCCTTGTAGCAAACCACTTTGTTCACTTTTCGTAGCACTAGGCTAGGAAAGTCTGCATTCACGATACGATTCTGTTCATAGTGCGCAAATAATTCCCTCCCCGTTAGTTTTTCGGCGCCCCTGTTTTACCGGACCAATGTTCTAGGTCCTTGTTTGTTGGTTTGAGACCTCTTATTGTCTATATAAGGCAAGGAGGGTGTGGTGTGTTGAGTAGAGTCCCTTGAAGTAAAGTGAGTGTTTATGCAAAATCTCTCTATGGCTTTCTAAGTCTCCTCTTCTTCTCCGGCTGGTAGGATCCTCAGAAATGCGGCTTGGGTAGATCGAAAAGCGTTTCCATCCCGGCATCTCGAGTGTCTCTAGGCTCGAACTAAAGGGCGAGTGGTTCTCTCCTTCAAAAAAACATGAATGGACCTAGACTATGAACCAGTGAAGGAGAGTAAATTATCTGCAGGTATGCCTTCCCACAATGGGTGAACATCCTCGTTCAAGCCCTTCAGGGACAGCCTTTTAGCAGAGAACCACTCGCCCTTTAGTTCAGAGCCTAGAGACACTCAGAGATGCCAGGATGGAAACGTTTCGATCTACCCAAGCTGCATTTCTGGAGGATCCTACCAGCCGGAGAAGAAGAGGAGACTTAGAAAGCCATAGAGAGATTTTGCATAAACACTCACTTTACTTCAAGGGACTCTACTCAACACACCACACCCTCCTTGCCTTATATAGACAATAAGAGGTCACAAACCAACAAACAAGGACCTAGAACATTGGTCCGGGTAAAACAGGGCGCCGAAAAACTAACGGGAGGGAATTATTTGCGCACTATGAACAATGAATCGTATCGTGAATGTACTTTCCCTAGCCTAGTGCTACGGTAAAAGTGAACAAAGTGGTTTGCTACGGTGAAATTTGTACGGACTCGGCGGTCTCGTCCGTCATGGGCATTGTAGCCGCATACCGAGTCATCATCCGAGCTTTCTTCTAGGAGATGTGCCTCGTACTTTTGCTGAAGGGCTTCAAGATCTTCGGGTGAGAGGATTTGATTTAGCCTTGACGAGGATGCTTGTTCATGAGCCCAATGGGATGCTTCTTCTTCTGCCCAGTTTGTATTTTCGCCGGTGGTATTGGCGGAATACTTGGCCGTGGCCAATTGGAGGGGTCCGCATAAAAGGATGTGTCCATGTCTTGGGATGAGGATGAAGGTCCCCTGTTCGTAGGGATCTTGGGACAGAGGACCTCCAAAGCGTGCATAGGGGTCTTGAGTGGACCGCACAATGTCATCTTCGCTTGTCATTTCATGGTCTTGGGACGATCCAAACTTTGTCTCGTATTGCCCGAGTGCTTTCTTAGCTTCTGGTGCTAGGTCATAATGATCCCACGTAGTAGGTGCATTATACCAGACATCTTCAGGAATGGTTTTGTTTTCCTGGCATAGAATTCTCTGGAGTTCTCGATACTCATGCTCGCAAATTCTAACGAGATCTTGGGTAAGATTTGTAGATTCGGGCTTCTCGGTTGTTTAAGTTAGGTTTATAGGACGTGGTTCCTATTTCGAGTGGTGCATCGAGAATACTACCATTATTTCGCAAAAATTCCATGGACGTCGGAAAAACAGACGGTGTGGACCTCAGTGTTTGGTGTTGTGGTTCTCAATTCCTTTTCCAGATCTTGTTTCCAGCATGTAGGATGATAGAACCAATTAAGGAAATCTAGGAGATTCTTATCACTTTCATTTTCCACATTTCTTCCGAGTAAGAATATCCTGGTGAGATTTGCAACGAATCTTCTGGTTGGGATTTCAATGGCTATTAAGTACTTATTGGTTAAGTACCATAACAAATATTTGAGCTGGTCGGGAAATCATCTTCCTTCCGGATAAGAGGATGAATGAAAGGGTAATTTAAATTTAACCCGAAAGGATAAAGAATCGAACCTCCATTGAACTCCGAATAGATCTGTATGGCATTGCCACATGAGATTTTCCGGGTTCTCGGTAAGACTGTCATTCGGATGTGCTTTGGATGATCTCCGGGGGGTATTTCCAGCTTTGTAAATCTCGATGTTCTCAATCTTGTATTTCACTCCATGGTTGAGCATATGGAAAGCAGGCCTCTTGATGTACATGTTGATTTCAGCTGGTGCTCGGGTCTTGATAGGAAGTCGCAAGTACATTCTTTTTCCAGGAATATGTTTGGTTTCAAAGGAGTATTTGGAAAACCATTCAGCCCATCGAAGTAGCTGAGAATTTGGAATCATTTACTGTTTAAACTTGGTCATCTGAGGGAAAGATGCCATGTCTAATTCTACCAGGAAGTGATGGCCAATGAGATGGAACTCAAATTTTTTGATTCCATTTTTGACTGCTAGGATTTCTTTGAAAGTGGAATGGTAATGCATTTCAGCTTGGGAAAACTTTCCACTTTTATGAGCACAAAGGTGTTTCTTACCATCAATTTCTTCAAAGAGAATGGCTGCCCAGTATTCATCGCTGGCGTCAGTTTGAAGAATCCTTTTTCCCGTTGATGGTATTTGCAATGGTGGGAGATTCTGCATAATCTCCTTAAGCTCGGAACGGCTTTACTGGGGTTTTTCCCCATGGTGGGGAATTCTTCTTCAGCATGGTTTGCAAAGGGATCGAAGCTTAGCAATATTTGGGACAAAAACCCCGAGATAATTGATTATCCCCGAAATTGCTGAACTGCTTTGTCGTGAAGTTTCCTTCAGAAACTTCGATAATTCTTGGGCGATATGTGGCCCCGGATAGTACGTACCTTTGTTGAGGTGCATACCAAGGAATTCAATTTCGGTTTGGGCAATATTCATTTTCCTTTGTGAAAGCATAATGCCATGCTTTTTTACAATCTCTGCAAACTGTTCAAGGAGCTGACAGTGTGACTGTTCATCAGGACTGTAGAGTAGAATATCGTCGATGTATACGGCTGCACTCGCCAAGATTGGCTGAAATATACGACACATGGCCTTTTGGAAAAGGGATGGTGCTACCTTTAGGCCAAAAGGAAGAACCTTCCACTGAAAGTGCTGGTTCGGGATACAGAATCCTGTCTTGGATCTGTCTTCGGGATGAATGCCCAATTGCCAAAATCCGGCTTTGAGGTCGAATTTGGAATAGATATGGGCCTTGGTTAGACCACTAAAGAGAGAATCTCTGGATGGTAAAGGGAACTTATCATCCTGGAGGAAAAGATTGAGAGGTTGATAGTTAATCACCAGTCTCATTTTTCCCCTGTTTTGCTCGGCACGTTTATTGACATAAAAGGCTTCACAAGCCCATTGAGAATCGGAGATTTCAATAAGGCCTTGTTGCGAAGTTCCGAGCATTCCGTTTGGGCTAAAGCCGATGTTCTGCTTCATTCCCACATGACTCGCCCTTGTTGGATTGATATCTTCATTTTTCTTAAAAGGGAGGCGAACAAAGAATTCTGTTTTTCCATAAAGGATGAGGACATTTTTGAGCGAATTCGAATGAGATTCGAACAAGATTCTAGCAACTTTTGCATAATTGGATCTAGTAGACTCATTTGGATGGAAAAGAGTCTCCGGATATTAACAAACTCGGAGAATTGATCTTTATATCGAAGACCTTTTCCAGGGAATGATGCGAAGCCGAGAGATTTGAGTCATGATATCCCACCCAATTATCGATCTTTATTGGGGAGGTCGATCCAAAAATTTTTGCGATTCGAAGCTTCTGCGGAAAGAATTGGACCGTTACGGGGCGGTCCCGACATTTGTGGAGAAAGTATCTCCAGAGGCGGGAATTGAAATATCGGATATGGGGAGTCCAATATTCTTCAGACAAAATCTTAGTATCAAGAATGGAACAACTTGCTCCTGTGTCAATGAGAGCAATGACATTGATTGGTTTGGCAAACTTCGAAGTGAGGATTTTTACTTTGGGAAATGGGGGCGGTGAGTTTGGCTTGAAAATATGTCAAAGATTGGTTACGGAGATGCGGGAGATATGTGAAAAATATCCTCAGATTCTGAGTCTGACTCAGCTTCAGTGGAAGTTTGGTAAAAGGGTATGACACAAAGGGATTGTTCTGATGGTTCTTCGTCAGCAGAGAATAAGGATTCAATGTCATCGTTTTCAAGAGAAATACCTGTCTCGGCTTCAATGAGATGATTCGGCCTTTTTTTTGCATGAGGACAATTTTTAGCAAAATGTCCCGACTTGTTGCGAATGTAGCAACGGTTTGATTTCTTATGGCCTGTGCGATCCTTTCTTTTGCGTAGGTATCGCCATTTCTTCTTTGTCCGGAAATGCTTGGAGCCATGTTTGGATTTCTTCATCGAATACCTCTTGTAGTGCTTTTTCTTCCGGGAATACTTGTCACAAGTACCGTCACGCCTCTCTTGGAGCATTTTATTTTTAACTTCGGCGAGAACAAGCTGATTCGAGGCGCTTGTCGTCTGTGATGTAGGTACGAACCATCGCACGTTTTAAGCATAATTCTTCAAGGCATATATGGATTTCTTGCTGTATTTCCCCTAAGGGAACATCCTGTACTCTTCTTTGTTTTCCAAAGAAAGATCTTTCAACCATCCGGGATAGCTCTTTAGGGATGGATGTGAGGAAGACATGCTTCAAATTTGGATGCGCTCCGACACGGAAAAGAGCTGAAGCATTATTCGGTAATGCTTATCAAGATGCTTCTCCTGGAGAGAGCAGCATCTTCTCTCGAAAAATTCTCTTCTTTTCAACTCTTGTAGATCTCCCGGTTTTCCCACAAAAACATGATACAAGAGAGTAATGGCATGGCTGAAATGAGGTGACATCAGGAAGTGAATTTGGTCTTGTTCTACAAGTGATTGCCACCGAGTTTGAGACTTCCCGTGAATCTTGTGACAAAATTGTAAAGAACATCATTCATATCATGGTTGGTGATAGACTGAGTATTCAACCAAGTATGAAATTCTTCAAGTCTTTCGGCCATTTGGAATAAGGAATATCGTCGATGGTGAAGAATTGTTTTGATGTCACGGACACATGTTTGGTTGGATTGTTTCTAGCAGGATTACTTGTTTCACCAAATTCTGGATCAGAATAGTTTGATTCCATTTCGTAATCTGGAGTATCAGCCATGAATATGGATGAAGTTATTGGTTGAAGAGGAAGGGAATCATCTGTAGGAATAGAGAAAGATGAGGAGGAAGAGAGAGATGCTAAATTTGATTGAGTATCGAAGAAGTTTGTTCTGCTGGAAACAGAATTTGTTTTTCAGAACAGGGAGGATCGGATTGTTGGGTAGCGGGATCGATTCCCGAGTACCCAGATTTTTTAGAAAAGATTCTAACGGATTTGATATCATCATCCGATCTGGTTGTTCTCGATAACAATTGAACCTGATTTTTCTTTTTTTTTATCCTTTTTCATGGCCTTGAGTCGGTTTCGTAGTCCCGCCATATCTGGTTCTCTTCGGTGAGGATCTTCGAGATATCAGCAAAAACAAGTCCGTGAAGCCTGTGATGTTGGAGGAAAATACCCGGTTCGAACAGCAGGTGCCAATGGATCAAAGGGTCTGAACTTTCCTTCTTCAAGAATTTGGATTTGCTTCTTGAGCTTTTCTATTTCTGGCTTTGGACTTTCAAGATAATGGTACCCAAGATGTTGTCCTGATTCTAAGGCATGAAGCCTCTTCTGGAATTCAGAAAGAATCTTCTTGGTACTTTCATCATACCTTCGGAGATCTTGTTGCACGTTGCTAATTTTAGAATCAATTACCTTGAAGGCTTTGTTACGTGCTAACGGCGTCTCGATTGCCGATTGAGGACAGCTTCGGCGAGCAGAGGTTTTTTTCTGTCTCCCATGTTCGTCCACATCGTGGGAGTTGGTATTTTTGGGACATGGCGATATCTGTTTTGAGGGTCAATGAATTCTTCAAGCGGAAATGGCAATTTTGATCCTTCTTTGACAAGAGGAGGAAAATCAGCATCTTGGAACATGGCAATGGAAGAAGTGGGTGGTGTTTCTTCTTTCGGAGCATCAAGTGGGTAAGAATGCTTCTTAGCCCATTTGAGGATTGGTTTATAAAACGGGGAGAGAGCTTGTTTTTTTGAGGAGGAGGGGGGTGACTTTGGTGGATGATGGGGGTGACTTTGGTGGCGGAGGTGGTGCATAAGAAACCATGAATTGGTATTTATCACACTCTCCAAGGGTATCAACGGAGAGATCTCCGTTTAAGTGCCTTTGGTATATCTTGTCCTTGGATTTCTTTCTTCGAGGTGGAGATCTTGCCGAGGATTTACCTCATCGGGGAGTTTAAACAATAGGAACACTGGCAAAAAGGATCCCAAAAACAATGACCATAGTTGTCTTTGTAGTGAAAGACTGGATGTCCTTCACCATCAAAATGTCGAACATGTTTTTTCGCATCCGCTCGGAAATTGATTGGGGAACACATGGTTCTATCATGAAGAGGGTCCGGAAGATAGAAGGGCTTTCTTCCTTTTCTTTACCAAATTTGATGGAAACAGGTTCCATCTTTTTTTTCGAACGAACTCGAGTCCGTAGACCGGAAGGGTTTGTTGTCTTTGGTGTAGTTTTTCATAGTTGGTGATCCAAGTCTCCGGAAGGAGCTTGGCTAACGTATCCTTCGGGATCTGTCTAGGAACATGGATGCATGATGCTTGATCATTCTGCATGGAGATAAACAAGTGCATCTTCATTACCATTGTTGAAGTTGAGATCTAGAGCATGGTTACGCACTCGATAGACCATCCGGTAATGCGGGGTTGCTTTGCTACCGAATCGGCGGTTTGAGGAGCTCCGGTGAGCTGAAGTTGGACTTTCAAAAAGGAAAGTAGCCGAGGGTCCGAAAGAGCGATGTTGAAATTTGGATATAAAGTCACGAAGACTGTTCTCGCATTTAAGGTGGTTTGGACGGTACCAATACAAGCATGCTTTGATACCGTAGAAATCTAGTATCTAACAAAGCAATTCTTGCTACGACGGGTAAACCTTTTCGACCATGAAAGGTTAGAGCAAGACGAACACTCCATAATGGACATGAGTGTATCCTGTTGAGCCCATTGTCTGGGAAACTCTGGAGGGATCTGGAGAGTAACGAAGTATTCCTTTTCAGTAGCAGGAATAGGATGCTGATCGAACTTGGAGGACTGGACGTACTCCTTTACTTGCTTTGGGGTTTGATGAATGAGCTGGCGGATTGAGCGTATGGGTGAGAAAGATGAAGTAGGTTTAGCAAAAGCTGAATATGGGTGAACATCCTCGTTCAAGCCCTTCAGGGACAGCCTTCATAGAGATAGTCTAGAGAACCACTCGCCCTTTAGTTCGAGCCTAGAGACACTCGGAGATGCCGGGATGGAAACGTTTCGATCTACCCAAGCGCATGCATTTCTGGAGGATCCTACCAGAATGGACCGGAGAAGAAGAGGAGACTTAGAAAGCCATAGAGAGATTTTGCGTAAACACTCACTTTACTTCAAGGGACTCTACTCAACACACCACACCCTCCTTGCCTTATATAGACAATAAGAGGTCACAAACCAACAAACAAGGACCTAGAACATTGGTCCTTGTAAAACAATAAGAGGCGCCGAAAAACTAACGGGAGGGAATTATTTGCGCACTATGAACGAAGAATCGTATCGTGAATGAACGGTACTTTCCCTAGCCTAGTGCTACGGTAAAAGTGAACAAAGTGGTTTGCTACAGTGAAATTTGTACGGACTCAGCGGTCTCGTCCGTCATGGGCATTGTAGCTGCATACTGAGTCATCATCCGAGCTTTCTTCTAGGAGATGTGCCTCGTACTTTTGCTGAAGGGCTTCAAGATCTTCGGGTGAGAGGATTTGATTTAGCCTTGACGAGGATGCTTGTTCATGAGCCCAATGGGATGCTTCTTCTTACGCCCGGTTTGTATTTTCGCCGGTGGTATTGGCGGGAATACTTGGTCAGGCCAATTGGAGGGGTCTGCATAAAAGGATGTGTCCATGTCTTGGGATGAGGATGAAGGTCCCCTGTTCGTAGGGATCTTGGGACAGAGGACCTCCAAAGCGTGCATAGGGGTCTTGAGTGGACTGCACAATGTCATCTTCGCTTGTCATTTCATGGTCTTGGGACGATCCAGCTTGTCTGTATTGCCCGAGTGCTTTCTTAGCTTCGGTGCTAGGTCATAATGATCCCACGTAGTAGGTGCATTATACCGGACATCTTCGGAATGGTTTTGTTTTCTGGCATAGAATTCTCTGGAGTTCTCGATACTCATGCTCGCAAATTCTAACGAGATCTTGGGTAAGATTTGTAGATTCGGGCTTCTCGGTTGTTTAAGTTAGGTTTATAGGACGTGGTTCCTATTTCGAGTGGTGCATCGAGAATACTACCATTATTTCTGCAAAAATTCCATGGACGTCGGAAAAACGGGGCGGTGTGGACCTCGGTGTTTGGTGTTGTGGTTCTCAATTCCTTTTCCAGATCTTGTTTCCAAGCATGTAGGATGATAGAACCAATTAAGGAAATCTAGGAGATTCTTATCACTTTCATTTTCCACATTTCTTCCGAGTAAGAATATCCTGGTGAGATTTGCAACGAATCTTCTCGGTTGGGATTTCAATGGCTATTAAGTACTTATTGGTTAAGTACCATAACGGCGTTTTGAGCTGGTCGGGAAATCATCTTCCTTCCGGATAAGAGGATGAATGAAAGGGTAATTTAAATTTAACCCGAAAGGATAAAGAATCGAACCTCCATTGAACTGAATAGATCTCGTATGGCATTGCCACATGAGATTTTCCGGGTTCTCGGTAAGACTGTCATTCGGATGTCTTTGGATGATCTCCTGGGGTATTTCCAGCTTTGTAAATCTCGATGTTCTCAATCTTGTATTTCACTCCATGGTTGAGCATATGGAAAGCGAGGCCTCTTGATGTACATGTTGATTTCAGCTGGTGCTCGGGTCTTGATAGGAAGTCAGCAAGTACATTCTTTTTCCAGAATATGTTTGGTTTCAAAGGAGTATTTGGAAAACCATTCAGCCCATCGAAGTAGCCGAGAATTTGGAATCTGTTTCTGTTTAAACTTGGTCATCCGAGGAAAGATGCCATGTCTAATTCTACCAGGAAGTGATGGCCAATGAGATGGAACTCAAATTTTTGATTCCATTTTTGACTCGCTAGGATTTCTTTGAAAGTGGAATGGTAATGCATTTCAGCTTGGGAAAACTTTCCACTTTTATGAGCACAAAGGTGTTTCTTACCATCAATTTCTTCAAAGAGAATGGCTGCCCAGTATTCATCGCTGGCGTCAGTTTGAAGAATCCTTTTTCCCGTTGATGGTATTTGCAATGGTGGGAGATTCTGCATAATCTCCTTAAGCTCAGCAACGGCTTTACTCTGGGTTTTTCCCCATGGTGGGGAATTCTTCTTCAGCATGGTTTGCAAAGGGATCAGAAGCTTAGCAATATTTGGGACAAAAACCCTGAGATAATTGATTATCCCCGAAATTGCTGAACACCTTTGTCGTGAAGTTTCCTTCAGGAAACTTCAGTAATTCTTGGGCGATATGTGGCCCTGGATAGTACGTACCTTTGTTGAGGTGCATACCAAGGAATTCAATTTCGGTTTGGGCAATATTCATTTTCCTTTGTGAAAGCATAATGCCATGCTTTTTTACAATCTCTGCAAACTTCAAGGAGCGCGCGGTGTGGCCTGTTCATCGGGGTACCAGAGTAGAATATCGTCGATGTATACGGCTGCACTCGCCAAGATTGGCTGAAATATACGACACATGGCCTTTTGGAAAAGGGATGGTGCTACCTTTAGGCCAAAAGGAAGAACCTTCCACCGAAAGTGCTTTGGTTCGGGATACGTAATCTGTCTTGGATCTGTCTTCGGGATGAATGCCCAATTGCCAAAATCCGGCTTTGAGGTCGAATTTGGAATAGATATGGGCCTTGGTTAGACCACTAAAGAGAGAATCTCTGGATGGTAAAGGGAACTTATCATCCTGGAGGAAAAGATTGAGAGGTTGATAGTTAATCACCGCTCATTTTTCCCCTGTTTTGCTCGGCACGTTTATTGACATAAAAGGCTTCACAAGCCCATTGAGAATCGGAGATTTCAATAAGGCCTTGTTGCGAAGTTCCGAGCATTCTGTTTGGGCTAAAGCCGAGATGTTCGCTTCATTCCCACATGACTCGCCCTTGTTGGATTGATATCTTCATTTTTCTTAAAAGGGAGGCGAACAAAGAATTCTGCGTTTTTCCATAAAGGATGAGGACATTTTTGAGCGAATTCGAATGAGATTCGAACAAGATTCTAGCAACTTTTGCATAATTGGATCTAGTAGACTCATTTGGATGGAAAAGAGTCTCGGATATTAACAAACTCGGAAGAATTGATCTTTATATCGAAGACCTTTTCCGGGAATGATGCGAAGCCGAGAGATTTGAGTCATGATATCCCACCCAATTATCAGATCTTTATTGGGGAGGTCTGATCCAAAAATTTTTGCAGTTACGAAGCACTTTGCGGAAAGAATGGACCGTTACGGGGCGGTCCGACATTTGTGGAGAAAGTATCTCCGAGCGGAATGAAATATCGGATATGGGGAGTCCAATATTCTTCGGACAAAATCTTAGTATCAAGAATGGAACAACTTGCTCTGTGTCAATGAGAGCAATGACATTGATTGGTTTGGCAAACTTCGAAGTGAGGATTTTTAATGCTTTGGGAAATGGGGGCAGTGAGTTTGGCTTGAAAATATGTCAAAGATTGGTTACGGAGATGCAGGAGATATGTGAAAAATATCCTCGGATTCGAGTCGACTCGGCTTCGGTGGAAGTTTGGTAAAAGGGTATGACACAAAGGGATTGTTCTGATGGTTCTTCGTCAGCAGAGAATAAGGATTCAATGTCATCGTTTTCAAGAGAAATACCTGTCTCGGCTTCAATGAGATGATTCTGGCCTTTTTTTGCATGAGGACAATTTTTAGCAAAATGTCCTGACTTGTTGCAGATGTAGCAACGGTTTGATTTCTTATGGCCTGTGCGATCCTTTCTTTTGCGTAGGTATCGCCATTTCTTCTTTGTCCGGAAATGCTTGGAGCCATGTTTGGATTTCTTCATCGAATACCTCTTGTAGTGCTTTTCTTCCGGGAATACTTGTCACAAGTACCGTCACGTCTCTCTTGGAGCATTTTATTTTTAACTTCGGCGAGAACAAGCCGATTCGAGGCGCTTGTCGTCTGTGATGTAGGTACGAACCATCGCACGTTTTAAGCATAATTCTTCAAGGCATATATGGATTTCTTGCTGTATTTCCCTAAGGGAACATCCCGTACTCTTCTTTGTTTTCCAAAGAAAGATCTTTCAACCATCCGGATAGCTCTTTAGGGATGGATGTGAGGAAGACATGCTTCAAATTTGGATCTCGCTCCGACTGGAAAAAGAGCTGAAGCATTATTCGGTAATGCTTATCAAGATGCTTCTCCGGAGAGAGCAGCATCTTCTCTCGAAAAATTCTCTTCTTTTCAACTCTTGTAGATCTCCGGTTTTCCCACAAAAACATGATACAAGAGAGTAATGGCATGGCTGAAATGAGGTGACATCGGGAAGTGAATTTGGTCTTGTTCTACAAGTGATTGCCACCGAGTTTGAGACTTCCCGTGAATCTTGTGACAAAATTGTAAAGAACATCATTCATATCATGGTTGGTGATAGACGAGTATTCAACCAAGTATGAAATTCTTCAAGTCTTTCGGCCATTTGGAATAAGGAATATCGTCGATGGTGAAGAATTGTTTTGATGTCACGGACACATGTTTGGTTGGATTGTTTCTAGCGGGATTACTTGTTTCACCAAATTACGGATCGAATAGTTTGATTCCATTTCGTAACTGGAGTATCAGCCATGAATATGGATGAAGTTATTGGTTGAAGAGGAAGGGAATCATCTCGTAGGAATAGAGAAAGATGAGGAGGAAGAGAGAGATGCTAAATTTGATTGAGTATCGGAAGAAGTTTGTTCTGCTGGAAACAGGGATTTGTTTTTCGGGAACGGGAGGATCGGATTGTTGGGTAGCGGGATCGGTTCACGAGTACCCAGATTTTTTAGAAAAGATTCTAACGGATTTGATATCATCATCTGATCTGGTTGTTCTCTGATAACAATTGAACCTGATTTTTCTTTTTCTTTATCCTTTTTCATGGCCTTGAGTCGGTTTCGTAGTCCTGCCATATCTGGTTCTCTTCGGTGAGGATCTTCGAGATATCGGCAAAAACGAAGTCTGTGAAGCCCGTGATGTTGGAGGAAAATACCCGGTTCGAACAAAGAGTGCCAATGGATCAAAGGGTCTCGAACTTTCCTTCTTCAAGAATTTGGATTTGCTTCTTGAGCTTTTCTATTTCGGCTTTGGACTTTCAAGATAATGGTACCCAAGATGTTGTCCTGATTCTAAGGCATGAAGCCTCTTACGAATTCGAAAGAATCTTCTTGGTACTTTCATCATACCTTCGGAGATCTTGTTGCACGTTGCTAATTTTAGAATCAATTACCTTGAAGGCTTTGTTCTGTGCTAACAGCGTCTCTGATTGCCAGTTGAGGACAGCTTCAGCAGCAGAGGTTTTTTTCTGTCTCCCATGTTCGTCCACATCGTGGGAGTTGGTATTTTTGGGACATGGCGATATCTCTGTTTTGAGGGTCAATGAATTCTTCTGAAGCGGAAATGGCAATTTTGATCCTTCTTTGACAAGAGGAGGAAAATCAGCATCTTGGAACATGGCAATGGAAGAAGTGGGTGGTGTTTCTTCTGGAGCATCAAGTGGGTAAGAATGCTTCTTAGCCCATTTGAGGATTGGTTTATAAAACGGGGAGAGAGCTTGTTTTTTCTGAGGAGGGGATGATGGGGGTGACTTTGGTGGCGGAGGTGGTGCATAAGAAACCATGAATTGGTATTTATCACACTCTCCAAGGGTATCAACGGAGAGATCTCCGTTTAAGTGCCTTTGGTATATCTTGTCCTTGGATTTCTTTCTTCGAGGTGGAGATCTTGCCAGAGGATTTACCTCATCGGGGAGTTTAAACAATAGGAACACGGCAAAAAGGATCCCAAAAACAATGACCATAGTTGTCTTTGTAGTGAAAGACTGGATGTCCTTCACCATCAAAATGTCGAACATGTTTTTTCGCATCGCTCGGAAATTGATTGGGGAACACATGGTTCTATCATGAAGAGGGTCTGGAAGATAGAAGGGCTTTCTTCCTTTTCTTTACCAAATTTGATGGAAACAGTTCCATCTTTTTTTCGAACGAACTCTGAGTCCGTAGACTGGAAGGGTTTGTTGTGCTGGTGTAGTTTTTCATAGTTGGTGATCCAAGTCTCCGGAAGGAGCTTGGCTAACGTATCCTTCGGGATCTGTCTAGGAACATGGATGCATGATGCTTGATCATTCTGCATGGAGATAAACAAAGTGCATCTTCATTACCATTGTTGAAGTTGAGATCTAGAGCATGGTTCCGCACTCGATAGACCATCTGTAATGCGGGGTTGCTTTGCTACCGAATCGCCAGTTTGAGGAGCTCCGGTGAGCTGAAGTTGGACTTTCAAAAAGGAAAGTAGCCGAGGGTCCGAAAGAGCGATGTTGAAATTTGGATATAAAGTCACGAAGACTGCTTCTGCATTTAAGGTGGTTTGGACGGTACCAATACAAGCATGCTGGTACTGTAGAAATCTAGTATCTAACAAAGCAATTCTTGCTACGACGGGTAAACCTTTTCGACCATGAAAGGTTAGAGCAAGACGAACAGCTCCATAATGGACATGAGTGTATCCCTGTTGAGCCCATTGTCCGGGAAACTCGGAGGGATCTCGGAGAGTAACGAAGTATTCCTTTTCGAGCTTTGGGGTTTGGGAATAGGATGCGATCGAACTTGGAGGACTTTAGACGTACTCCTTTACTTGCTTTGGGGTTTGATGAATGAGAGATAGTCTATCTTAGAAGCATTGATTGAGCGTATGGGTGAGAAAGATGAAGTAGGTTTAGCAAAAGCTGAATATGGGTGAACATCCTCGTTCAAGCCCTTGGACCTAGACTATGGAAGGACATGCCTTCCCACTATGGGTTTAAACCCTTCGGGGACGGCCTTTTAGCAGAGAACCACTCGCCCTTTAGTTCGAGCCTAGAGACACTCGAGATGCCAGGATGGAAACGTTTCTGATCTACCCAAGCTGCATTTCTCGGAGGATCCTACCAGGCTGGAGAAGAAGAGGAGACTTAGAAAGCCATAGAGAGATTTTGCGTAAACACTCACTTTACTTCAAGGGACTCTACTCAACACACCACACCCTCCTTGCCTTATATAGACAATAAGAGGTCACAAACCAACAAACAAGGACCTAGAACATTGGTCCGGGTAAAACAGGCGCCGAAAAACTAACGGGAGGGAATTATTTGCGCACTATGAACAAGAATCGTATCGTGAACAGTACTTTCCCTAGCCTAGTGCTACGGTAAAAGTGAACAGTGGTTTGCTACGGTGAAATTTGTACGGACTCGGCGGTCTCGTCCGTCATGGGCATTGTAGCTGCATACCGAGTCATCATCCGAGCTTTCTTCTAGGAGATGTGCCTCGTACTTTTCTTTGAAGGGCTTCAAGATCTTCGGGTGAGAGGATTTGATTTAGCCTTGACGAGGATGCTTGTTCATGAGCCCAATGGGATGCTTCTTCTTCCTCGCCCGCTTTGTATTTTCGCCGGTGGTATTGGCGGGAATACTTGGCTGTGGCCAATTGGAGGGGTCTGCATAAAAGGATGTGTCCATGTCTTGGGATGAGGATGAAGGTCCCCTCGTAGGGATCTTGGGACAGAGGACCTCCAAAGCGTGCATAGGGGTCTTGAGTGGACTGCACAATGTCATCTTCGCTTGTCATTTCATGGTCTTGGGACGATCCAGCTTGTCTGTATTGCCCGAGTGCTTTCTTAGCTTCTGGTGCTAGGTCATAATGATCCCACGTAGTAGGTGCATTATACCAGACATCTTCAGGAATGGTTTTGTTTTCCTGGCATAGAATTCTCTGGAGTTCTCGATACTCATGCTCGCAAATTCTAACGGATCTTGGGTAAGATTTGTAGATTCGGGCTTCTCGGTTGTTTAAGTTAGGTTTATAGGACGTGGTTCCTATTTCGAGTGGTGCATCGAGAATACTACCATTATTTCGCAAAAATTCCATGGACGTCGGAAAAACAGACGGTGTGGACCTCGGTGTTTGGTGTTGTGGTTCTCAATTCCTTTTCCGAGATCTTGTTTCCGGCATGTAGGATGATAGAACCAATTAAGGAAATCTAGGAGATTCTTATCACTTTCATTTTCCACATTTCTTCCGAGTAAGAATATCCTGGTGAGATTTGCAACGAATCTTCTGTTGGGATTTCAATGGCTATTAAGTACTTATTGGTTAAGTACCATAACAACAGCGTTTTGAGCTGGTCGGGAAATCATCTTCCTTCCGAGATAAGAGGATGAATGAAAGGGTAATTTAAATTTAACCCGAAAGGATAAAGAATCGAACCTCCATTGAACCCGAATAGATCGTATGGCATTGCCACATGAGATTTTCCGGGTTCTCGGTAAGACTGTCATTCTGGATGTGCTGGATGATCTCCTGGGGGTATTTCCAGCTTTGTAAATCTCTGATGTTCTCAATCTTGTATTTCACTCCATGGTTGAGCATATGGAAAGCAGGCCTCTTGATGTACATGTTGATTTCAGCTGGTGCTCTGGGTCTTGATAGGAAGTCAGCAAGTACATTCTTTTTCCGGGAATATGTTTGGTTTCAAAGGAGTATTTGGAAAACCATTCAGCCCATCGAAGTAGCTGAGAATTTGGAATCTGTTTCTGTTTAAACTTGGTCATCCGAGGAAAGATGCCATGTCTAATTCTACCAGAAGTGATGGCCAATGAGATGGAACTCAAATTTTTTGATTCCATTTTTTGACTGCTAGGATTTCTTTGAAAGTGGAATGGTAATGCATTTCAGCTTGGGAAAACTTTCCACTTTTATGAGCACAAAGGTGTTTCTTACCATCAATTTCTTCAAAGAGAATGGCTGCCCAAGTATTCATCGGGGCGTCGGTTTGAAGAATCCTTTTTCCCGTTGATGGTATTTGCAATGGTGGGAGATTCTGCATAATCTCCTTAAGCTCAAGAACGGCTTTACTGCGGGTTTTTCCCCATGGTGGGGAATTCTTCTTCACATGGTTTGCAAAGGGATCGAAGCTTAGCAATATTTGGGACAAAAACCCCGAGATAATTGATTATCCCCAAATTGCTGAACTGTTTGTCGTGAAGTTTCCTTCAGAAACTTCGGTAATTCTTGGGCGATATGTGGCCCGGATAGTACGTACCTTTGTTGAGGTGCATACCAAGGAATTCAATTTCGGTTTGGGCAATATTCATTTTCCTTTGTGAAAGCATAATGCCATGCTTTTTTACAATCTCTGCAAACCGTTCAAGGAGCCGATGGGTGACTGCTTCATCGGGGCGTAGAGTAGAATATCGTCGATGTATACGGCTGCACTCGCCAAGATTGGCTGAAATATACGACACATGGCCTTTTGGAAAAGGGATGGTGCTACCTTTAGGCCAAAAGGAAGAACCTTCCACTGAAAGTGCTGGTTCGGGATACGAAATCTGTCTTGGATCTGTCTTCGGGATGAATGCCCAATTGCCAAAATCCGGCTTTGAGGTCGAATTTGGAATAGATATGGGCCTTGGTTAGACCACTAAAGAGAGAATCTCTGGATGGTAAAGGGAACTTATCATCCTGGAGGAAAAGATTGAGAGGTTGATAGTTAATCACCAGTCTCATTTTTCCCCTGTTTTGCTCGGCACGTTTATTGACATAAAAGGCTTCACAAGCCCATTGAGAATCGGAGATTTCAATAAGGCCTTGTTGCAGAAGTTCCGAGCATTCTGTTTGGGCTAAAGCCAGATGTTCTGGCTTCATTCCCACATGACTCGCCCTTGTTGGATTGATATCTTCATTTTTCTTAAAAGGGAGGCGAACAAAGAATTCTGCGTTTTTCCATAAAGGATGAGGACATTTTTGAGCGAATTCGAATGAGATTCAACAAGATTCTAGCAACTTTTGCATAATTGGATCTAGTAGACTCATTTGGATGGAAAAGAGTCTCCGGATATTAACAAACTCGAGAGAATTGATCTTTATATCGAAGACCTTTTCCAGAATGATGCGAAGCCGAGAGATTTGAGTCATGATATCCCACCCAATTATCGATCTTTATTGGGGAGGTCTCGATCCAAAAATTTTTGCGATTCTACGAAGCACAAGGAAAGAATTGGACCGTTACGGGCGGTCCCGACATTTGTGGAGAAAGTATCTCCGAGGCGAATTGAAATATCGGATATGGGGAGTCCAATATTCTTCGACAAAATCTTAGTATCAAGAATGGAACAACTTGCTCCTGTGTCAATGAGAGCAATGACATTGATTGGTTTGGCAAACTTCGAAGTGAGGATTTTTACTGGGAAATGGGGGCAGTGAGTTTGGCTTGAAAATATGTCAAAGATTGGTTCTGGAGATGCAGGAGATATGTGAAAAATATCCTCAGATTCTGAGTCTGACTCAGCTTCAGTGGAAGTTTGGTAAAAGGGTATGACACAAAGGGATTGTTCGATGGTTCTTCGTCGGCGAGAGAATAAGGATTCAATGTCATCGTTTTCAAGAGAAATACATCTCGGCTTCAATGAGATGATTCTCGCCTTTTTTTGCATGAGGACAATTTTTAGCAAAATGTCCCGACTTGTTGCGATGTAGCAACGGTTTGATTTCTTATGGCCTCGTGCGATCCTTTCTTTTGCGTAGGTATCGCCATTTCTTCTTTGTCCGGAAATGCTTGGAGCCATGTTTGGATTTCTTCATCGAATACCTCTTGTAGTGCTTTTTCTTCCGGGAATACTTGTCACAAGTACCGTCACAGTCTCTCTTGGAGCATTTTATTTTTAACTTCTGGCGAGAACAAGCTGATTCGAGGCGCTTGTCGTCTGTGATGTAGGTACGAACCATCGCACGTTTTAAGCATAATTCTTCAAGGCATATATGGATTTCTTGCTGTATTTCCCTAAGGGAACATCCCGTACTCTTCTTTGTTTTCCAAAGAAAGATCTTTCAACCATCCGGGATAGCTCTTTAGGGATGGATGTGAGGAAGACATGCTTCAAATTTGGATCTGCTCCGACCTGGAAAAAGAGCTGAAGCATTATTCGGTAATGCTTATCAAGATGCTTCTCCTGGAGAGAGCAGCATCTTCTCTCGAAAAATTCTCTTCTTTTCAACTCTTGTAGATCTCCCGGTTTTCCCAAAAAACATGATACAAGAGAGTAATGGCATGGCTGAAATGAGGTGACATCGGGAAGTGAATTTGGTCTTGTTCTACAAGTGATTGCCACCGAGTTTGAGACTTCCCTGAATCTTGTGACAAAATTGTAAAGAACATCATTCATATCATGGTTGGTGATAGACTCGAGTATTCAACCAAGTATGAAATTCTTCAAGTCTTTCGGCCATTTGGAATAAGGAATATCGTCGATGGTGAAGAATTGTTTTGATGTCACGGACACATGTTTGGTTGGATTGTTTCTAGCAGATTACTTGTTTCACCATATTCGGATCGAGAATAGTTTGATTCCATTTCGTAACTGGAGTATCACCATGAATATGGATGAAGTTATTGGTTGAAGAGGAAGGGAATCATCTGTAGGAATAGAGAAAGATGAGGAGGAAGAGAGAGATGCTAAATTTGATTGAGTATCGAAGAAGTTTGTTCTCATTGAAACAGGATTTGTTTTTCGGAACAGGAGGATCGGATTGTTGGGTAGCGGGGATCGATTCCTGAGTACCCAGATTTTTTAGAAAAGATTCTAACGGATTTGATATCATCATCTGATCTGGTTGTTCTCTGATAACAATTGAACCTGATTTTTCTTTTTCTTTATCCTTTTTCATGGCCTTGAGTCGGTTTCGTAGTCCTGCCATATCTGGTTCTCTTCGGTGAGGATCTTCTCGAGATATCGGCAAAAACGAAGTCCGTGAAGCCTGTGATGTTGGAGGAAAATACCCAGGTTCGAACAAAGAAAAAGTGCCAATGGATCAAAGGGTCTGAACTTTCCTTCTTCAAGAATTTGGATTTGCTTCTTGAGCTTTTCTATTTCGGCTTTGGACTTTCAAGATAATGGTACCCAAGATGTTGTCCTGATTCTAAGGCATGAAGCCTCTTCGGAATTCGAAAGAATCTTCTTGGTACTTTCATCATACCTTCGGAGATCTTGTTGCACGTTGCTAATTTTAGAATCAATTACCTTGAAGGCTTTGTTACATGCTAACAGCGTCTCGATTGCCGCTGAGGACAGCTTCGGCGGCGAGAGGTTTTTTTCTGTCTCCCATGTTCGTCCACATCTCGTGGGAGTTGGTATTTTTGGGACATGGCGATATCTGTTTTGAGGGTCAATGAATTCTTCGAAGCAGAAATGGCAATTTTGATCCTTCTTTGACAAGAGGAGGAAAATCAGCATCTTGGAACATGGCAATGGAAGAAGTGGGTGGTGTTTCTTCGGAGCATCAAGTGGGTAAGAATGCTTCTTAGCCCATTTGAGGATTGGTTTATAAAACGGGAGAGAGCTTGTTTTTTCTGAGGAGGGGATGATGGGGGTGACTTTGGTGGCGGAGGTGGTGCATAAGAAACCATGAATTGGTATTTATCACACTCTCCAAGGGTATCAACGGAGAGATCTCCGTTTAAGTGCCTTTGGTATATCTTGTCCTTGGATTTCTTTCTTCGAGGTGGAGATCTTGCCGAGGATTTACCTCATCGGGGAGTTTAAACAATAGGAACACTGGCAAAAAGGATCCCAAAAACAATGACCATAGTTGTCTTTGTAGTGAAAGACTGGATGTCCTTCACCATCAAAATGTCGAACATGTTTTTTCGCATCTGGCTCGGAAATTGATTGGGGAACACATGGTTCTATCATGAAGAGGGTCTGGAAGATAGAAGGGCTTTCTTCCTTTTCTTTACCAAATTTGATGGAAACAGTTCCATCTTTTTTTCGAACGAACTCTGAGTCCGTAGACTGGAAGGGTTTGTTGTGCTTTGGTGTAGTTTTTCATAGTTGGTGATCCAAGTCTCCTAAGGAGCTTGGCTAACGTATCCTTCGGGATCTGTCTAGGAACATGGATGCATGATGCTTGATCATTCTGCATGGAGATAAACAGTGCATCTTCATTACCATTGTTGAAGTTGAGATCTAGAGCATGGTTCTGCACTCGATAGACCATCTGGTAATGCAGGGTTGCTGCTACCGAATCAGCAGTTTGAGGAGCTCCGGTGAGCTGAAGTTGGACTTTCAAAAAGGAAAGTAGCTGAGGGTCTGAAAGAGCGATGTTGAAATTTGGATATAAAGTCACGAAGACTGTTCGCATTTAAGGTGGTTTGGACGGTACCAATACAAGCATGCCGGTACCGTAGAAATCTAGTATCTAACAAAGCAATTCTTGCTACGACGGGTAAACCTTTTCGACCATGAAAGGTTAGAGCAAGACGAACAGCTCCATAATGGACATGAGTGTATCCCTGTTGAGCCCATTGTCTGGGAAACTCTGGAGGGATCTGGAGAGTAACGAAGTATTCCTTTTCAGAGCGTGAATAGGATGCTTGATCGAACTTGGAGGACTGACGTACTCCTTTACTTGCTTTGGGGTTTGATGAATGAGCTGGCGGATTGAGCGTATGGGTGAGAAAGATGAAGTAGGTTTAGCAAAAGCTGAATATGGGTTCATGAGCGGAAGTTGGGTTTCTGAGATCTTGGTTTCATCACTAAGAGAGACTTCATAGAGATAGTCTATCTTAGAAGCATTGGAAACACGAAATTCTGATGGGTTGGAATTGGAATATATTCTCATAACCGCTATCATATGGGGAGTGTACAACTGCATGTCATGTATTCTGCCCAAATGTGATTATATGATTATGCGTGTAACTCTCTGGATGTGTACTTGTACGTCAAGTTACACGGTACTCACATGATGCTAATTATATACATTGCTTGGTTTTCAGTCACCTTTTCTCAGAATTAATAATTTCACTATTATTGAGGTTTTTACTGCTTCAAATTTTAAGTTGTTGACATATGATTTGTTGCTTGAGAAAAGAGCAATTGAATTTGCTTATCGTCCATTAAGCGTTCCATTCGGAACACTTGAAAAGAGGTTTGCCCGCGAACTGCACTGCTATAAGATGATGGAAGCCTTAGTTGCTTGAAATTATGTCTTGTCTGATATTGAAATTAGGACACATCTGCAAAGATTGTGTTTAAATCCTAATGACATATACATCTCGTATATGATTAAAAGGTTGTTTCCAAAAGTTTTTAAAGATTGACGTAATTGTAGAGGATAGCTACTCTCAGACTATTAAAGATAATAGTATGATGGATGTTACTGTGTCTTTGTCTTTGCCTATATAAACAATTGTGATACAGACAATTGTGGAATCTCTTGTACCATAGACTAAACTTGTTGAGGTTCAAGGTACTATTCTTGATATAGTTTATAATGAAATTTCTTAAACCTCTTAAGTGTAGAATGAAGTGGTTACAGCTTTATTAAGGAGATTTGTTAAGGAAAGACGATCAGTTATACCATCAAACTAATAGTCTATTTGTGAAAGCATGCTTACAATATCCACTATATGGTTGATGTAATGACATATTTATAAATGTTGTTTCTTATTCTCAATCAAGTATGTGATTAGATGCCTAAAGATTACAAGTTCATTAGTTGCAAATTGGCGTACAAAATTAAAAGGATTTCAAAGAAAAATTGTGAAGTTTAAAGCCAAATTGGTAGCTAAAGTTTTCACTCTGAAAGAGGAGTGGATAGTTAATAGTAAAGAAATAAATATTTCTTTCTAGTATTTTTAAAAATTCTTTCAGAGTGAATGTGGCATTAATAATTTATTTTGACATGGAGTTACGCCGAATAGATACAAAATCTATATAGTGCAACTGGATGATTTTGCAGCAGATTCAAGTAAACTTGTATGTAGACTGAAAAGTTCTAATTCATGGTCTTAAGCAAGTTTCCAGACAATATTATTAAAGTTTCATAGTGTTGTTATTTTGTTTAATTGGGAACAAAGTAATTCAATATACTACAAGGTCAGTGGGAGAAAATTTATTTTTTCTCATACTCTTTGTACATAATATTTTGCTTACAAGTTGTGACCTTGAGACATCTTATATCCTTTGTACTGAGATCTGTAAGGATTGTTTTTGCCATATTATATTAGATTTTCTCGGAGGACATTTGCTAATTGTATATTGGAAATATTCAATATACATCATTGCAAGCCAGAATTGCTCCCGTTGTTAAGGGTGATGGACTGAATCTATCACATTGTCCTTATTTAGATATTGAGAAAATCTAATTAAATGGTGTACCTTGTGTCAGTGCACTTAAAAGTATCATGTATGCTCGAATTTGCACTAGACTAAATATCGTCTTTGTGACGGGACTTCTAGGCAGATATCGATCAAATCCAAGACGCGATCACTGGGTTGCTGCCAAGAAGATTTAAAGGTACTTAAAGAAGACAAGAGATTATATGCTAATTTATAGACATGTTCAATTCTTGCAGTTAGTAGGGTATTTAGATGTAAACTTTGCTGGTTGTTCTGATGACATGCAATCAATAACAAAATACATATTTATGTTAACATGAAGTGCAGTAAATAAAGTTCTATGTCATCTTCTACTATGTAAGCAGTGTTAGTAACATTCTTTTAGGCTATTACTTGGGCTTTTAGGCTCCAGAACCTCATGAAGGAGTTGATCGTTTTAACTTTATGGATAGATCCATGCGGTTGTATTGAGATAACAAATTTGTATTATTATTTATTTACTACAGAGGTCTCAAGGGGTCTCTCAAGGGGTCTAAATATATGGTGGTCAAAATTTTTGACCAAAAGCAAACGGTACAGAATGGTGACGTTTTAATGTAATATATATTTCACAGATGATGTGATTGCAGATCCACTAACTAAAGGCCTACGCCCGTGTGTATTTGAGTGACATGTCGTTAGCATGGGCCTAGGAGCATCATGAGATGCTGTTGTTTAGTGGGAGCTATTTTAGCTTTACTCTAATAAAAGTTTCATCTGTGTTCGTTACACTTTGTAATGGTTTGATATGTATCAACTTTTGCATTCAATAAAATATTTTTGAATGTATTGTTATTATGTTGAATACATATTGATAAAGTCTCAAGGGATTGTATAAACCTTGAGTGAAGGCTAGGGGCATCCGGGTATCCGGTTATTAGCCTTGTGCATATGTCTTGTGATACATAAATAAAGGTTAACCATAAGGACAAGACATATGTGGGTTCATTGGAACCATAAAACATTCTCTAGTGGCACAAGTTTTTGTGACGCCTAAAGTTAAGAGAATTGTGACTGACAAATGGGATCTCTCTATGAGAGATGTTATCCATTTGCCACACTACCATATTGAATCCATATCAATAAAGTTGAGAACATTCGTGACCATGGAAGGCTCTGTGTGTATACATGCATTACCGCCATGATTCGGTGTTTAAGACTTTATGGGATAGGATTGACTATTAAGAATTATCTCTCGACCAAATGTGCGCACATACAAAGACGATTTCAATTAATATAGTCCAAGTGGGAGAATGTAAGAGTTTTTCTAATTGTAGACTACATTAATTGATATTGTAATTTACTGTTTAACCTTTTACCGTTTTACGGGGTTTGGTCTAAGGTGAGATAGAAGGTTTCTTAATTAGTCTAATATGGGCTCAAGGCTAGTGTGGGCCGAGTTGAGCCTGGCCCGTAATGAGGGGGACTGGCTAGAAACTCTATAAATAGTGCTCAAGTCTCTCCTCTAACCCTAATTCTCACATATATCCTCACCTAAGGGGCGTTTACCTAACGCTGCACGTGAGGGGGGCCGCCTCATTGAGCTAGTGATACGGAGGGCAATAGAGAAGAATGACTTGATGCGTGGATCCCCTTGATATATGTGGGTAATCCTTATTCTGCTTCCGCTTTATGTTCGATGGATCCCAAAACAGGTGTGTTAATCTTTCTACTCAATTATGCATGTTTTTGTTCTGGTTATGGAGATCTTGGGGTTGCGCAATTTGCGTCCAACAATACAATCATCAGAAAGTTCCTGCAGAGAGAGAGAGAGAGAGAGAGAGAGAGAGAGAGAGAGAGAGCGAGACAGACAGAGAGTGCGAGGTAAGGAGAATGAAGAAGCGCAGCGGTGAAGAAGTGGAGGGGGTGACAGTGAGCAACAAGCAAGTGATATTGAGAGAGTTCGTGAGTGGGTTTCCCAGAGAAGATGACATGGAAGTGAGGAGGGAGGAGATGAAGCTCCAAGTTCCTCATGGATCAAAAGCGGTGGTGGTGAAGAATCTCTGCTTGTCCTGCGATCCTTACATGCGCATCCTCATGAGCCTGAGCCCCACCGTTCCCGACAGCATCTTCTCTGCTTACACTCCTGGCTCCGTAAGCGATCTCCATCCTCTAGTCTTATATAAACTGCAAGTCGTCTTCAAAATGATTGTCTCTGTCTTAGGAATATCTTTAAGCTTATTATCCCTTTACCTCGTCCCACTTTTTTTTTTTTTTGGGAGAGCTATCTTTGAATGAATTCGGTGCATCCGAACCCGCCTCATCAAAGAAAAAAAAAAAAAAAAACCCGCTTCATCGTACCTACAGGATCGTGTGGGCCCCAATCACCCCTAGTTTGGTTTGACCGGATGAAGGGCGTGCTTGACTCAAGTCAAGTCGAGCTCCTCCGCTCAAAAATATTTAGGATCAACTTAATTGAGCTCCACCTCGGCTCAAATAATTCTTGATAATTAAACTTGAATGTTTAATAATTTTTAGGGAAAATTATTAAAAAATTTAAAATTTATTATACTTTTATTAATTCACTTTTAAATTTTTTAATTGTATTAATAAATTTTATATATTTTCACATTTTTATCAATTAAATTTATTCGATCAATTTTAGCTTAAAATCGTTGACGCAAATATCATCAGCCTTAATATGAATAATTTTTAATAATTTTTAATTTATTTACATTATTTTTTTACAAGCCACATTCGAGGGCTCCAACGAGGGGCGACGGCCTCCACACCCCATCGACATCAAGTGAGGAGTTTGGGCCCTTGCTCAGATGCAAGTGAGGGTTGATATCCTTGCCAGTCAGAATTATTAAAACAAAAAAGGAAAGGAAAGGAAATTAATTAAAAATTAAAAAAATCAATTTATTATTAAAATTTGTCTATATTAGTGTTAATTGTACTATATTCCGGTCAAAATTTGTTAAGTAGACTCAATTAACACACATACAAAAGATTTAGGATGGAATTAGTACTAACATAATAGGTTCAAAACTTTTTTGGTACTTCTCCCGGATAAATCAATTCACTAACATGCCCAAAGGTGCAAAATCCCTTAAGGGGAATATTCTAGGGAAAAGAACAAATAATTACTAACCCTTTATTCAGCTAGTCCAATTAATCCTAACAAAACTCCAAGTACAAAATGAAAAATAAGTAAATGATAAGAAATTCTATCTTAATAAATCTTAAATATCTAAATAGATAGCTACTGAAGTTGAAACAAATCACCGAGTGTTCTGACATTATTCCTAAAGATAGAAAAGATAAGGAAATAAAACAAAAGTCACAATCTTCGAAAACACAGGTCCCGTGTCACTCCCTCTATCTCTTGCACGCTTTTCTGTGAATGCAATAAAGATGGATAGCCAAAGAAAACAGAAAGGGGGCAAAAAGAAGATAAACGAGGAAAATAGGTACATGTTAGATAATAAGGCTTTGTCAAGCTCAAAGAACATTGACAGAGAACAGATGTAATTAAAAAAAAGAAATGTACTCTAAAAGAATGATCGATCGATCTTACTTTGAGCTCCACATTGGACTAGTGAGTCCATAAGATGATAAAGAATCTTGAGCACTTATGAATGGTCTTGCAGCTCGTGTTGGAAAATATAGTCAACCCTCGAATTATATTTATAGAGAACTCAGGACGATGTTTAAATGCAGCCTATAACCGGGTTTGGAGTGGCCAAGATTGTGGACTCAGGGAGCCCAGAATTCAAAGTGGGCGATTTGGTTTGGGGCACGACAGGATGGGAAGAGTACAGCCTCATCGCCGATCCTCAAGGCCTCTTCAAAATCGAGCACACAGATGTGCCTCTTTCTTACTACACTGGCATTCTTGGTGACATTCTCCACTTGTTTGTTGGTGAAGAACAATGCTGAACAGCTGTGCATCGATTAGCTGATTTGTTGTGTATCTTTTCTTTAGGTATGCCGGGGATGACCGCCTATTTCGGCTTCTACGAGGTGTGTTCCCCTAAGAAAGGAGAGTGCGTCTTTGTATCGGCGGCATCCGGTGCAGTTGGACAGCTTGTGGGACAATTCGCAAAGTTGGTGGGATGTTATGTCGTCGGCACTGCTGGAAGCAAAGAGAAGGTTTGCGGTTTTATCATGTTCCAAACTGTGTATGAGACTCGTGAGTTTGGTGGGGCTAAATTTAAGAATTCATCTGAAGCTGTTTTGCATTCTCTAGTTCCAAGCTATAGAGGTGAGTCCCACTATAAGCAAAACGTGTACCTCTCACTCGTGCTGCTCTCTTTTGGTAATCCACGCACAGGTTGATTTGTTGAAGAGCAAGTTCGGTTTCGACGAAGCATTCAACTATAAAGAGGAGCACGATCTCAATGCAGCTTTAAAGAGGTTAGTAAGTAGGAACAGACATGTCCAAAAACTTAATGTAGAATCAACGTCTGCTTTTGCTGGTGGCTTGTTACCCAAAATTTCCAAAAACTTTATGCAGAGGCATGTCCTCGAAAACGTAGATGTGACATTGAGGTTAACATGAAAGAGAATACAGAGTTTTCATGACAATTTGCATGTTTGCGCTATTGACAGATATTTTCCCCAAGGTATTGACATTTATTTTGAGAACGTCGGGGGCAAAATGCTCGACGCGGTGCTCCTCAACATGAGAGCTAGAGGCAGGATAGCCGCATGTGGTATGATATCACAGTACAACCGCGACCCGCCTGAGGGCGTCACCAACTTGATGCATATCGTCTATGGCAGAGTCCGGATCGAGGGATTTGTGGTCTTTGATTACTTCGACCAGTACAACAAGTTCCTGGACTTTGTGCTGCCTCACATCAGGGAAGGAAAGATAGTGTACATTGAAGACGTGGCCTAGGGGCTTGAGAACGGACCATCGGCACTGGTTGGACTCTTCAGCGGCCGCAATGTTGGGAAACAAGTAATAGTAGTAGCAAGAGAATGAGGACGAAAACTTGTGTGCACGTATCTACAATATTGTAATGAGATTTCAGTCAGGGATCGATGTTATTACGCTCTGTGCAATTAATTTGATCGGAAAATAGATAATAGGGGTGATGAAATTATACAATATGTTTGAACTTTTATATATATATACAAAGAATATAAATTTTAACTGCCTATAAAATCGATGACTTTGGCCAACACATGGATGATTATCAAGGACATCTCATCTAAGATATGGTGAATACTCTTATCTATTCCATTTCACAACACTTCATAGGAGACCATTCACATATTAGAGATAGGAACCAAGATCTCTTATCCAATATGCAGCACAAATCCTTAGGGAGATTTAGATAATAC
The DNA here is from genome assembly GCA_014182375.1 of Eucalyptus virginea. NCBI lineage: Eukaryota > Viridiplantae > Streptophyta > Magnoliopsida > Myrtales > Myrtaceae > Eucalyptus > Eucalyptus virginea. Next base: position 53,196 of record CM024521.1, read on the forward strand.
AAAGAACTACAAAGAACTCTTCCTTCAAAGGATTCTTATTAGACCTGACTGCAATCAACCTTTTTAAAAAGAAAAATTCAATTCGACCAATGAGTATCTCAATTTTTAGAAATCGGCTCATTATGATACTTCTGTTAACTCCACGTCACGTGTTTCGTGCTACGGCATTTACTGCCAACTCAGCAATATTTGAACAAAAATTATAACTTGGATCACCCCGTTAAGAAAATGACCTATCAATTTGGATTGTCAGCCTTGCACATGCATCGTGCGCCAAGAAAATTTAGATAGGCTTCCAATTTGAATGAGTCAATCCACAAATGGATTTCTGCGCTATGAATGATTGTCTCCAGAACATCATTATTACGGTGAGCATGTCAGATATCTTTCTCTCCGTCTGTGTTTGCTCCTTTCCTCTCTTATTGTCATCTATTTAGACATTGACCTTGTGAATAGCACACAATTTCCACTCATAACACTCTTCTACTTTTCATTGGTAAATAAATACGTATCACTTGTTCACTCAAAATTAGAAGAGGGGAAGAACAAACTTTTGAAATGACCATGAGATATTACAACTATAAAGCTATTAAATTCAAAAACGTACCAAAAAGGTTTTTAATCTAGTATACTTATGCTAATTCAATATTAAACTTTTTAATTATACCAATTGAATCCTAAATTTTTTTATGATTTATCAATGTAGTCCATCCTGCCTATTTTGCCCAGAAATCGCTGAAATGCATGCTAGCCATCCTCGTGGCACAACTAATACGGACATGGACAATTTCTTTTTGTTTTTTTTTCTTTTCTTTTCTTTCATTCCTTTTCTTTTTCCTAATTATGGCCTAGTGAAGTCTAGGAGAGGGCCTTTGCCCTCTCACCTACCATAAGCGAGGGCGTTAGGCCTTCACCCCAACCAGGCAAGGGTCATTGCATCTAAATCAATCCTATGTGTGTCACAAAGTCCAACTGTCGAGAAAAGTTATTATATGATCTGTAGATAGTGTATATCAATATCATGTCAACTATTAACTGTGAAAGTCCTACAAGATAATTTCCACATGATATACAGTTAATATGAACTTAATCTATATGATTTATAAAGGGAAAAGTACAAAAAAAAAAGTCCTAAATTTATTATATTTGTATCATTTCAATCATAAATCTTTTAATTTGTAGCAATTTAGTCATAAATTTTTTCATATTAGTATCAATTTAGTCTATTTAGCCAATTTTGGCCTGTTGGCATCGGCTGTATAGTCAACACTAATATGGTAATTTTTAAATGATTTTTTATTTTTTTTATTTTTTTGAATTAATTTTGTTTTTTTCCCTATTGTTTTTTTCTTCTTCCTCCTTGGGCTTCTTCTCCCTGCTCTGGCCGACGAGACTCCGGTAAGGGCCACGAAGCCCTTGCCGGTAGCTCTCACCCGACCTCGCCTAGGGCGGCAGGCAACTCGACTTCGCCCAAATCTGGGGGAGGGAAACCTCGCCATGGCCTTACTGCTGGTGAAGGCTGCCTTGCCTAGATCTAGGTGAAGCGACCTTGCCTACGACCCTCGCCGGCCAGTATGGGGAGAAGAAGTCCAAGGAGAAAGAAGAGGAAAAAGAAAAGGAAAAGGAACAAGAAAAAAATTAATAAAAAAATAATTTAATAATTGCCACATTAATATTGGCGGACCAACCAATATTTTTTTCCCTTACCAAAAAAATATTGGCTAACCAACCAACATCCACGTCAATGTTAACAAATCAAAATTGATCGGATGAGCTAAATTTGTACTAATGTGAAAATGTTGAAGACTAAACTAATCCAATTAAAAATTTTATGATTGAATTAGTATTAGTACAATAGGTTTATGACTTTTTTGATACTTTTCCTCATTTATAAATCATGTAATGTTCTTTTTTGCAAAACTAATTTGTTGTAATTGTAGCGCAGAATTTAACCAAAGTGATGATGATTTCACCTGATAATTAGGACAAGGTTATTGTTTTGGCAATCTAATAAAAAACAACCATATGAAACGCAATCGATCTCAAAAAGAAAAAATCTATGGCATGGAAAATGTTAAAATGATGTGCCAGCACACTAAATTGGAAGGACTGTGAAATGCACGGGCCCACCTTCCATTAAATTTCCTCTCTCCTCTCTCTTTTCCCTTGCTTACTTTTTCCTCGTCTTCTTCATTGTTTTTTTTTCCCATGGAGCATCCATAACCACACACTCGAAGCTCCAATAACCATGGCTTCTGTAAGCTTGAGCTCAAGTGACACCATGCCGCCAATATGTCAAAACTTAGGTGGCCATGGCAATAAGCTTGAGATATCGCAACCTTGATCACGACCTCATGCTCAAGCCGCCATGGCTGTTGCTAGCTCAAGTTCAAGCTAGCATCTTTAGGCTCAAGCTCAAATATCTAGCTATTAACGAAATCCCTTATGATATATTGAAGATGGCAAAATAAATCAAAAGCTACTAAAGTGCTTAATGATTGAGTAACTAGGTAAAAGATGCACAAGCCGTTATACAGACGATAGAATGTGTAAATGACATTGCCAAATATTATACTTGAAAGAATTAGAGGATGTAGACTTTAAGGATGAAAATATTAAGAATTATGTCTAGATTGTAAAATCTATTTCAAACAGAATAAGTCTGGAATGTAATAGGTTTAGAACAACACAAGTATTGAACATGACATATTCAGAATGTGACAAATTCATAACAAAGTAAGTTTATAACGTAGCGGGTTTAGAACGAAGCAAATTTAGAATAGAATAACTTGACAAAATGTGACACGAGCCTAAAACGTATAACAATTAGTAATTTGATTTGGATTCTATATCAAGATAAATTTAATTGACTCGATTTAATTAATTGACAATTAGATCTTGAGGACAAGAACTTTCCAAATGGAGAAGCTCTACCTATGGAAACTAAGATTCTATTTGTATGGACAATCAAAATCAATTGGGGATTATGTCTCTATCACTCAACGGCTACTAAATCTTCTTGATATAGTTTTTTCCAACGGGAAAATTGGAAGACGATCCTTTGGATACTATCCAATGGCTAGTTTGAAAATAAATGAGTATTTAAGGAAACCAAAGACCAATGAGCAAGTAAGAGATGAAATATAGAATCTAGAATTCCAAAATCAAAGCGAACTTCAATCATATACACTTGTCTTTTGTGAGCTTAAATTGTATAATCTTTTGAGAAGTGTTGATAGTGTTATAAGTGCGTGCTTTGGTGTAAAATAGTGAGTCCTATCAGCTTAGGTATAAGCAGCACCAACTTTAGGGAGAAGCGCTTGGGTACAAGTGACACGACTTAACTATAACATTTCATTGATTATCTAGTAGAATCTAGTTAGTAGGTTGTTAGCGTTGGAGAGTAAATATATGTTTGGTCTAAGTCGAACCACTATAAAATCCGTGTACAATTCTCAATTCTCTTATCTCTTTATTTAAGTCTATTGCACTACTATAGATTATATCAAAAATCTGTTCCGTTACATAACAAATTCTAAACATTTATTATAAGTTTGTCTCTTAATCAGCATTAAATTTTTAGATATTTTATTTCGCATCAAATTTATTTTTGAAACTTTTATTACCTATTCATCCCATCCTAAGTGATTTTACTAGTATTATCACTAACAGCCATGGACGATAATTTAAAGCTCGGGCCACCATGGCCATGAGCTCAAAGCTCAAGTGGCCATTGCCACGAGCTTGAGGTTGAGCTCGTAATTCTAGCGGCCAAGGCTACCTAAAGCTATGGATTCAAAGTTGAGCTCAATGGTCAAAGCAGCCATGAGTCTTGAGCTCGAGCTTGGGCTGGAGCTGGGGCTCTAGCCATGGCAAACAAAAAAATAGAGAAGATGATGGGTGAAGAAGGTGTGGCACAAGGGAGAGAGAGAGAGAGAGAGAGAGAGAGAGAGAGAGAGAGAGAGAGAGAGAGAGAGAGAGAGAAGAGAGAAGAGTAAGGGCGAGCATCGGTTTTAGGGTCAACCCTGGACTAACCCTAGACTGGCCCAACCCTATCGGTCCTGTTCCGGTTCCCAGGGAGATTGGGTTGGTCCTTAATCTTGGGATTCTTGGACCAGCATTATGCGGGTCAATCCTCGGTCCTAAGAGTTTAGAATCGGTCCAACCCGGACCAACCTTGATTCTATATATATTATATATCTAATATATTATTTATAATTTTTTTTATATAGAAAAAATTCTAAAATAAACGGCGTCAATAACATTAAATAGCTTATTAGTAAGGAGTTCAAGTAATTTAACATTATTGTTTAATAACTTAGATCTGTTAATGTCTTTTATGGTGTCAAAAGCCATAATTTACAAAGAAGTAGTACGTTTTTGTGAGGAGTCCTCATGACGTTCAAAATGGCATAAATAACTTATCATGGTATTCTCCTCTAATACTCGTTTTCTTCTGTCCTATTTGTCCTCTTAGTCTTTAATTTGCCAAAATCGAAAGAAATAACTTCTCCGCTCGCCATTTGACATTCACCTCACTCGCTTTGGGTCACTCTTGCCGCTCGCGGCTCGATGTTCACCTGGTTTGTTGCTTCCTGCTCGATACTCGACACTCTTTGCTCGCCTCTTTTAGCTGACCTCGCTCGCCACTGAACTTATAGGGTCAGTCCGGTTCTTACTCGCTTTTTCAGAAAGTATAAAAAATGAAATAAAAAATTATTAGTTGGCTCTAGGTTAACGCTAAAATTGAACAAAACCCATTGGATCGGTCCAGTCCTCGATTGCCTTTTTAGATAGTACAAAAAATGAAATAAATAAATTATCGATTGTTTTGGCCGACTTCGGACTTGGGCCGAACCCACTGTGCTCGGTTCGGTTACGATTCCAAGCTTTCACAAGAAAGATCGGTATCGATCCTAAAATTAAAAATTAAGACTCAGATGCGAGGGTCCCAGGATCGGGGTGGGCTGGGCTGGCCCAATAATATGGACCATGCTCAACCCTATAGAAGAGAGTAGTGGGAGAAGAGAGAGGTGAGAAGAAAATTAATGAGGGGGCCCGTGTGACATGTATCGCAATTTCACTCCTCCTTTTAATTTGGTGCGGTGACACGTATCGTACGCGCGATAAGATGACGGGTTAAAGAGTCAGGTCCTGCCCGCCTCCGTCTCATATTGTCCTCTGCTCACTTTCCCAGTGTTCTCAGTCACACCAGTCAACCCGAGAGAGAGAGAGAGAAAGAGAGAGGCAGAGAGGTGTCTTGTTGGGTGATGATGGAGAGTGTGGGGGGAGAAGGAAAGGAGGTGGTGGTGGTGAGGAACAAGCAGGTGATCCTGAAAGACTACGTCTCTGGCATCCCAAAAAAAACAGACTTCGAAATCAAGACCGGCGAGGCCAGGCTGAAGGTGGAGGAAGGCTCCAGTGGGGTGATAGTGAAGAATCTCTACTTGTCCGTCGACCCTTACATGCGTCTGCGCATGCGCAAGCCTCAACCCAATCCCTCCTACTTCTCTCCCTTCCCTCCCGGCTCCGTGAGTCTCTCTCTCTCTCTCTCTCTCTGAACTTGTACCGACAGAATTTTGAGTTTTGGGTTTATCTGGGGCACACCCTTCAGGGTCTGTTGCTTGCTTAAAAATCAGAATTGGGGAAGCTAAATGGGAATGGGAATCGCATGGCTTGTTTTGGTGAAAACTGGTGCAGGTTATGATGGGGAATGGAGTGGGGAGAGTTGTGGATTCTGGTCATCCAAACTACAAGAAGGGTGACTTGGTTAGGGGGATCACTGGGTGGGAGGAGTACAGTGTCATCACAGCACCTGAATCCCTCCACAAGATACAGACCACTGATATTCCGCCTTCCTTTTACCTTGGAATCTTGGGTATGAATTCGTCTACATCTCTCTGCCTTTGGCTTATCATACCCGTTGAGTAAATTTTATGCAATAACTGTATTATTGACCCGTTTTCTAACAGATTTAAGCTTTTGTGAAAAAATGGTTTGGTTAGTACGTATTCTGTTCGTTTTCCTGTTGTTTATTAATTTACTCTGTGTGGTCATGTCCGCTTCCTGAATTTTGACTTTAAGGCCAGCATATACTCAAGTAGGGAGTGTCAGGAAATATGCTTTAAGTACGTTATTGAAAACATTTTCTAGCAGTTCAAGTTTTTGAGAGAACGGTCTGACTAACAATACTACTCAGCAAGGTTATAGTCAACCTCCATCCTCCAGTATTCAGTTGACTTCACTGTAGTCTGGTTCAAATTCATCCGTTTGGGTCTGCTATTTGTGAAAGATAGCTGAAACACAGGTGCATAAGGAATACCTGATATTTTTTTGTCCAGTGCTATTGACATGTGCACGGTGTAATTTGTTGTTTCTCTCATAATTCGGCAAATAGGACAGGAGCTTAGCAAGTTCTCGCTTTTCTCTATGGCTTGAGTTTCTGATTCCCTGCTGAAATGCCTTGTTTTGTAGGTACACCTGGCTTGACTGCCTATGTTGGTTTGCATGAGATATGTTCGGCGAAGGAGGGTGAATATGTCTTCATTTCAGCAGCATCCGGTGCAGTAGGACACATTATAGGTCAACTTGCAAAATTGAAGGGCTGCTATGTTGTTGGTAGTGCTGGTAGTGATGAAAAGGTATGTCCATTTGGCTAATTATATGTGCCTCTATGTGAACTTTGTTTAGAACATTGATCATACTCTTAAGAAAGTCTAATGTGCGTATACACTTACTTTTATGTGAAATTAGTAATTGATAAAATGAGAAATTTAACGTTGTCCTTGATCATTCTCGAAACAGCTCCTCAGAGATTCTTTTTTTTTTTTTGGTCAGAACTCTTCAGAGATTGATGGGCTACTAGTCATCAGATATTTGAAGTTGTTGCCAAACTTCCGTTATACTTCCATCTTGTTCCATTCTCCCCTCATTACGGCACTTTGTATTTAGTTTAACTTCGTAACTTCAGATGTGCTCTAGTTTACTCATGAAATTCGTGGCACGAGGTTCCTGAAGATCCACTGGGCCCAAGCATCTGACATCACCTATGGTGTCATGGAATTTCCTGGCATTCGCTTTTATTTGGAGGATTGAGTGCGTTGATTTTACAAGTTAAGAAGACTAAGTACAAGCAAGTTCGGAGATATCTCTCCTTATGCTCATGTTCTCTTTTTGACAGGTTGATTTGCTGAAAAGCAAGTGTGGATTTGATGAGGCCTTCAATTACAATAAGGAGCAGGATCTGGATGCTGCTTTGAAAAGGTTAGAACATTAGTCTGGATGCTCATGAAGATTCTGAAATCGTAATGGATCATTAGCTGTTGAAGCAACTGGAAAAGATATCTTAATGAAATAGTCACTTGTTAAGCATATTCAATAAGGAATAGTTCAATCTCCAAATACTAATTCCACATAACAGTCGGTGTATAATTTTTGTAATCAGTTACTTAACCAGTGCTCATGGGTGCCCGTTGACATAATCCTTCATAAAAAGTGTAATTATATTAGTGGGTTCTTGCTTAACGAACTAAGTAGTGCTTGCCAATTGCCTTTTCCCATCAAGAAGCAGAACTGTTGTCACTAATGAGCAGATACGTCAGAGTTTATTTCACTTGGCTTCGCTAGCTTATTGTGGAAAACATCATAGCTTATTGTGGAAAACATCATTGTCGTGTTTTCTATTATTTACAGAACATTACTGAATCATTCATTAGTGAAAGATATCTAACTGTAACTAGATGATTGTGCCATGTCTCACTTACGATATAAGCATTCCATTTTCATGACTATGGATGGCTTCAAAAATATAGTCCTAAAACAGCTTGATGTCCTTGCATCCATTGCTGTAGTTCATCGAAATATCTAGGGAAGATACTGATATAGTGGCATGGCAGGTACTTTCCTCAAGGCATTGACATATACTTTGAGAACGTCGGAGGCAAAATGCTCGATGCAGTGCTGCTCAACATGAGACTCCATGGTAGAATAGCAGTATGTGGAATGATCTCACAGTATAACATGGATAAGCCTGAAGGGGTTAAAAATCTGATGCTTCTTGTGTATAAACGGTTGCGGATGGAAGGTTTTATGGTATCTGCTTACTATGACTTGTACCCAAAATTCTTGGATGAGGCGATATCTTACATCAGAGAAGGGAAGATAGTGTATGTGGAAGATACAGTTGAAGGGCTAGAGAGTTGTCCGGCTGCTCTCGCAGGGCTATTTGAGGGGCGTAACGTTGGTAAACAAGTGGTTCGAATTGGTCAAGATTAAGTAATGTATAGGCACGCTCTTGGAATTGTCCACAGATATTCTGTAATCATATGTGGCTACTTAAATATGTCACTGGGCAATGCCTGAAAGATTGATCTTGAAATTGTAACGGGCATAGCTTTTATCAAATGAGTCGGATAATTACCTGATAATTGGTTCCGACCTTCATATGAAATTTGATAAATAGGGAAGAGCTTTCTCTGTTTTCATTATCAAACTTCTTTTGATAAACTGACTTCTGTAAATTTACAAGATCCCTTTAAATAAACATCGTTATCTGCCATACCAAGAAATTGCCATATTACACCCTGATTTACATGGCTATGGTTTTGCCTGCACCAACATTGCGTTTTTGTCATCCCAGAACTTCTAAGAACCATAAAAAGAGACTTCCCAACAAGCCACCAGTTCTGCATGAAATATCTCGCCGTCTTTGAGCATGTTTTTAGGCTTAATCTCTCGGGATGGAGTAGCTGCATCACATGCAAATTGGCCATTGCCTCACCTCTCTGTCTCTGTCCATATAAATAGCAAGAATGTCCATGATTATTTTCATGCTGACAAAAATAAATGTCAGAAATAAAACAAACTTCAGCAAGTTTCTTTGAAAAGTAAAACATCCCACGGTACAAACCTAACAGATTGAGCTTAAAATGAGCGGTGTCTCACTCTCCTAATTACCTGAGCCAAACAAGAAGATTTATCTTCTTTCTAGAGGGAACCATATTGGGAGGGCAAGATTTTACCTACTTAAAACTAAAATCAGACGATGAAACCAAGACTCGCTTGGAAAGCACAAGGTACTTAAATTGGGAACTCTATTAGAGATTTTACTCGTTCTCTCTTCTAGTCTTAGCTATTTGGAGGCTGAAAAGAATAAACGAAATAGTTAATGGTAAAGATGCAAAACTAAACTTATGCTACTGTGCTCATAACTAGAACAGGAGTGAAAAATACTGGAGCGGATCCAGTTGGTGAGTCAACCAGTTCAACTAGTCTGATCATAAGTACGTCAACTGGCAACCCATAAGTCATCTCCTCTTATGACAAAATCTACATATGTACTCTTGGTAATTGGCAACACAACTCACCGCTCACTTTAGCTATCATAATGCGCTCACATAATGAGGCAGAGATTGGGTTCCATTGTTCCCAATCTGCCTATCTATTATATAATGAAAAGAGATAGTATCGACACTAGTGTTCCTATCTTTAGCATTATTTCTAAATGTACTGTACCCACTTAACAAATGAAGTGAATGCTTGGATGTAACCGAACAAAAGGGTGGCATCGTCTGTGTGTAAAACAACACTAGTTTATTTATTTATTTATTTTGTAATGTCGAGAGGAGGCACAATAAACTCAAACAAGAAAAGCTGATATATACTTCGATCAGGAGATAAATAGGACTGATGAAACACATTCGGCAACTTCCTAGAGAGCACGGGATTTGAGATAGCCTTAACATGCATCTTTCGCCTTCACACAAGACCCACCTGAATCAGGCCTCGTCTATCATTGTTAGGTTCCGACTGAGTTTTGACTATAGAGGATTGATGATAAAGACAAGCCTTGGTTCACCTGTTTGAACTTGCCATTCCAGTCTACTTTTGAAAACAATGCCTGCCTGTTCTACCAGGAACAACATCTTGACAGGGAGCTTGGCTGAATAATATGGAGAGCTGTCTAATCAGCAGTGTCAATGTGGCCTTAATCATTTACTTGATTGAAAAACCAAATTCTGGAACTGTGAACCTCAATAATAGTCAGTAATTTAGAGTTTTTTAATGGAAAAAGAAAAACAACAGGACCTCTTCACGACAGCAGAATATCACTGGAATGACGCACTTAAAGCAGCTCAAAACAGTAAACGATGACCATGGGATCACATTCATACCTTTGAAAGAATATGGTTCCACCAGATATCATCTCATATAGAGATTGATGAATGATGTACCAGAACATTCACTGTCTCCTTGATTTAGCTTGTATCTTCCCAATCACATATCCCTCCAAGTAGGCAGCAGCATCAACTATTCTTGTGTGGCGTGTTATCTCCATCTTCAAAATGTCTTGTAAAGCATTTTGGGTTCTCACCTTATCATTTTCCTCACATATCATTTCTAAAATTATAAGCCAGGAATCGCTGTGAGGTGCTTCCCCATTCTTTAACAGCAGCTCAACTACTCCACAAGCTTCTTCAATCTTACCAATGTTGCAGAAGCCTTTAATCAAGCCATGGGAGACTGAAACATGCGGAGAAAAACCCTTTGATACCATTTCCTCCACATAAGTCTTTGCCTCATCATGCATTCCTTGATCACATAACCCACCAACCAACGTGCGATAAGACAGCAAATTTGGCATACAGCCATTTGATGGCATGTCTTCGAGTATTTTACAAGCATCAGCTGCACGCCCTTCCCTGCAAAACCCTAATATAACTGTATTGTAATGTACAATATCAGGGTTGCAGCCCTTGACTTTCATCCTACAAAGAAGCTTGTAGGCCTCCCTAAGCTTCTTTTTCCTGCATAAAGCATTCAACAAGGTAGTATAACTCAAGGCATCAGGGACAAAGCCCTTATTCATCATATCCTCCAACAAGTCAACTGCTGTATTAATTTGACTTTTCCTGCACAACCCCTGCATCAAAATTCTATACGACTCCACATCCGGAAGAAGGTCTCTCTTAATCATTTGATTGAACAAAGAGTAGGCAATACTGAGATCACCATTTAAACAGAAGGCGCGCATTAGAATGTTGTACGACTTAGTGTTTGGCAAGACTCCATGTCTGTGAGCATTCTTGAAGAGATCAAAAGCTGCGCGGATGTAGTTCCGGTGAGAAACAAGTGCCTCAAGAATGCAGTTTAGGTGTTTGGGCGAAGGCTTACAGTTGAATTCAAGCATAGTGTAGAAGGTCTTAAGGGCTTTGTCAGGAATATCCACATCCGCATAGATCTTTATAAGGTTCAAAAAGAGAGAAGGAGTGACAGAGTAACGACTGGATTTAAGGCGAATGATAACATCGTCAACGAGGGTGAACTGCTTTGCACGGGCCAGTTTGAGGATTAAAATTTGATAGGAAGCATAAGAGAGGCGAAAATCCGGTTGACGAGAGGCAAAGTCAAAGATTTCTTTTGCAAGGAGGGGGTCTGATTGAGAGGCTATGAGCTTCTGGACCCGAGCAGGGGATCCAATAGAGTAACCAGAACTAGAGCACTCTTGTCCTTGGTGTCGCAGTTGAGATTCCAGGTGGCTGGACTCAGAAGAAGAGAAATGTAGTAAAGGATTTCGCCAGAGGATGAAGGACCGAGGAAGAGTTGAACTTTTGGATATCCCGTGAAGCAGTTGGCGCATAAATACCTTCTCAATCATAATGTCTCTCAAGGAAAAGCATGTGAACCTGCAGCATCTGTCAAAAGTATGTCAAACTTCAATCATCCGTGCATGCCAAACATGCATCATGCCTAAGAATAAAGTTCACAGTTGTTCTTTCAAATATTGAAAATCATACGACCAATGACCCACTAATCCAAGATCTAAAGATTGAAGCCTGTTTTCATCTAATGTCCCAGGAAGCTCCAAAACCTTAGATTGTTCGATAGGTAAAACTGAAACCATGGAATGACCCGATCAAAATCATCGACAGAAAGGTAAGTTTGAATTCGGTGACTGAGAGTTAACAGATGTTGCTTTATATTTAAACCCAAGTAAGCCCATGAAAAAGCGTAAGTAAAACCATATAGAAACCAACGCTCGGAGCGATCCATGCTAACACGCAGCATATGGACAAGACTGTACTATGCAAGAAACAACACACCATGCTTTTCCAATTCAATTTTCGCGAGAGCCGATTGACAATACTGCAGCCTTTTTCAGCTTCTTAAATCTCTTCATTACGAAATGAACCGCTTTGCGGTCACAACCCACGAAATTCTACTTCAATGTCCCTCTAATTGGGGGCAGCTTCTTGAGCGAAGGTAACGCCAGGGAATCAAACATGCAACGCGAATAACGAAGTGGGAGACGATCATGATAACCGGAAAAGCTAGAACCGCGTCTGATCAACGTCGGGAAAAGCAAGGATGCCTCATTATCTTAATGGCGCACGGTACATTGCCAGGGTAATTCCGTCGAACAGGTGACGTGCGAGCGGATGAAGAGAGGAGCAAAGGGCAGACGGAGTCAGCCGGATCGAGCGGCGAGAGAACAACAATTAGAAGAAAGCAAAGAAGAATGCATGGACAATCGTACATCGTCTTACCCGGAACAAAGGCGCACGCGCCGAAGAGAATCGACACGACGGTCGAAACTCGAAAGAGGGAGTGCCGCTTGGGTTATGAAGCTACTGTCTTTCGTTCGTAGTAAGGTAGACTGCCGACTGTTCGTTTATTGTTGAGATTATTGGTGACTGTCAATATAAAACCTCCAAAGTTACTGGCTACTTTAATTATCTAACCATATTTATTTTTCATTTTATTCTTTTGGCTTGCCAATAATTTTGACATTATCAACTTCTATGTAGAATTATCAACTGTAACATATACGAAGGACCATCATTGCATTGAAAGTACAAAACCATATTAAAGAGAAAAGAGTTAATACCATGATTACTTCGAATTGATAAATTTATGATAAATTTACCCTAAATTAAAATTTCAAATTAATATATTTATAACAAATTTATCAATTAGTGACAGTTGACAAGTATGTTGTTTTGAGATTTTACACTCAATTTATTATAAATGTATTGATTTGTGATTTTTCGTTATATTAATCTTACTTAACAAAAATTAACGAAAGGTAAATTTATCATAAATATACTAATTTTGGATTTTTGTGGTCAAATAATTAGTTTAAAATAAATTTATCTCAAATATACCAGGTTTGGAGTTTTTCTATATCACTTTAGAGATTTTCTCGATATTAATCTGGAGAAAAAGGAAAACAGAAAAGTTAGGAATGGTAGATTTCCTTAAGAGAACTAAGCCAAACTAGAAAAGCTTCTATTTAGTCTAATTTGTAGAATTACAAGGTTCTGGCAGGAGATGTCACACGGAAGGAGAAGCAACAAGAAGGCGCTTCCGTGCAAATTTGGTGCCCGCATAGATTTATGTCCCTTCACGGCAAATCCAAAATGTTATTACATCGTCACAATCACCGGATCGGTGCTGGGGTAACATTATGCGTCACGCAACTCGGAGAAAAAGGTTCCCGTTGCATAAACGATCATGGCACTGCCGGTCTTGCATGAAAGCACAAATCAAAGTGCCAGCTTGGTGGTCGGCGACCCTCTCGTGGAACTTTTTGCCTGGCAGATGCTGCAGGATTTCTTCTTCTCCACTCTACTAGCTATGTGAACATCTGTAATTGCATCATCCTCACTAGCATTGGCCTTCCACACGCATGCCAAATTCTTCCCGCTGAATGCATTACGAATGGCAAAACCTGATGAGGAAAATTAAAACTGGGATCAGACATTTCAGAAACCAAAGTTCAGCCATTTCAGCACAGGCAAGAGACATCCCGGTCAATCAAACCATCTTCGTAGCCAGAAGAAGAAAAATCAGAATTTGGCAGGGTAGCCTCACTTCGAATTAAGCAGAAAGGGCTATAACAAAAATAATGGAAGTTAGGTCTGTTGGTGGGATCAAGCAGAATTTGTCCTACGGTAAAAACTGCCTATTTCGCTTCTACACAGAATGTATGAGTTCTTTCTGTGACAGGGCCCAGACAGCCATTTCCTTTCAGCGCACCTTTAGACTCTAGTAATACTCACGAATTAAAATTTATAGTGAAATAGAGGATCCAGATGAAGTGCAAGTAGAAAAACAAAGTCTGATGATCCCCTGAAAAGATGGAGAGGAAAAGCATGCAGAGTGATGTTAAAGCGTCAACAGCCCATCAAAAAGTCGAAGTTTCAAATGCAGCAAGTCCTGCAGCAACAAATGGAGCTTAGTAGTTCAGAGAAGGGGTTCGTCTACCTTCACAACGATATCCATGTTGAAACTGCCAAAAATGGAACCAACATTAGCATGCCATAGTACACTAAGGTATCACCATCACCAAAGCTTTCCAACTTAATATGGAGATCACTCCAAATATATCCAAGAAGACCCTGTTGAATCTGCAGGAACGTCCACTGCCATTAAAATCACCTCTATCAACATAAATTCTTTTGTTAAAATAATCAAATTTCATATACCGTCTCTAGGTCACCATTGTCAACCAGATTTGTTTCCTGTGGCATTTTTCCCTTCCCATCCTCAATGGACTGGTCTGGAGACATTCTAATATCACCTTTACGGGAGTCTTTTCTTTGGGGAGATTGGTAAGGTGAATCAGTGTAGATTGTTTCCATCACTGAACCAAAGAAGTTCGTCACAGGCACCTGCAATCACTCCAATTCGAAGAAACTATCCCCAAGTAAATTTAAAATTTGATAGCATTATAGTCTGAAAAAGTACAAAAATAAGCCATTATTCACAAAAACTTTTGATGCAAGTGTGCAGTATGATGTTCCTAAAGAGTTTCCTGTTCTCTTAAGCTCCCAACCACCTCGACACAGTTATTCTTTTCACTGTCTTGTTCATGTCTCTGGAACATAAACATCAGCTTAAAAGCATATCTTTTTAAACTCGGTAACTGAACTATCATGCTGCATTATTATTGTTAACCATTTTGCACAGTATCAATTAGAATTTAAAAAAAAAAAAAAAAAATCAATTAGGTAGATTGTTTCAAAACTGCAAAAGAAGCCACAGATGCAATTGCGTATTTGATTCAGAGTTTAAGCAATGAAAGCCAGTCTGTGAAGGACAGTATGGCAGTAAAGCTGATGAAGAGCAGCTGAACTAGTCGAATGTAGGTTCTGCTTGTGGGAAATGATTAGTCATTCTGGGAATAGTCCCTCCCTCTCAGTACAGTACACCATGTGGGACTCATAATCATGTAAGGGAGGCAGTAAGCTTCCAAAGTAACCAATAATTTCTACCTCATGACTTGGCAATCACATGTGCTCTGAACAAAACCAAGGGATAAACATTCAAAGTTGAATTTTTAAAATCAGGTAATAGACATCATAGAATCAAGTGTCTGATTTTTTGAGTCCTCCCATGCATTTACTCAACCAAAACAGCAAATTTAAGGATCCAAAACAATCCAAGAATCAATGAAACAAAGAAATAGATCCATACCTCCTCTAGACGTCGTTGATACAAATCTGTTCTGTAATATGCATTGGACATCAACAAACTAGGGTTGTACGAACTGAAAAGGCTGCAAAGCACACGCAAAAAATGCTGATTGATCAATTTATCAAATTAAAACCAAGTCATTCTCCACAAATATGGTCAAGTGTATAGTGAAACATTTTAGAAGGACCTTCAAAGGTTAAATGACAAGTCTACTAAACCTCCACCATCCTATCTATGCAAGTCAGAGTTGATGGTAGACATAACATCATGGTGTCTACAAGCATCATTGGGTTTGAGAACTGAAAGAAAATCATGAACACCAGGAAGGGCAAAAAGGATAGAGCTGGGAGTACAACATAAAGCCACAAAAAGGAACTGCCTAATGTCTACTTTAGAAGCATAGTTGCAGATACCTGCTTAGTGAAGCATTGTCGTACATATTCAGCCTCTCAAAGTAAGCAAGGGTGTAAAAGGTAAAACGATCCACGACTGAAACACCAACCTATCTCCAGGGACATATAATGGCAAGGGTATCAGAATATCCACCAGGAACTGGACGACACCAGTAATTTCGTGGTCAAAAATAAATGCACACAATATACTTACATCAGAGTCCAAGTGATGTGAGTAGGAGTTTTCTCCTTTCTTGCTACTTCCAATAGCCAAAACTCCTGGGGAATGAAGCTGCAAGTCCAGAGAATATTTCTCTTATGAGTGATGAGAAACTCTCTCTCTCGTCAATTCAATGGTCAAAAGGGTTTTAAATTAATTTTTCAGTTGAATACTTAACAGCGATATTGACTAGATAATTGAGCAATCCAAATGTTTGATCCAGAAATTCATCTAGAAAAGCACATGCTTGCAAGGGACGTAATGAATCGAGGACGCAGAAGAATATGATAAGTGCCCACCCCCAAAAATAACCTAAATACATAAATAATTGCCGTGCTTTGTAACCATACTAATAGAGTCAAAGACAGCCCAAACCATTCTACTTGATTTTATGGGATCACAACCAATTGTTCTAAAAGCTTAAGCTTTAGATTAAGGTGTGGTTTATTATTTAAATATTCTAACATTCCCTCTCATGCTTAGTCTGGTCTTTTACCTAATACTAAGTGTGGAAGGCAAATGGGGCCTGGAAAGATTCGAACTTAGAACCTCTAGCTTTGATACCATGTTTAATTTTATAGGATTACAACCAACTATTCTAAAAGCTTAAGCTTTGGATGAAGGTGTGCTTAGTCTAGTCTTTTGCCTAGTACCAAGCGTGGAAGGCAAATGGAGCCTATAAAGATTTGAACTCAGGACCTTTAGCTCTGATACCATATTTGATTGTATGGAATTACAACTAATTTCTTCTAAAAACTTAAACTTTATATGAAAGTATGATTTATTATTTAAATATTCTAACACATTCAAACTGGGTTGAATGGTAGTGATGCACTTACATGTCTAGCCATCATACGATAACCTAGAAAAGCAAAAACTACTTGCCTTTGGGACAATTACATACCTGGTTGAAGAGAGTGGCAGCTTGGCAAGTATCCACCATTATAAGTAGCTCCTTAAACCTGAAATAAAAATGATTAAACATTACAAACATCGATAGACAAAATCGTGAAATGATCAATTTTTATAAGACAGAAATGACAACGATCCAATGATGCCTGTCCCAATGGTAGAAGGCAAGGACCAAACTAGCTCTTTAAGAAGACCCTTATGTCAAGCTAGTGATATAAATTTGGATAATATAAGGAATAAAGATGCTAGGCACAACATATTTTACCAGTCTTAACAATGTCAAGTCTTAATATGGAGCTCAGTCAAGTAGAATGATCTCAAGGGGCGTCAATTAAATGAAAATGACCCTTACTATTAAATGTTCCAGAACAATGACCTTTCCACCCAAATTATCTTTAGAACTCTACGAGAAGAACAAAGTGAGAGGAAATGAAGAATGAAAGGGCCTAAGATTTTTTTTCTATTTGAAAGCCGATTCCTAGAATCCATCTTTATAAAAGGACCACCAAACCAAAGTACCAAAAGGAAAACATCAGATATCACCACAAATTCACCACAAATTGATGGACAGCCCATCCTTTCTAATGTTCAGAACATGTGATATCTTAACAGATGTATGTCTCTCATTAAAATGAGAGTTGTTCCTCCTTATATCCTTTTTCATTTATTTATTATCTTTGGCTCACATACTTTCATTGTTCTTATAATGTCGGGCAATTTATATATTCCTATGTACTAGAATCCTTACTAAAGAACAAAACTCTCAATGGATAATGGAGTGGTTTATTTATAATTAAAAAAAAAAAAAAAAAAAAATCCATACGAATAGATGAAAACCTAAATGTAATTGATCAATCGTCTAACCTGCGCTTTTCTTTCATTTGTTTCACTGCATCAGCTAAATCATGACTTTGTAGCTCTTCAGAGTCTTGAAACTTTAAAAATTCATCTCCACCATGCCCTGTCATGTAAAGAAGAATGTGGCTTCCTTCGTCACTTAGAAGACGCTTGGATCTTGGAACAGATGTTTCATGACGCCCAGTCAACACCCGCAAAAAGTTCTCAGCAGTAACTTCATAACCACGATAATCGACCTGGAAATTTCTCAAATATCATTGACTGATAATAAAAATATTTCCTTTGCAGAAGCATGACATAAATGTTGGCTCCATGAAAAGAAAAATTGTTGCAAGTATGTAACAGATGAACAAAAAGCATGTCAATATGCTTCTTAATAGTCAAATCACACATTACATGCATGCAGAATGGCATACAAGATTGTTCCAACACAGATTATGCAACTTCAAAATGTAGGTAAAAGAAGGAACGATAAATTAATGTCTTTTTTTTTTTTGGTAAGGAACAATAAATTAATGTCTACGACCACGTAAAGCTAGAAAACAAATGATCTAGAACGTGCAACAAACTACGTAAAGAAATGAAGTTCACTGGATTAACCACTTGAGCCACCGGAATGAACAGTAGGACACATGCCAACTAACTAGACAGAAATTCCAAAAAGACCAAAATTAAATCAGTATCCAATTCAAGCATGATCTATAAAATTAAGCCTGGCCCTCAGATTTGAGGTATGCATGGGAATGCATGTAATTCATTTAACGGGAAGCTGATAATTTCACTTATATACATGTTCTACGAAAAGAACCGGAAAGGTCCATAACACGACCAAATCTCTAAAATACCTTCCCTATAATTTTTTCCATCTTATGTGGCTTTCATGTCTTCCTCACAACTTTCATGGAGACTAATGGCAGAACTTTTAAAGCAGAAGGCTTAGAAGCTAAAAAAGGCAAAAAGAAAAGTGCCGACAAATTCACCTCTACATTATCTCCATACAGATTAAGCCTGTGATTTTCATTGTTGAAGACTTGTGCAGGATATTTATTTCAGGAATTACAGGCCATATCATCAGCAAGCATCAGTATTATCCTCTCATCAGGTATACCAAGCCGCTTCACTGTCCTGCAAGATCAAAGATAAGGACGGAAAACATATAGAAAGCCACAAGGAGCTTGTTATACAAGTAAAATAGCTAACCTGTACAAGGATAAAGTATTGGCCATGTGCCGATAATTGAACCTGAACCAAACAAGTTGATGGGTCAAAACAAGTGGCAACCATGCTCTAGATTGAGGAATAAAGTCGCTGGTCATAGATACACGTCCAAGACTAGCTCAATTTGTGATGTGTCATGCAACGTAATGAGATCGAGGATAAAGAAAGAGGATAAAATGCAGAACACTACTTTGGGAAACACCAACACCTGTGCCATCACATAAAAACCAAATTCTGACCTAACATGAACCATGAAGTGAAGATAGCTAAAAAACTATATAGCTTCAGGGCCAATTTTCTGCTAAAGCAACATAGTAAATATTCAAAGACATAAAATTTGAGGTGCCATCATATCGATGGTATTGTCTCATCGTGCTTAAGAACATTACAGCAAGCCGTCAGAGCGCCAAAAACATAAGTCGAGAAAAAACATTGTAAATGGATCATCAAAAAGCAGAGAGAGATCATACAGGGAAGATCGACCAGCTTAACTACACACCAATATCACCAGCACTCCCATGATAAGACACATAACTCATGAGAAGACACAAGCAGATCAACACAATCACCATCATCATCATACTGTTGAGCTAATTCAGTGAGCTCAATTCACTAACTCCACATTCATTCCCAAACTGTTTCCGTAAATTGTAACAAGCAAATCGCGGAAGAGGCGGCGAACAAAGATCAGGCTGATTCGGATAAGAATCCATTACGAGAGAGTGCGAATTCAGAAGATGAGATGGAAGAGAGTCGTACCAGAAGCGGGAGGTGCAGACCAGGACCGCCCAGTTGTTAGTGTGCATGGAGGTCTCGGCGGATGTGGAGGAGGAAGACGAAGACGAGGACGAAGAAGCGCCGGCGAAACCGTTCCAACACGCAAGCGAGATCAAGATCCAAATCCACATAGTCGTCGCCGCCATTATTCGCGAGAGAACGGAGGAGCGAAATCGACTGTGCATCTTCAATCGCATTCTCCTCTTCTCCCCTGCTTCTTCCTCTGCTGATCTCCCTCTTCGCTCTCGCTGCTCTGACCCGGATGAGCAGATGGGCCCGGACCCGATTCGTTTTCGGGTCGGGCATATGCCTGAAGCCTAAACCCGCACCAGCTTGACTTGTTTTGTCGCTTTGTGTTTTTCGCGAGTGCATCGCGATTTGCTACCTTCTTCCTTTACATTTTTTGGATATGATTCTTTGATTGGCGTCTTCTTGTTTTTTTTTTTTTTGCTTGCTAATAATTTTTTTAAGGGAAAGGCCCAGATTATAAAATGAAAAATCTAAGCTTATGCTACTCCACGAACAAATTGTCGTATAAGAAATTAGAGGAAAATTTATCTATTTAATAATGCGTTTGCTTCACAAAATATTTAAGATTTAAAAATATTTTATAAAAAATGATCGGCTTGTATTATTTACAAAAATATATGAATGAAAAATATTTCTATTGCCTATGAAAATAGGTAAATATAAATTATTTTCAATAATAAAAATATTTTTCATTGATTAATTTTTCTAAGTAGTATTATCAATCATTTTTGGCAATCTTAAGTTTTCCACAAAACAACCGCACCCTAAATTACATCTCAACGTAAGAATGCCAGTTAACCATCAACAAAAGGTCCAAAAAAAGAATAAAAACAAGAAGAAGAAGAAATCAGCACCTTTTCATAAAATTCTGTTTAGAACTTTGCAATTAACCTTTCTTTAGGCAGATAGATGTTCAACAAAATAGGAGACTGTGAAAAACGGACGACGTTGTTTGCAAATTACAGCCTAATGACTTTGTTAGCGAAACTCATGTTTTGTGAGCTAGAGTTACATTCTAATAACATTGAAATCTCTTTGATAATGTTGGCCATTTGGAAAAA
This sequence comes from Eucalyptus virginea, assembly GCA_014182375.1. NCBI lineage: Eukaryota > Viridiplantae > Streptophyta > Magnoliopsida > Myrtales > Myrtaceae > Eucalyptus > Eucalyptus virginea. The sequence continues at coordinate 74,141 of CM024521.1, forward strand.
AAGTATTGAAGTTAGCATTAGATAATCACGGTATAAGTCCGTTTTATAAATTAAAGAATAGTAGCTTTGTTCCATCAATTACGTTGGCCATTTGGAAAAAAAGTATTGAAGTTAGCATTAGATAATTACGGTATAAGTCCGTTTTATAAATTAAAGAATAGTAGCTTTGTTCCATCAATTACTCAGAACTGATCACTCGTTCTAGAAAATGTAATTTGAAGGTCTATTTACTAAGATAATGGAAGGACTACAGTTTTCCCTTAGCACAAGGAGAAACAAGGCGAAAGATTTATAGTTTAGTTACAAAGTTTTGGCGAGGTCAGAACATGAAAAAATGGCAGGGTCTTACATTATGCTTAGAATTTGTCCCCCAACTCGAAATGGAGTCATGTGAAGCTGAGTTCTTTTGTTTTTCTTGAAATATCCACTTTTCATTAATAGCTCGAAGAAAAAGAACCCAGTTTTAATATGAGGTTGAGCTTAAGTATTGAATATTTAAGGCCAGTCCACTGTCCATGTAATGTTCTTCTATGTATGTACACAGAACATATGCCCTTGGTGCATCTGTTGTTAATCGGGGAACAGCTCCAGAGCCACAGACTCCACTCACTTTGCTCAGTGCTCACATTGCGTTCATTTCCCAAAATTACTAGCCGAGACAAGACAACCCTGCATCATCGTTGACAGAGCACATCAACTTCTCTCTCATCAGTTTAAAAACAACTACAGGCCATAACATTAGTAGTCCAAGGTGAGAAGGAATCATCAGACAGAGCTTTCTAGGCTGCGATTGTCCATCAAAATAGGCAAGTTTAGCAACTGCCTCAGAGCCCAGTGCACATTGCATCATCTGAATCCCCCACCAACAAACACTCCAGATTTATAAAATTAGGTTCCAAAAGAGGATTCCAAACGAGTTTGGAAACGGCAAAGGGATCCTCAGCCAAAAATGCTTGTAATTGTCATCAAGTCACAAGACAATCAGGTCTCAAAGATATATGCCATCATCGGATCAAGAACAAGATCGAACACCCCCCAAAATAAAAGAATAAAAAAATCCTCGACTTTTTTTTCTTTTGAAATAAAGAGAACCCACAAAGAGACGACACCGAGGTTAAAAAAAGAGAGAAGAGATTTTGCAGGGAGTTATTCGCTGCGCCCGGTACAACAAGAGAGCTGAGGCGAAGCGACTCAACTTCCCTGCACCGCACTCTACGCCTCCACTCGCATCAACGACGACGGACGACCCTCCAAATCACCGGCGATGATACGCCCGACCGGAGGGATCCCCGCAAGAGGCACGACTTGCAAGAAAAATCTGAAATTGAACCAAGAAGAAGAAGAACAAGGACGAACAAGAAACTCAAGAACATTTAACCTCAAATGACCGTCAGTCCATGCGCAGCACAGCTTGCTCATCCATCTCTGAGAGCCAGTGGCTTGGGTTTTATATAGAGAAGCGCGATGGGGTGGAAGAATTAGGGTTTTCTCCTTTGTGGGTTCAGCTCCGGTTCAGCCGACTTGATCCGGTCCATCCACAGAGCCCGGCCCAATCGCAATTTCCTTCCCTTGAGCGTCCATCAAATCATAATCCTCAATCGGATTATGATATAAAAGCTCGACTTATGGGGTGCATGACAACCCAAAATTTTTGTTCTTAAATAATTTTTCTGTTACACTGCTTTCGGAAGAGAAATCCGTTTGATAAACCTATTCAGTTTTTATTTTTGGAATAGATTTTTATTCCAGAAATAGGTTTGGAAGAGAAATCAGAAGTTAAAATTTTCTACTTCTACTTCTGATTTCTGGAAAAGAAATCAGAAATAATTTCTCTCACTAAACCCTAATTTCGGTGAGTCCTCCTCATCTCCTCTACGTCTTTGCCTCCTCCTCTTCCTCCGCCTCTCCTCATTTTATTAAAAATAAAAATAAATAAAAATAAATATATTCATTTAAAAATAAAAATAAATTTATTAAATTTATTAAAAATAATTTATTTATGATAAAAATAAATTTATTATTATTTGCCTCGAGTGTTTTGCCAAATAAAATTATTTTTATTTTTTATTTTTATTCATTTTAAAATAAATTTATTCGTAAAATAAAATAAAATAGAATAAATAAAATAAATTTATTTTTATATTTTTATTTTAAAATAAAATGATATTTTTATTTTATTTTTTTATGATTTATTTTATTTTATTTTATTCATTATTTTTTTGTTACTAAATCATTTTTATTTTTATTTTTTATATTAAAGGTCGTCTGGCCGTCGCCACCGCCGTCCGAAAGGAAAAAACTTTGTGTCGTTATCAAACGAATTTCTATTTTTAGAGTAGAATTTTGTGTCGTTATCAAACTAAGTTATTTTTGTTTAGAACTCTTCTTAAATAAAAATGAAAAATTCTATTTATGTTCCGTAAACTATTTCGGAACGAATGGTAATAAATGCGCGCTTGGCCAGTGCAAGAAATTAATTTTTTTAATTCAAGTCAACAAAAAAATAAAATCAGATAAATTTAGTTTAACCCAATTGTCAATTCGTTATGCTTAATATTGTTGGAGCTATCACTTTTATCCCTTGTAAGAGCATATTTTTTTAAAAAGCATAGACAATGGCTCAAAATACTTGAGGCACGCAATTTGTCCGATTCCCTAGCTATACCTATTTCTCAATTGTACCAAAAGGAAAAAAAAGAAAAAAAACATTATTTTGGATTGTCATCTGTTAGGTTGTGTTATGAAAGATTAATGGATTATTTCGTAAGGAATTGTGAAAATAAATATTAAATGAATTATTGGGTGTTAGAAAATACTGAAAGTGTATTTGAGTAACTCGAGTGTGGCTATATTTTCCGTTATATCGCTTCATCTATAGTAGAATTTTTTATACTCTCATCATGAACTTAGGTCACATTGATTAAACCACGTAAATTTAATGTTCGATTTATTTTCTTGTTATATCTGTTTTACTATTCGATCACTTGCTTCTATACAACAATATACTTATCTGACCACCGACCAAGGTGGCGTGGATGGTAGGGCCTTGGACCTCCCCGGTGGAGGCCAAGGTTCGAATCCCCTGTGAAGCAGGGAGGCAGTCTTAGCTACTACATGGTGACTTAAGCGTGACGTCGGGGTGGTGGTTTCCGCTGTGCGTCGCCCAGGGGTTTACGTGGACGGCTGTCGGCCCAGTAACGGTTCCTCCAGCACAAAAAAAAAAAAAAAAAAAAAAAAACAATATACTTATCTGAGTTCTGATTCTGATTTTGTAGTTGGCTGGCAAAAAAACCCACAAGACCTTCTATTCGGGCCTGAAGTCAACTTTAAGCATTTACCAATCACTTGAACCGCATTCTTTAAGCACTCGTTTCAGTTCGAGCCAAGTACAGTAGGATTGCATACATATCTGGAATGGTGAAGCATAGTCAATCACAAAACATTTTCGGCTAATCTGGTGATAGGTTTCGATGTCTTGCCCTCCTGCTTTCTCCATCGACAGTAGCTCAACCTTCAAAAAATCGATAATTCTCGTACCTGATCCTGCAATCTTCCAGTTGGAATTGAACTCCAACGTGGTACTCGCACTGATCGATTATCAAGTTTGTGGCGGACTTCAAGCAGGAGTCGCAGTCCGAGTGGCTGAGTGCCCCGTCGCACGCTCCGTGACCGTAGCAAAGACTGCTAAACGAGGGATTACTTGTGACGTAAAGATTGAAACCTGAGCTCGAGGTTTTGTCCATCAGACGGTTGAGGACTTCGGCTACGGAGCCGGCGTATGTATCGTAAGTGCTAAACTCGTCGGTGCTGCAAATTTTGTATACCAGCGAAACGTCCGGACCACTTTGCGCGGTGTCGAGAACAGAAAAGAGCAGCAATATGGTGATTGAAACTGTCTGCCAAGCAGTCATTGTCGCTCTTGCTCTCGCCCCTCGCGTTTTCTTGAGTTTGTCTTGTCAAAAAGCACTTGAAATCCGACTATATAAAGAGGGTCGTTTCCACCGGTTTCTCCGTCACTCCCTGTCCTTATTCTATTTACATTGCTTCGTTTGATAGTTCATCTTACAAGTTGGGCACTAGCATATGTTAGAAGATATGCTTCTCCTGCCATTTCACGTACGCTATCTTGTCCACGTACGTCTAGCAAGACTCTACTAACAAAGTGACACCGGCGGCCTTAATAATTAATTGAAGGGGAAGACATCGTGATTTGAGCACATATTAACATAGTTTGTATAAATTAAATCAAACGCTTGATCAATCAACCAATATTCCTCTGATTTCAATAAGAAGATTCCAATTCGACATTAAAGAGAAATTTGTTCTAAACGAATTGCGTCCGAAACCTATATTCTTTTATTTATCGTTAGAACTGTCAAACGTTTGTTTGGGTTTGTTCTTCCCCAAAAGATACAAAAAGGAAGTTCACAATCTCATATATATATATCAACGGGACACGTACTAGGTCCTGTATCATTATTTATTCAATTCTTCTGTGTACATTTAGATGGTCTTATTTTGCATTATTGTCTCTGTTTATATACTGACTGGTCATATGTTTTCCCATAATGGAAAATAAAGAGTTCTTCTCTTCATCGTTAGCGAATGATGCCTACAACAACAGCACTATGCCTACTTTATACTCACTCTCAGACTTTTGCCCTGCCTCTTGCAGGGCATGGGAGTCGAAACCCACTCCTGAAACTTACTCGTTCCCACTCCATCCCCTCTGAGAAGAGGGGGATTTGAACCCCTCACCTCCTCTTTCCATATTGGAAGGGTGGCGACTGGGGCGAATCCCAGTGGTTAGCACGACATTTAAGCATGGCATTTATTTTGTGAAGTAGATTGAAAGCATGAAAGGTCAAGATGAATTATTCAAGAAGACAAAAATTGAGTTGCTCAAGTTCAAACATGAATAAAAAAGGAAGCATTTTTGTTAAATTTTGTCTCTGAAACAAAGCCAATTTCACTACTTTCCACGTTAGAGTCGAATTCCTAATCTGAGCCAACAAGTCACAAAAGGGCATATGAAAATAGAGTTCTACTAAATACTAAAGCATTCTAAATTGCGTATTCACCATATTCATAGTAACTAGCTCCCCCCCCCACCCAAAAAAAAAAAAAAAAAGCTTCCCCACAGAGTAAGTACGGATAATAAGGCTAAATCATGTAAATTCCCAATGTTATTATATTTCTTCATTGATTTAACTGATAATTTCTTATTCCACATCGTACTTGAATTGTAAGATCCATTAATTTTCAAATTCAACATTCTTTTTAAAACTAGGATTATAAGTCATTTGAACATGATGATATAATGTTTAATCATATGTGCTATGGCAAGATCACATCAACCAAGGTTACTGAGATTGTGGTCAGGTTGATGTGACCTTACCATTAAGGCATGCAGCTTTGCACTGGGACTTTCACTCATTTTCACTTACTTCAAGCGCGGAAGGTTACTATATCTATATAATTTACGGTAGCCAACGCCAAAACCTTGACGTGCAACATGAAGCCCCGAAATCCCCTCCCAAATATTTTTCTTCCCCAAGGGAAGGGAACAATGGAGTGACATTATGAAGTCTTTCATCCTAGGGTAGATCTCCCGCCTCTTTCTTTCCTTTGAGTGTTTTAAAGACCTGCTCAGGTTCGATAATATCCAATTGTTTCCAGCCAAAAATTACAATTTTTTTTTTCAATGGATTTCAACAAATACAGGTAAGTGTTTTAAAACTGTTGGCAAAGATTTTCCGGCTCTTATGAAACTAGCAGTAGAAGCCTCATGGCGAGCTTTTATGTCTTCTTTTCGTCTCACTAGTTGTAGTGGGAGAAGTTTGGCACTTGCATCCATACAAAACGATACCATTCTATCGTCGCATACTTTAATGAGTTTCTAATGACTTCCTTTTTCATTCCATGCCCAAGTAAGAACACCTTTGAACCTCTGCTTTAGACATTTCTGCGGACGATATTAAAGCATAAGTTTCTTATTTACAGCGAACTGAAATTGAAAGTTGTATTGCATTAAGCAAACTAAGCAACCGGACCACATCAACCCGGCGATGGTAAAGCATAAGCTTCTTACATTTGCGATGCTGGAAGATAGATAATCACATGTCCCGAAAAGGAGAGCATCTTCGGCTTATCTAGGGATAGGCTTTGATGTCTCGCCTTCGTTATTGGTAATTAAAACCGCAAAACCCTACGCGTATTTATTCAAACATATCCCCACTTTTGCGAACAAGCTCCCGCTTTCTCAAACACAGTAGCTCAACTTTCAGGAAAGTAATAGCTCTCGTACCGAATCCTGCAATCTTTCAGTTGGATTTGAGCTCCGAAGCTATATTGACACTGATCAAATATTATTCTCACTGCGGACATCACGCACGAGTCGCAGTCTGAGTGGCTGAGTGCCCCGTTGCAAGCTCCGTGACCGTAGCAAAGACTACCGTACAAGATATCACTCGAGACGTAAACATCGAAACCCGAGCTCGAGGTTTTGTCAATCAGGAGTTGGAGGACTTCGGATACAGAGCCAGCATATGCATCGCTAGGGTTGAACTTGTCTCCGTTGCAAATCTTGTATACCAGCGAAACGTCCGGACCACATCGCACGATTCCAAGAACGGAAAAGAGCAGGAACGTAGTGACTGAAATTCTGTGCCAAACGGCCATTGCCTCTCTCGTTCTTGCCTCTCCTGTTTTCTTCGGTTGTCTTTCTAAAAGGCACTTGAAATCCGACTATATAAAGAGGGTAGTTTCCAGAGGTTTTTCCGTCGACTTCCCTGTCCTTATTCCACCCCCCACCCAAAATCAATATGTTAACATAGCTTCGAGTAAATCCTAGTAGTAATCGCTCAAAACTCTGCTCTTACAGACAAAGATTTTCTGACTACAATCCAACTTGTGGAATCCTAGGTTGAGCTTTCGTTTGATAGTTCGTCTCTACAAGTTTGGCTCTTGCATATGCTAGAAAATATGATTGTGAAAGCTTCACTTTTTCTTTCAACTTGGCAATTAGTTGGATTCAGAATCTAGTGCTAGCATTGAAATGATTTGGGTCAATCTCATATTTTGAGTTGAAAAAAATACACATTTTTCATATTCAGGATATTGCAGAAGTGGATATTGTCTTTCATGCTTCAGCAAAAGCATCGAATAAAGTTATTTTCTGAGACTAACTTACCGCAATCTCAACGCGTGATCAAGAACTTTCTCCATGCCGAATGAATTTCATCTCTCGTCCCATATGATGCAGTAAGCTCATAGCCTCTCAATTAGAACCCCACCTTCCAAAAGAGATTTTTTACTTTGCCTCCTGTATTCGAGTTTCCGCCTCATATGCTTCCTTTCAAACTGTATAATCCTCAGATTGGGCGTCTCTCTTTTTGAGAGACCTTCTAAACTATGCACGAATTCAACTATAGGCCTTTGTCGAAAGGCTTGAACCACAACCTTGAAGCACTTGTTCTTAAAAGATACTCACAGATGGGGTCATGCGGCTTTCACCAAATATCAAATCCTACAACACTTAAAAGCATGATTATTGTTTAATTGGTGATCTCAATGTCTCATGTACTCGTTCAATCAGGTGTTTGTTCCCAGAGCTAAAATGGAAAAGAAAGTATCTACTTTTTCTTTGCAAGTTCATCACATACTTGTCAAATGTGTTGGATATCTAAGACAAAAATTGAAACTGTTAGTCCAGTGAAAGAAAGGAAAATACTTGTGGGGTATCTAGAAGATGCATTAAGATCTCTCCCGCCATCTCATTCTCTAGCCACCAGAACTACCTTTTTTCCGACATTGCGGCCAGTGAACAGGCCCACGAGAGCAGCAGGGGCACTCTCAATGCCTTCAGAAACATCTTCAACGTATACAACTTTACCTTCTTTGATGTAAGGAAAAACCATTTGAAGATACTTTGGGTAAAGGTGAAGATAGTCCCCAGCCAGGAACCCTTGCATGCGTACTCGCCTTCCGACAATATTCACCAAGTTATGCACACCTTCAGGCTGGTCCAGGTTATACTGCGATATCATGCCGCACACAGCGATCCGGCCGTGAATCCTCATGTTGAGTAGAACTGCATCAAGCATCTTCCCCCCGACATTGTCAAAATATATATCAATGCCCTCCGGGAAGTATCTGTGAACAAAAAGCAACAAAAGCAGATTAATAGGTATTTCTCTGCAGACTCAATAAGGCAGAGGAATGAGAAACAGAAGGCATTTTACTATCAGTACTTTGATTTCCACTCAGGTGTCTATTAAAATATGAAAAGTTGCAGGCATAAACATTTGGAGATCAAACTTTCCTCATCAGTCATCCCTTATTCTGAAGGATTGTGTTGTTCCACAATCAAGAGCATTTTTTACAGATATTCATTATAAAATTTGATTATCCTAGCAGACGAACAGTAGAAATTATGACAGAATCAGCACTTTTTTTTTTACATCAATTAGTTAGCCATCTAGTAAAAAGTTGCAAAAAAGTTCTTAGAAGCCTTAACACTAACCTTTTCAGGGCTGCCTCAAAGTTTGGCTCTTCCTTGTAGTTGAAACCTTCGTCAAATCCAAACTTGTTCTTTAGAAGATCCACCTTGTGTTGAGAAAATGACAAAAGAATCAATACCAATGAAGATAAACTCATCGGGGGTTTAGTCACTGGATCTGTCATCTACAACTTCCCAATTTCTGGTGGTTAGTTAGCCACCGATGCAGGCATATGAATGGATACGTCACTGAAGAATTAATAACTTCATCTATTTCAAGTAGAACTGTCTTCTACCTTTTCTTTGCTTCCAGTGCTGCCGACAACATAGCAACCTAGTAACTTGGCAAACTGTCCAACTAGCTGGCCAACTGCTCCAGAGGCGGCTGATACGAACACCCTTTCCCCTTTCTGAGGTGTGCAAACCTCATAAAAACCAGCATAAGCAGTCATTCCGGGCATACCTGCAAAATAATATTTTCAACTAGTCTAAAACATGGTCTATTGCATGCTCTAGTTGATAAGAAAATGTCAGTTTCGGCTTAAAAGTCCTTCCAACAGTTATATGAGACAATTGTAGTATGATGGAAACAAAAAATACATTTGTGTGCAAGCATGCCGGCTGTTCAACCTGGGAATCAACCTGGTGGCTTGTGTTCTAAGTTGTCCCCGAGTGAAATGGTTGCCATTCAGCTTCTCTTTTCAGAAACTTGAATTGGCCAGGAAACTGTATTTTCCCGATCCCAGGTTCTAGAATTGGTTGTATGGCCAATTCTATCTAGGACAGGAATTGACCATTTTGTTCTCAGGCAAAACTCACTTGGAACGCCTTTTTTACCATTAAAAAATGAAAATTCGAGATTTGCACTAGAAAATAATTGGCTTATCAACCTAATATTTGAAAGCTACACATATATTACTTGACCAATAACAGTTGTGTTTTAATTTCCTTAAAAATTAACTATCAAATCTTGAAAAACAGAAAAAAGTTTACTTCTAGGATCCACTCAGGAACTGAACCAAACCAGCTTCCTGGTTCCAGTACAAATCCACCCGTACATGCTCAACTATTGTCAAGGAAGAAGAATCAAGCAAGGAGAATCCTGAATGCTGGCACGTGAACCAGCGCAAAAGATGGACTAGCTGCACTACTTACCCTGAACAAGTATCAGAGTCATTCTTAATACAGGTCCATCTCTGTTAGGAAAATCATCATCTCACAAGTTGTTTCTCATTCTTTTCCTTTTCCTTTTCAGCACTTGATGCAAACGTATATTCCACTGTTGGGCACTAAAGTTGGCGGCCCTACAATCCTTGTAATAAAAACTTCAGTCCAAGCAGGGGATCTTTTTCTTTGCATTTTTTTTTGCATTAACGACAACAAAATGGATAAAGAAGTACGAGAAGGTAAGAAGTTACAACCATATAAGATCGACATTCTATAGTCACCGTTCGACTCAACAAGGAATTAGTAGGAAGTTCAACATGCGGAAGAGGACACATCATGACGGTTCATGTTCACCAAAAAACGCATGTCATGAATGGAGAGTTATGTGGAAATGTAAGAAAGCCTCACCAAGAATGCCAGTGTAGTAGGAAAGCGGGACATCGGTGGACTGGATTTTGAGGAGAGTCTCAGGAGCAGCGATCACACTATACTCCTCCCACCCAGTGGTTCCCCATGCCAACACCAAGTCTCCTTCCTTGAAATTTGGATGCCCTGATACCACCACTTTGCCCACTCCATATCCACTGAGGGGCTGCACATATGCATGCACGTGCCCCACATACACAAATATGAAGACACAACAGATCAATCCCAATATGAAAAATCATTGGAAATCGCCACAGACCTTGTTCAGCATACCTTAATAAAGAAACAGTCGATCATCGATGTACGGGAAAATTGAATGCCTTGAAAAACTTGGAACTTTCTCTATTCACATCCTCAACGGATGCACCCGTTAATGAAATCCGACTAGCTAATCCATTTCGAACCTAACAAAGTCGGGACAAATTAACAGGCGAGTGTCTTGGCAGCACTCGTTACGTACACTTAACTCGGAAATCTCTAATTTTCAATGTACGGATTGCAGTAAAACACCTTACTTTAAGGAGTGCCTACGGAGAAACAAAGCAAAAATCCGATCAATTTGTTCGTTTCTCTCGAACAGCAAATCGGACCTAAACATCTCTCGACAAGGTAAACGCAACAGAAATAACTGAGGACCGCTACACGATCCGCAGTTCCACGGACACCAACGTAACCGAGTGGTCGAAGAGTTTAACTCACGGAACCGGGGACGAAGGAACCGGCGAAGGAGGGGAGTCGGGCTTCCGCATGCGGCCGCGCATGTAAGGGTCGCACGACAGGTACAGATTCTTGACGATCACCGAATTGGAGGAATCGGGAAGCTTCAACGCGATGGTGTTGTCGGTGGTCACGGCCACGTCGCTCTCCTTGGGCATTCCGGTCACGTAGTTCTTCAGGATCACCTGCTTGTTCCTCACTTCACTCCCCATCTCCATCGAAAACCCGGGAGGAATCTTTCGGACCCAAAACCCGAAACCACACGAACGCGAATGCAATCGCGCGAGGAAGCGAGAGAAAACGAGGAAGAGAGGCGTGCGGATGCGAAGGGCTCTTCTCGAAACTCGTCCGAAGATATATCTGGACGGACAGGGACAGGGACAGGGAAGGAATGAAGGGGACAGATATCTGTGGATAGCAATTGGTGTTACGATCATCTGCCATGTGTTCACTTCACGCAACCAAATGGAAAGTGTTTCAAGTTTTGCCTTTTTTTTTTTTTTTGCCTTTTTTGAGAGAGAGAGAGAGAGAGAGAGAGAGAGAGAGAGAGAGAGCTACTGTTGCGGGCATTGCTCGGCGAGGTGGTGAAGAAGCCTGAACGGTGATGATAACCATGCGCCGCGACGAGCATTGTACTGTCGTTTTCAGAAGAAGATTGCAGCTTGACGGGGATGCAAGGAAACCACCGTTCTTTTCTTCTTTTGTCTGGTTCGAAAGGAAGGGAACTAATGTTCCTAGATAGCTATTAGCAAGTCTCAATCTCATGTCACATGGAATGGTTGGCGATTCTTCTTCTCTTCTTATGGCCAACTTTGTGGACCTGTACTCTTGCCCTCTGTTCTTTTTTGGGGCGAGTGAGTTTTCTAGTCGTAAACTGACCTCGAGTTCAGCTCCACAACGTACGTGTATTTCCTGTTTATGTTGTCTCCCATATTGTCACTTTCATTGTTGTTTCTTGCGTAGTTGAATTAAGCCTGTCTTAGATTTTTGTGCAGGAGCCGCCTTGTTGTTGGTTCGATGTTTCCTTCGCGTTTGTTCATTTTTCCTGCGAATTGCGGACTCTAGATTTATGTTGGATATCTGCAATGCTGAAACTCTTGCGTTTATTTTCATTATATTGTTTCCTCATCTACCTTATTAGTGGTCGAGCAGCTTAGGGAGAGTGATAGAAGCAAAAAGGTTTTATGATCTGTACAACTTGCGAATCGCGGTCATTGGCTTGTTTTTTGTTTTGCATTACAAAATTATGAAATCTGATATGGTCATGGAATGCGTGCGTTGTCTTTTAGTACTTTAGTGAATAGTGGAACATGACTATTCATTTGGCAGTTGTGCCTGTTTTCCCCAACTGAGTCTCCAATGTTCTCGTGGATTCTTGAGATTTCTTTTGGCCCAAATTCAGGGAAACGAGGTTCAAATATTGATTTGACCATATTGGCCGTGTGATAATTTTGTTCAGTTCCATGATCAGGTTCCCCCTGATAATCACAAGAAATTGTTTTATTCTGAAGGAAAAGTGTCTATCTACTCTACTCGAAGCATTGGAAATGTGGCAATATTCTCTGCCTTCTACAATTTCACTTCTTTATGTCTCCAACAAGACATTTGCGATATATTAACTGTATTTCTCAGGATCTTTGCTCTATTGAGTACATGATCATTACCTGATAGCTTCCCAAGCTATTCTGAGAAGAAAGGGGTATGTCTCAACCTACCTCAAGCCTTCTACTTGGTCAATTTGGTATCCTGATGGTTTCAGCCACATCCTTGCCCCTCAATATAATGATTTAAGTAGTTACAGCTCCAATGAAAACCTTACTTCAGCATGTTCAGAGGACGGCAATAATAGGACAGGAGTGTGCTCTGTGAGAAGAATCTTGGGTATCTTTCTAGAGCATCGACATTTCAGTGCAACTTGTGGTTTTCACAAGAATGGCACCATAACCAGAGAACCAGATTGTATATCTAGAGCAAGGATGAGGTGGATGTTATGGTCTGGTCGTGATGTCTCTACAGCTGCCACAAAGCAGTGTGATCCAGCTACCGATGATGAAGAAAATATAGAACTTGTTACTAAAAGCAGAAAGGAAATTTCTTCCGGAAAATGTGTTGAGGCTGTTGAAGGCTTGAACTCTGAAAAGGAAATAGTAAAAGCAAAAGCCAAGCACCACGATTCTGCAGGAATTAAGCCTTGTTTATGAGGTGTGATGTCGGTGAGCAGGTTAGGAAGCCATCGTGTGATTTGCATTTCAACAAGAGTTGGATTCATATTCCTTGCTCTGTTATTTTGGTTTTTGTAGGGAGGATCGGGGTAAGAGACTAGTCCATTTGAAACAGAAATATAGGTCAACTATGCAACGTTACCTGTTCAGCTTCAAATTACTCTGGGTTGACATGAGAATAAGTCAGATTGCCATTGAAACTTTCAGGCGAGAAGAATCTTACCAGAAGGGAGAGGCAGCAGTCAAGACAGACAATAGCCAATATCTTACAGCTACCACCTTTCACGGTCTTTTTTATTGTTCCATTTATGGAACTTCTGCTGCTTTTATTTCTGAAAATCTTTGCCAATATGTTGCCTTCAACCTTTTGAGATGGGATGAAAAAGAAGGAAAAAAACAAGAGCAGTTTAGGATGTTGATAAGATGGCATCTTCTTGTATCTTGTTACTAGGTGAAGTCTCATGCCGAGAAGTACATTATTTTTACCTTATTCCCTTGGCAGCACTTGTAATGGCTTTCAATTTTGCAATGTGGGAAAAGTTTTATTGTAGTATGCCATGCATGAAAAGTTGTCAGTGGTAGGCAAAGCAATTATTGAATCTGAAACTCTCTTTCCTCTGGTGAAAAACAGAGAATTGACCGGTCTGACGAATACTCGAAATGAATGTCTATACATTCACAGAAATGCTTCCATGCTGAACTGTTCTTTTGAATTATGAACACACAGTATTTGTAAAAGGATCCTGCTTGCAGTCTGCAGGAATCTTTGAGACACAGTTTGAAAACAAGAATTGAATATGCCGAATTCCTTCAGGCAACTGTCGGGGAAATGGTAAAAGAAGTTCATAATTTGAGTAATGGGAAAATCAAGAGAGAAGCAAGAAATTTGAGTGAATTCTTGAAGAGGGTAAGAGTGAGACTTCCTGTTCATCTCCTTTGAAGGATGTTTTCCTGGTTTCTATGTGCCCTATAGAGAATTAATTTATTTTACTTTGTCATTCAATGATCATTAATGGAGCTAGTTTATAAAGTCTTAAATTAACTGATCTGTTGGCTTTACTAATATTTGATAGGAGAGATGGGAAAAGCAAAGGAAAACATTTCACTTTGATCCGTTGCATGTAGGAAGAAGAAACAAAGTTCACATAGATGGATAATAATGAGATCTTTCTTCTCGATCATGCTAAATTTGCACAGGACTAGTGGACAATTCAGTGTAATTGACCTTCTGTATACCAGCAGTTGCACGAAAGAATCATGATGCATCTCGTTATGGTCTGTTTTCTTTCTGTTGGGTATGGACTAAGGAAGATGATAGGTTAATCCAAGCAGAAGGCTTAGAGTCTCTTGCAGAAGCTGAACTTCGCGAAGATTGTAGAGACAGGGGCATGCTCGGACTTCTCTCGGTGGAAGAAATGCGTCAGCAGGTGCTCTTCTTTGTGCAATTAATGGATTGAATACTTGCAATAAATGGATTCGTGTCATTGTGCTTTTGAAATGCGTAGTGATCTAGTGGGAGAAGATAAGCTTTTCTTGAAGAATTTGTTGAGTTGAATCTCTTTTGCTGTCTTTGTGAATGGCCAAGTATCTGCCCTGAAAATTCAGATAGAATAGGACTCTCTGTCTTTTATCCTCCGGTCATCCTCTTTGCCAGGACTTCAAGTTGTTCCACTATATCAAGTCAATCCTAGAAATCTTAAAGTGTGACAGCTGACTTGTTCTGCAGCTTAATGATTGCCATCTTTCCTTTTGATCTTTTCCAGGTAAGCTATGTCTAATCAGTTTGCGTCTCTGTTTGTGTCCTTCTGGTGGAGTAGAATCTTAATATAAACCACCACCCCTTGCCTGTCTGTTTTGTGTGGACTCTGAGATTATAGAAGCCCCTCTTGTGGGGCTAAAACTGTATATTCCATGACTTTATCTAGATATTGAAACATGAGAGGCTCATGGTCTGAGGTGCGCTGTTAAAAGTTCATTTTCTCTTTTTCCAGATGCAGAGCCTTCAGCTTTTCCAGAAAGTTAACTCCTGAAGAAGCTGTTAGAGCTACCTTATCATCACTTCCAGATGAGATGATCAGAAACATCGATGCCACAGCTTTGTCAGCTGAAGATCCTGAGTCGGAAAGGAGAAGGAAATTAGAGTACCTTCAGGTGCAGGAAGCATTCATCAAGGTTTCTCTTTTCTTTTGTTATCCTAATTTAGTTTTTGCCTTATGCAATATCAATTTGAGCTGCTTGGATATGCATCTTGTCCCTCTCTTTAAAAAATTTCGGTTGCAGGAAGAAAAAAAGCAAGAAGAGGAAGAAGAACACTTAACAAGAAACCATTTTGGTAATATTGGCTTGATGAAAAGATAGATTGGGGCTGTTGCCACTCTACTCATAGTCGAATAGTAATAAATGAATACCTAACTTTTATTTATTTTTATTTTTTTTCCAACGGGTACAGCACTTGATGAAGCAGAGTTTCTACTTCATCAATTCAAGCTGCAAAAACTCTTCACGCTCTCCTGACACTGACTGCAACACTGACTGCTCATGTTGCACTGCATACATCTTCAATAGCGTTTCCACAGAGATTAGCATACTTTCAATAGCCGAATAAATATCATGTCTTGTGGTAAATGCCTCCATTCTTAGTTTGTATTGTTTGGACTTTGGATGCTTCAAGATTAAGCATAATAGAGAAAGAGGGAGCAGATAGTGATAAAGAGGCCATGAAGGCAAAGAATGATGCAAAAAAGGAATGTGACTGCACCAATGATGGAGTTGAAAAAGATGTGGTTTCATCAGCACTTATGGACAGGATGATAGGGATATTTACTCTTCTTCTAATCTCCTTCTTTCTGAAGGAACAAGTGGACAATATTTTGCGCATGTACCATAGCATGTGATTAAAGGAGTTAAGAATGTCCCATATTGGGAGGAACAATTTAATTGTGTTACTGTATTGATGAAAACGCCGTTTGCTGTCTCTGCTAAAGTGGGTGCTTTGCCTTTGAATAATGTGATCTCTCTCTGATTTGTGTCTATTGTGGATGGTCCAAGGGTCACTAAATCCTTGAAATTAATTAAACTTCATGGACCCAGTTTGAGCAGATGGGAAAATTCTGCTGCAAGACATTGTAAGAAAGGGACATCGGTTGGAAGATGCAAGACATTGAACTTTTCTGGATTGTCTTATTGATGAATCTAGTTTCCATGTAATGTATAGTCGAATGTGGTCTTCCAGTACGAAGAAGACCTATAAATATGCATCTCAACTCTTACATACAATGGATTTCACAGGGAGCCTAATACAGTCGGTCCCCGACTTTGTGTGTCCTGGATAAACATGAGCCGGATGCATTCACGATGAAGAACAAAAACCAAAGTTCAGCTGGACTTGTCTGACTTGGTTTGGGTCAGTGTTCGTTATTTCAGACCATTAAAACTTCCTACTATGTAGTGTTCATTTCCACTAGCTCCACAGCTTCTGTATATGAGCAGTTCGTGACGGTTATAAGAGCAACTCTTCTTGTTTGCGCACCTGATATTATATGAGCCACCTATCCATCTCAAAGGCTAATCTATCTTCATATTTCATTGACATCTTAGTTGGCGTTTTCATAGTGCTAACACATCTTTGTGATTATTACTTTATTAACAAAGTGAGCAAAGCACGTCTTTATGATCGGTGTACATAATTTGCGTAATCATATAATTATCATTGCTAGAGTAATCATCTTTATTCATAAATGAACTGCAGTGAAGTTCCATTTGCAAATGGCACCTTATTAATCATGAATGAAGCACTATTGCTTGTACATCTCAATTATGTTCTTGGCAAAATCGCGGATATTGTTATCAGAGCTCCCGCCTTCTTCCATAGCGATTCTCGCCCTCTCTCTCCACTTCAACGAATTTGCTTTGATCTCTTTCCCTCTCTCTCCTCCCATGACCTCGTTTACACAACTTTCGATCTCTTCACTGGTCACAATCCCTTTCTTGTTCACCCTAACCCTGAGACCGACCTTCCACACGTCCGTGATGAATGCGGCATTTGTCGGCTGGTCAGTCCACTGAGGCATCACCACCATGGGGACGCCCAAGCTCACCCCTTCCATAGTCGAGTTCCATCCGCAGTGAGTCATGAAGCAACCCACTGAGCCGTGGCTCAGCACTTGGAGTTGATCACACCACTTCACCACCAAACCCTTACCATCTAGTAACTCCATATCTTGCAAGAAATTGCATGGGAGCTTCTTCTCTTCAGACGCTCTCACCACCCACAGGAAGTTGCCCTTCATCCTCTTGAGTCCGATCGCTATTTCATCCATTTGCTCTTCTCAAGGGAAGCCAAGCTTCCGAATGATACGTAAACGACCGAGTCGGCAACCTTCGAGTCAAGCCACTCCATGCATGTCTCAGCATCGTTAGGCTTGAAGAGGCTGAGTCCGTAATCTTTGTCGTGTTGGATTCTCTTGTCCAGGTACGTAGATGGGACCGTTGGTCCTACCGTGAGCAGTGGGCATTGACTCCCCATCCACTTTACCACCTACACATTTCAGGAAATATTTATGCAAATGCAATAAATCCATCGCCTGCACATGCGAGAATCAAATTTCTATCGTTCTATCTGCCATTCTTAGAAGAATTTATCACTCCTGTCACAATCATAGTACCAACCCTCTAACAAGTGTCTATAACTCTACTTTATAAAAGGGAAAATGACACTTATAATCCCTATAAGTTAGCCTATGTTCAATATTGTCCTTTTCTTACACCAAACACAGGAGACAATCACCACAAGTCCTTAAACTATTGTCAAATTTGCAATGTATATCCTAAAATTTCAATTTGTTCAATTTAATCTCTCAACTTTCCACAACAAAGTTTAGTATCCATAAATTTTTATAATTACTTTATTGTCCAGATTTTAGAATGTCCTTTCATTTCGAGTGATCTCCTAAATAAAATAAAATAAAATTGCTAACTTTTTATTATCGTTGTTTTAACCTTTTTGGACATTATGAATACTACAATAGTTAAATTTAGGTATATTTCAACTTATGATTTCTAATATAGTAAAAGTATAACCTCACTAGAGTTTTTATCAGGTTGATGTCTTAAATGTTTTCATAAGATTATTTAAAAACGGTAGTGATTTTTCTATAGATATTTGTACCTATATTAATTTAAATGTTGTTCCTAATTTTTTATATAGATAAAATCATCAAGCTTTTGTATTTTGTGTTTTCTTTTTAGTTAATTCTGTGTGTCTCCGTTTTTTTGTCCAACCACTTCACCATCAAAACATTTATTCAACAGTGTATGATGCAGTACATCCATTGCGCGAGTGGAAGAATCAATTTAATTTCCAACATTCTATCTACCTTTCTTCGAGGAATTCATCACTCCCGTCTCAATCCTAATTCAACCATATAACAAGCGTCTATCACACTACTTTGTAAAACAATTTTTGTTTTTCTGTTATTTTGTGGGCTTAGCCAAAGTTTAATCACATATAAAAAACAAAAAAAAAAAATGGATTTACGCCGTCATAAAGGTTTTGAACTGAAATTGACTTGTTTCATCACATCGTTTATAGAATGACCGTCTGCCTACTGTATTTTCACACGAGGGCATATTAATGGGGGTGCTACTAACCTCATCCTCGAGCTCCGCGAAGGTATTAAACAAGCGCCAGTTAGCTCTCATCACGTTGGAGAACTGGGCCAGCACGAGTTTCCCAAGCGCAGGATATGCATCAACATCGACGACGAAAGAAGGAAGATCGTTCAAACTCAAATTCGAGATGACCCGAGGGACAGAATCATGTCCCTGTCCTCGTGAATCTTCTAAGGGGAACTTTAGCGTTCCTCGGTGAACATGGTGATACATGGCCCCAACCGCGCAAGACTGAGTGAAGAACGAAGCTCCGTGCATGCCGTGTTGTATCGCTATGTCAAGAGCCCAAGGCATGACCGAGTCATACACCAGAACTTTCGCTGGATTATCTTGAGAAGATTGATGTCGCTCGATGAAATTGGTCAGACTCTTTGAGACCGAAACTGTGAAAAGTTCAAAGTAGACATCCAGGCTCAGCTCGTCGGTGTCCACGCCCTCGAACCCGTCAGATATTTGCTCGATCTTGATTGAACTCGTTCCGTGGTTTGTCGAATGGAGGGACTTGGAAGGTTCAGAGATGGGGATTATGAGGGCAACGTTGAGACCCTTTGAGGCTAAGCGTTTCGAGAACTCGACCATAGGGTTTATGTGACCTTGTGCGGGGAAAGTGAGAACAAGAACATGGGTTAGTTTGAGGATCCTCTCGTTTTTCTGATGGTCCATTTCTTGTCGAGCTTCAACTCTTTCAGAAGCTGATGAAACGCGAGGTAGAGAGGTTGCTACTTATCTTGGGAGGCATTTCATTTAATATATAGAACCAGATATTGAGCACAAACATGAACCAGATGAATTGTTTGAATGGTAGTTATACGGATTGGATGAGTACCCGTTACTCAAACCTAACTTATGTAGCACCGACACGGATACGCGACACGACACGACACGACACGCTGACACGTTATTTCTTAAAAATAGAGAATTTCGACACGTTCCGACACGTTATATATTAAATATTTTTATATATAAATACATAAATAAATAATAATAAAAATAGCCTAGAATTAATTTACACGAAAAATATTAAATAATATCAATCATTATTTTAATTTGTTACAATAATACATAAAACTTAGAGGAAAAAAACATTGTTTAAAGAAAATGCTGAAATGATATTTTTAAATTTATTTATTTATCATATATAGAATTTTTATTACTTCTTTCATAGTAAAAGACTTTTAAAAAACCAAAACAATTATAAAAAAACAAAACTGAAGAAAAAAATTGACCTCATGCGTGTATATTTATAGCAATTTTATTACTTCTTTTATTACTTCTTTTGTGTATATTTATATTTTGACCCTTCAAGTATTAAAAATTTTTAAAATTGACCCCGTAAGTGTTGGAATCACGTGTCGAATTCTGGACTCGCGTGTCGGAGAGAGTTGACCACGTGTCGGATTTTTTCGACACTCATTGACCGCGTGTCGGGACATGTCGGAGCATGTTGGACACGTGCGGAGTGTCGGACATGACACGAAGACTTAGAGAGAATGTGTCCGTGCTACATAGAACCCAACTCGTACGTTCATTTAATAGGAAACACTCGTCATTGTACTTCCTTCGGATGAGCTCCTAGTGCGTCTAATAGCTAAGCAAAGCCTCAAAATGCAAAAGTAAAATTGAGAAAGCAAGAAAATGGGCGCGGTGATTAGGGGTGAATATGATCCGGATTGAGCTAGTCCATCCCGACTCTGCAGACCAACCCGCATAGTATTAGTTCTTAATTTTTGGACCAAGAACCGACCTTATTGAGCTTGGGATGAGGAATGGACCAACCCAATGGGTTCAGTCTGGTTCCAAGATCAACTTGGGACCAACCGATAATTTTTCTATTTCATTTTTTGTACCCCTGAAAAGGTAACCAAGGACCGGACCGACTCAATGGGTTCAGTGATGAGCGAGGTCAGCTAAGAGAGGCGAGCAGTGAGCGTCGAATGGGGCGAGCGTTGAGCATGGGGTGAGCGTCGAGTGGGGCGAACGTCAAGCAACAAGCATGGCTAGCATTGAGTAGTGAGCGGCATGAGTGACCAAAAGTAAGTGAGGCGAGTGTCAAGTGGCGAACGGAGAAATTGTTTCTTTTGATTTTGGCAAATTGAAGACTAAGAGAACAAATAATACAAAAGAGAACGAGTACTAGAGTAGAATACCGCGAGAAGCTATTTATACCATTTTGGATGCCGTGATGATTCCCCACAAAACATTTTCCTCTTTTGTAAAATATGGCTGTTGATGTCGTAAAAGACATTAAAAATCTAAGTTATTAAAGAATAATGTAAAATTACTTGAACTCACCACTACGAAGTTATTTAATGTTGTTGATGTTGTTTGTTTTAGGGTTTTCTATATAAAAAATTATATCTATATATATATATATATATATATATATATATATATATATAATCAGGGTTGGTCTAAGTTGGATTGACTCCTAAACTTCTTAAGATTAAGGATCAACTCACACAAGTTAGTTCGGGAATCCGGGATCAAAGACCGACCCAGTTTCCATGGAATCGAACTAGGACCGGTAGGGTTAGGCCGGTCTAGAGTCGGTCAAAGGTTGACGCAAATTGACACTTAACCGATGTTCACCCTAGTGGTAATTTACGTTGTTTGGCCACTAGCCTACCTTCTTTCACTGGCGCGAATGATGAGGCGCAACATCTTGCTTGACTAGATGTAAAAGCATTCAATACGTGATAAAATGTCATTCACAGTGAAATTTTGCAAGAACAAAAATATATTTATGTCAAAACCCTAAAAGAGAATTATAAGATAACCCGAGTAGTCCTCTTTCGTCACCAATCTTGTGAAAATCTTCGCGCCCCCCCCCGGAGTTGAAATCATCATAAAATATCTATGGGAGGTATGTGAGGTATGGACACTGGAGCGTGCAAAACTTGACACGGAGACACTTAAGTGCCAAAAACTTTGGAAATGTACACTTAAGTGCCAAAATCGAGTAAAATGGATCACTTAAGTGCCACTCCGGCCAAAATCCCGGCTAAATTGCTAACGTGGCAATTTTCTGGCCCGCGAAGTGAGTGCAAAATGGCGTCGTTTTGTATTTTTTTTTTTTTTTTTGGTGACCCGTGGGAACCCCCGCACGGCCGGCAGCCGAGAGTAAACCCCTGAGGCATGCGGCGAACCACCACCACGCACTCCCGGGCAAGGCACCACCACGCGCACAGCCTCCCCGCTCGCGGGGGCTTCAACTGGTTCTCCTCGGTGGAGAACACAAGCTCTACCATCTACGCTCAACGGTGGGTGGTGCTGTCGTTTTATGTTGACATGGCGAGAAAAATGCAAAAACGACGTTTTGTCTATGATGTGTAAATAATTAATATAAAAATTAATTAAATTAAATTTAAAACTAAATTTATTTAAAATATTCTAAAAAATAAAAAAAAAAATAAAAATTTTTTAAAACTTAAATAAAATAAAGGGGGGGCTTAAGGGAGGCGGGCTGAGGGTTGAGCCCTCGCCGTCGTCGTCCGGGAAGGCTGGCGGACGAAGGGGAGGGAGTCGGCTTAGGGTCACCCCGGCCCTTGGCCGACCAAGGGCGAGGGCATGAGCTCTCATCGGATCTCGGGCGAGGGCTTGCGGGCCTTTATCACCTCTCGCTATCGCCGGAAGGGCCGACGACGATGGGGGGAGACGTCGGCTGGGTTGCCAGGCCGGCCGGAGGTCCTGTTGGGGCCTTACCTAGCGGCGGCGGGGAGGTGGCCCTTCTCGGCGGCGACGGGGAGGCGACGAGGGCTTTGTCCCTCGCCCAAATCCTAGGGCGAGGTCGCGGCCCTCGCCCGTCGGTCGGCTAGGCCGGTGACCCCGGCCAACCCTCCCCTTTCGTCGCCGGCCCTTCTCGCGGCGGCGGCGAGGGCTCGGCCCTCGCCTCCTTCGGGCCCCCTTTTTATTTTAATTTTAATTTTTAAATTTTAATTTTTAAAATTTTTAGAATATTTTAAATAAATTTAGTTTTAAATTTAATTTAATTAAATTTATATTAATTATTTATACATCAAAGATAAAAGCGACATCGTTTTTGCATTTTTCACACGTCGTCGATTATTGCAAAACGACGCCGTTTGCACTCACATCGCCGGAAAATTGCCACGTTAGTAATTTGGCCGAGAATGGCACTTAAGTAATCAATTTTACTCCGATTTTGGCACTTAAGTGTACCTTTCCAAAAGTTTTAGCACTTAAGAGTATCCCTCCGTGCTAAGTTTTGGCACTTGGGATGTACTTTTGCAACTTGGTTCATGTTAATCAATTATATATCTAATATAGGAAAATTATTTGTTGAGATACATATTTGGGTGTATAAGTATTATGTATGGATAGCATTGAGGAAATTCATGACAGGAACTAGAAAGAGCATGAAGGAGCCCACTTTCTCAGAGTACTTTCAGCGTGTACCTATCTAGATCTAATTTCATTCAAAAGCACAAGACAAATTAATCTTGAGCCGATTAAATATAGTTGATATTCTAACCAACCACGTGATTATCCGGATATGGAGTTCTCAATTCGTTCAGGCAACCTCATGTACGAATCTTGACACATCTGGTCAGGGCCATCGGTGGGGACAAAATGCCCCAGACAAGCCAAGTGTTGAACGAGTCATTCATATAGTGCAAGTGAGGTACATGGTGAAACCACAATATTTAATTTTTTCAATGATGAAGAAACGTAAAACGTAATCATTCTTGCAATTATCCACCA
This sequence comes from Eucalyptus virginea, assembly GCA_014182375.1. NCBI lineage: Eukaryota > Viridiplantae > Streptophyta > Magnoliopsida > Myrtales > Myrtaceae > Eucalyptus > Eucalyptus virginea. The sequence goes on from CM024521.1 coordinate 97,565, forward strand.
TCACATAAGCTGGCATAGAGCTCTTTCGTCCATTATCGTAAGTTTCCATAAGTTAGGCTACAGAACATTAGTATATGTCGTCTAAAGAGGCACCATCTGAGCTACTTGCCAATTCACAAATTGTCTGTTCCATAAATCTTTAAACTACATTCTTGCAACTTAGGAAAAAAAAAAACTACACGCCGTGTATAGTTGTAGTTGTCGCCAAATAATCACATCGTTAATCACTCAATGAAGATGGAAGGATATATGTGAGACGACAATTAACATCATATCAAGGGTTTCTCGCTTAGTAATTGGAGGTTACCTGTCCAGATTTGTTAAATGCACACCAAGTGTTCTGGATTAATGTCATTAGGACCTAACAAGAAGAGACCACAAATTCTACAAGGAGGCAGGGCACAACCAAAAAAACATGAGCTGGCAACGACGTATGCAAAAATTGACATCACTGCTTATCGAAGCAAAAAGGAGAAGTTTTCTGCAAATCAATAGACCGTGCTTCGAATTTTCCATGTGTCGATGCACTGTTGTCACGATTTAGATCTTTTTGTTTTCGTCGGTAAGTGTCACACTTCATTTCACTACGGAACAAGTGCCATGCCATGATTGAGTAGGATGGTCAAATGTGTCGTGATTACCGATGACTACATACCTTGTCCATGTTTTCTTTATCAATCTTAGAAACACAAAAGATAATTATAATAATAATGAAAATTTAGAAAAACAAACACAGAAGTCATTCTCGAAGTTGTCAAGTTGAATTTCGCATCAAACCCAGCGGTCTCAGGTTAAGCATGACAATGGCAAGAACAGGAAAAAAAAATTAATTTATTCTACTACTCGCCGGTTAGAAAAAGAAAGAGAGATGTTTTTTTTTTTTTTTTGACGGAAAGAAACATCGATTAGCTGAACCGATAATTACAACCTGCTTGATAAGTATCAAAAGCTAATAATCTAACAGAGGAGCAAGAGGGGACAAAGCCCAAGTGTCTGGTAAAGAGCCACTATTGCAGGCCTTTCGCGGCCCAGTCTGCCGCTGAATTAGCCTT
>CM024521.1:1911216-2236216 GCA_014182375.1 Eucalyptus virginea
CGAATTCTTTCTTCCAAAAGATTTCGGCTCTCTACTTTTTCTTTCCATTGTTTCCTGGTACAGGTCCTGTTGAAACCTAGGGTATGTTTTACGTGGAAAACGTTTTCTATGGTCACTCATGTTCTGCTGAGTACAGTTGTTTTCAAACACGCGGAGTCATGTAAATCCAAGACAACTGTCTCCGATCTCTGTAAATCCAAAGCACCATCCAGAATGGAAAAGATTTTCCCTACCTAACATCATCTTAATCGGTTGCAACATAATTAAAACGCCTCTTGTTTCCCGCTTCCAGTTCATGCACCATGTATGGAGTCTAAGTCATTTTCTTTGGGGACTAATTAGTCAAAAAGCCCCATGACAAATCCCAGTTTATCTTTTTTCATATTAAAGCAAAAGACGTTGCCACAGAGAGAGAGAGAGGGGGAGCAGTGGCTTCTTATTGTACACACGTGAAGAAGGATATAGCGAACTCCAGCTCGGCTCTTTTGTAGTGCACGGCTGAGGAATCTTTGTGTCCTGAGTGTCCAATATGGAAACGACCGTGTCACTGTGTTTTTCCTTGCGCGAGTGAGAGCTAGGAAAAGTCAGAACACTGATTAAGGACTCAAATCTAGAATATGACTTGGAGACAATGAGTGGCTTGGAAAAAGAGGGAGCGAGGGAGACTTTGTACGATCCCTCGGATTGACTTGAGAGGTGAAGTTGAGAGTTATCGAAGAATTGGATAGGTCTAGATGCATCCAAGCTGATCTGGACATTACATTCCTCTGGAAGACGACAAAATGTAGAGACATCCGTGGGATCTCCCATGATGTTGTGCCTTCAGTATGCCAAGTTTTCCTCCGTCCCGACGCACTTTCATTTGCATGATGTACCCACGTTTCAAATTTAACTAACTTTTATGTGTAATGATCAACTTAAATTAAAGTGATTTATCAACTTTTGTCATATTAAAATATCAAGTGCTTTTAGTTTACCAATTCTCAATTAATACGCTAGCCCACTTTTAATTATTATTTTTTTATTTTACCAACTTTTTCTATTAGTTACCCATGTTTATTTTACCTAGTTTTAGAAACTCATTGCATTTACAAACCCTTTATAGAGATTACCAATTTAAATTGGCGTGACTCACCAACTCTTCTCTCGTTAAATTACTTCATAATATTGGATTTTTAACTCTCATTTGATTTACTTACGAAAATTAATTTGACTTCTTCTTCTTCTTCTTCTTTACTTGCAAACTTTTCATAGTTTAGAAACATTTATCTTAGCAACGCCTGAAATTTAGCAACTTTTTTTTTTTAAATTACTAACCTTAATTAGCATGAATTACTACCTATTCTTTGATTAAGTTACAAACTAGTTTTGGTTTATCAATTCACATTAAAGTTAATTTCCAAGTATAATTTTCTTTTAAATGGAAAATTTTCTAATCTTTTACCAACTTTATCTTAATTTTTTAGTTACATGTCAAATTTACGAACTCTATTATGAAATTATGAACTTTAATTCAAGTAATTTATCAATTTTTTCAATTACACCACCAACTATTTATGGGTTTTAATTCTCATTCGAGCTGGTTACCAAAGTTTATTTGTGTTTTTAAATTACCAACTTCTCTATCGGGGTACTTAATTGATAAGAGAAGTTGATAGATTTAGAATAAATAAATGAATGTTTCATTTAACTCAAACAAGAGTTAGTAACACAAAATCAGTTGGTAATTTAATCTTAGAAAAAGGATTCATAAGTAAGACAAATAAAGTGACAATTCAATAGAAGAATTGATTAATTAAAAAAATAAACATTAGTAAGCAACTCAAATGATAGTTGGCGACCCACAAATAATTTGTAGTTTAATTGAAGAAAATTTTGTAAGTCACAAATAAAGGTTGGTGATTTTATATAATAATTCAGTAAAATTAAGGCATTGGTGAAATGGGTATATAGAAATTGGTAAAAAAAATGTGGTAAGTTTTTTTTTTTTTTGGGTCAAAAGAGAAATGGGCGTTTTAAAAGAAAAGCACATAAACACTAGTCTCTAGGAGTTGGTAGTGCAAAATTAGTTGCTATCTTAATCAAAGAAAAGTCAGTAATCACTCTAATTGAGATTGATAATTTTTTTAAAAAAAGTAGGTAAATTTAAAATGTTAGCAAGCAAGACAAATAAAAAAGTTGGCAAAAAAAAAAAGAAGCAGTGGTAATAAGCAATTAAATAAGAATTGATAACCAAAAACTAGTTACTAACTTAATCGGAGAAAAAAAAAGTCACTTACATAAAGGTTGGTATTTGACACAATAGTTGGTAAATTTAAAGCTTTGTTAAGGAAAAAAATGTTGGTGAGCAACTCAACTAAGACCCGGTGAATCAAAACTAGTTGGTTCTTGCAATGTTAAAACAACGGTAACTCACACAAATGAAAGTTGATTGATTCATATTGGAATTGATAAATTTACGGTGTTTGTACCAAAGTGAATAAAATTTGGCAAATGATAAAAAAAATTGTCGATATATTAAAAAAAAAACTACATAGACGTAGTAAGTAACTCACATAAGAGTTGTTAACTCAAAACTAATTGGTAGTTTAATCAGAAAAAAATCGGTAAATAATTCAAATAAAAATTGGTAAATTCACACAGGAGTTGCTAATTTGCAACTCTAAAAAAAAAGCTAGTAATTTCATAAAAGTATCGATAAGTCCCAGAGTTTTCAATAAGTTATGGAAAAATCAGGTGGCGGATAATTTTTTCTCACCAAACAGTTTTTTTGATACTTACAATTCTTTCATAAATCCATCAGCACGGTGAAAAGTATCCGTCACCTAATTTCTCGACATTGGGTAGCCTTGGTTGCATTGCCCCATGTGAATGTTTTATTTTTTCTGGAAGACATTATGAACTATCCATTTGCTTTTATGGATTTCGAGGGCAACATACACATGGGGCAAAATGTTTCCAATGGGCCGGTGGACTCGAAGTACAAGCCCACGAATGAGAGACATCATTCATCAATCTTCCCACAGTAATGCTTGACTTCTTGCGTTTGCATTCAAACTTTGAATTTGGAATTGGATTGATGTAAACATTCTAGGTCTAGACTCATCGTACTCAAATGATAATCGATTCTAAGGTGAGCCGAGTTATGCAAAATTCAATTGCGGCTGTTGTAAATTGAAGCTGGCTTGCTTTCAATTATCAGAATTTGAAATTTTTCAGCCGAATGCATTGAACTTCATATTGACTTGACCTTGCAGTTTCATGCACTTGGGATGCGTTTCTCTTCCATCTTTGTCGAAACTATTGAGGAGTTCTATCAAAATAGATCCTGATGATTTGCTAGTCCTTACAATTCAAAGCAGAAAGAGGTGAGGCCCCACTAAGCCCATCAAATATTTATTTAATGAGGCTGCTACCACTAATTGCTCTAAATCCTGTCATATGGTCACGGTTGTATTGATTAGAATGAGACAAAGCCGGCTAACTAAAATGGAGTTCAAAAGGGAATCTTGCTCGCTACGTCGTCCGGTGTGATTTGAACCGGAAATATTTGGTCCAGATATTTTATACGGCAAGAAGAAAGTGTGTCATCCTTCATTGAATTCTTTAAAATCCTATTCATGCCTTTTCAAAGGCGAAAGGAAAATAAAACCAAGTCTGCTTTTTCAGGGTTTGCGGTCTAACATTGCAATGTATCTAGCCTAGTCAACTCGTCATCCTCAGAAAACTTTTGAAAACTCTTGAAATGCTTGCATGCCTTCCAAAAATACATTCGGTCCTTCCCGGAAGCTCCATCCTTCAAACCTCAGCCTAAAAAAGCGACATTGCAAAAACAATTTCGTACCTTGGCCTTTATGAACTTTTGATTAGTTGGGTTGGGAATTGGCATTTGTACTTGACTATTATATGTCTCCTTTTGATTTTCGATGGTTTTGGTCCATTTCTCTTTTGGAGGGTTTCAAAGTTAGGGAGCATGCAAATGCCGCCACTTTGTCATCAGTGATGAAATTGATGCTCCCCCTTTGTCATCAGTGATGAGATTGATTTCACTTTGAGGAGAGAGGGAGACAAAGGGGACCAATAGAGCAAATTTGCATTTTGCTTTCCCAACATGGTGTCCACAAGTTACTATTTAGTCAATATACTTAACAAAAGCGTACCCTCGCCAAACTCTAGAACGAGCCAGTAATGGGGGACGTTGGAGGGGTGTATATCTTTGAGTATTCTAAGTAGACTCATTGAACCCTATTTTGCAGAAGGTGCTGATGATTCCATGCGCCTTGGACTCCATTTTTGTCCTCTAATGACATTGCAATTGGGCGAGTCTACTTTGCGCTAATAGTTTTTCGCAAAGTCACGAGATAAAGCTAAGTAAGTGCCCACAAGCGTGCACATATAGCCACGACCTCGTAATCAAATGTCGGCTTTTGCTAGTCTTTCCACCGGTAGAAAGAAAGTGGGTCGATTCTATTATTCCTCGAAAAGGATTCACAACTTTTTTCAATTCTTGCCAGAAAAAAAAAAAGTAGAGAGGAGTTCATACTTGTAAAAATGACCAACCGAGCTTTCTTAGTCATCGAGAAACTATGTTCATTCAACATCGTCAGCCAGATTCATTCCCTCGTATTTAGCTAAGTACATTTGAGGTTCCGGGAGATGCATGAACGTTCTTCCATGAAAACAACACCGTGGTCATACTTTAGGAAACACTGTTTGAACATGAAGCATGAAGCCCAGGAGGGATCTTCGCCTTTTCGGTTGGGTCACAAGTTGCACTCTTATCCTTGCAATCACATAATATTTTTAGGTTCTCCATGGTTCATTTATTTTTTAATTCTGAGATGAATATTATCTTTTTTTGTCTAACATGATGGAATAGGAAACTAAGTAGGTGAATCCGGTCCCATCGGGGGAACAAAAAGGAGGAGGGTTAATTGACACTCATCGCTCGATAATGACGAAATATTGTATGTATAGTCTATGAATCATGTGGATTTAGATCATTTGAACCATTAATAGTATGGGTTTCACCATCGTCCTACATGTTCGGCTGTCCTAATAGGCTCGATTTAAATGATCCACAAATCATGCAATATTTTTTCCTCGAGGTTCGAAGTAGACACATCATGTTGGAACTGATGGCGATGTGGTGTTTTGATGGTGCATGTAACTTTCCGTACCCACAAAAATCTTACTAGATTAGGGCCCTGTTGATATTTAGGATACAACGAACGAAGCCTTAACTAGAGTGGAACTATCGGATTTGGACATAGAAACGTGTGAGGTTAGTTAGAATATTTGAGATATCATTATACCAATCATCTTCTCCTCTGTTTTTATTGAAAAAATAAATTATAAATAATTTGGGGACGTACGATATAGCTCGAACATCTAAATGTTCCAAGTATTTCAATACCTCCATCAAAGGCTTTCATGTTCACGAAGAGCTGCGATACGGGGAAAATTATATAATTAGTCATAAACTTATTCTATGGATACTAATTCCATTATAAACTTCTCAATTATGCTAATTCAATCTTAAATTTTTATACAAAATTCCAATGTAGTCTTTTTGGTTAATTTTCGATTGAAATCATTGATGTGATGGTCTAGTCATTAATAGGAGTCCTACGTGGCATACTACTACATTAACGATTTCTAGCAAAACTTGGCCGGATAATAGGTTCATGAGTAAATTGATAAAATTGAATTGACATTTATATAATAAATTTATGATTGATTAGATAATTTCACCTCAATGTGGAGAAGTGATTTTTACAGGGAGATAAATTAGAGACCTATATTTCCTTTTAACTGGAACGAAAGACCTCAATTTGTAATAGGATAAATCATAAAAGTCCCACAAATTTTTTTATTTTTATAATAAAAGAAGATTGAAGTAATGATAGTATCTCCTCATATTTTTTTATTTATTTTATTAATATCACGAAAAGTCTTAAACTAGTACACCTAAGATAAATTTATGTTAAACTAATTTTTTGACTACTAAAAAATCCCAAAATGGTATGTATGTGATAAATTTATTACAAACTAATTTTTAAATCCCAAATTACTATATTTATGACAAATTTACTTTCCGTTAATTTTCATCAAATTGGATTAATACCATGAAAAATAAAAATAAAAATTGGTACACCTATAAGGTAAAACCTCAAACCGATATATATGTTAATTGTCACATGTCATCCAACTCAGTATTTGATGGTAAAATTTAACGAAAGCTAATGGAAGATAAATATATCATAAGTATACCAGTTTGGGGGTTTTTGTGGTCAAATAATTAGTTTGTGATAAATTTATCACATGTGTACTAATTCAAAGTTTTTTTGGTGGTATTAATCTTTTTTTTTTTTTTTGCTAACAAGTGGTGCATTTTATGATTGATAAAAAAAAAAAAAAATTGGCCCAGGTTTTACTTGGCCGCATGTCATATTAAGAAAGTAAATTTTTAAATATCTTCCTAACTGCGTTCTTAACCTATTGCATGTGTTTCTAACATTTTTTAAACTCATTTTAGTTCAGTACAAAATTTCAAACACAATCAATAAAAATTGAAAGTAAACATAGCGCATCATTATATTTATCAACAAGTTTCCTTTTGTTACTTTTCTTGTCATTGTTAGTGCATGCTATTAATTAAACAAACCCAATGGCCACTCCAATATAAAATTTTTACAAAAAAAGAAAGAAGAAAAAAAAACCCAAAAAATCCAAAGTATATTGTGATAAATTTACTTCAACCTTTTTTCCGTGACACCAAGAATCCCAAATTTATACTCAAATAATACATTTACCCTCCATTAGGATTCTGTTAAAATCACTGTTAAATATCTAACGTGGCATTATTAATGTTTTTCAAAAACAAGTGGCGCTAGTATGGTTTCACACAAGCACCACATCAAAAAAAAAAAAAAAAAAATTGAAATTACCATTCATTGAAAGAGAGAGATTGTAGATGGTTAGCGAGGCCATCGCCATTTCGACTTTGCCAGTGAGGGCCATTGACCACTGTGGGTTGTCAAACGCCATGAGCAAGCAGAGCTTGGCCTAGATGGCATCAAGCTGAGCGGAACGGCCAAGCTTGCTTAGATTTAGTCTGAGTAGCAGCATCAACAACACTAGAAATGCTTCTTCTTCATTAACTACTCGAGCAATAATCCCAACATGGGCTGAGCTCAGAGATTGTCTTCAACACCAATATTTTCATTAAGGGTAAGCATTTTCAGATTCTATCCAAGTTCAACCAAGAACCTGAAACCTACCATTTGAAATAGTTCTTCATTCTTTAGAACGTAGAACCTACCCTACAAACCTTAGAACTTAGAACCTACCCTGTCAGAGGTTAAACCTTAGAACTTATAACCTACCCTATCAGAGGTTTTGGATCTACCCGAAAATCAACCAATTTCTCTTCTTCTTCTTCTTCTTTTTTTTTTTTTCCATTTTTTGTTAAGCCTAATTTGTGGTTTGTTTTTTTTTTGGTTTTTTGTTTTTCTGTTTTTGACATGAAAAAAGGACTGACGTACCTAGTTTTCTAGACTTTTAAATGCTCCACAAGCAAACGAGGACTCGATGGCTATATCTAGCTGTTGATAGTTCATATCCTTGCTTTGGCTTAAGCAAATCAATTCAAATTTAAGTAGCAAAAGGGTACTTGTAAATAGGGGTGAGTAAGATCATCGTCTTCAAGAGACTCACCCCTCCTCTCCATCTCACTCCTCCTAATACACTTGTGTGCTGAAATCTCATAACTGAGAGCAAGTGATAAATAACTCACGAGTAGTCAAGCAAGGGTCAATATGTGAGATTTTATAAGATCACTGCCAACTGTTCTAGAAACTTAAGCTAGATCTAACCTCGATGATCATGTTTGCCAATTGAAGCTTGCCGTAGCCAGATCATTGTCTTCAAGAGACTCACCCTCTTCTTTGTCTCACTCCTCCTAATAAACTTGTATAGATTTGAAATCTCATATCTGAGAGCAAGCGACAAATACCTCATGGCCAGTAAAGCAAGGCTATTAGATGAATGTGTGGTTTACAATTAATATTCTAACATTCCTCCTCTCAATTAGTCTGGTAGTTTGGTCTTTTTGCCTAGTACTATGCGTGAAATTAAGTAATTAGGGATGTGGATAGAGGTTTGGAAAGATTTAAATTCAATTACTTATACTCCGATACCATGTGGGATTTTGTGCACCAACTATTTTAAAAACTTAAGTTATTAAATGAATATGTGATTTATTATATATTGTAATACAATGAATGTCCTCGGAGGTTTAGGTGGTAGAGGGCAGTGATGGACGAGCTTTGGTTGAGTGTTAGTGAGCTTGAAGATGGTGAACAATAATTTAGAAGATGATGAATAGTAACTTTGAATTGTCTTTTATTTTTTTTAGGTTTTTTCTTTTTAATCTTTTTCATGTGTGGTGCTCTCATGGCACCACAGTAGCGCTACTTGTCCTTGAAAAAAAATTAAAGATGCCACGTCAGATTTTTAACATTATTTTTTAATAGTATCTTATGGAAGGTGAATGTGTCATTTGGGTATAAGTTTGGATTTTTTTGTCTTAAAGTTTTGGGTAAATATATAACTATGGACATAATTTAGAATTATTGGTGGCTTTTAAAAAAAAAAAAATCCATGAAAACCCATGTATATTTTATACCCTATGAGCACACTGAACTTTACACGGACAAATCTGATCCCCTCAAAAAAAAAAAAAAAAAAAAAAAAACGATACAAGGATAAAACCATTATATATGATAACCAAGATTATTGGCAAGTAATCAATAAATCCCTCACCAAAATTCACAATAGTTGTAGAGTATCCGTCAAATCTCTCTTCTTTCCTTTTACCATAATTCCAATTGTATTAAGAAATGGAAAAAAATCTTTACATACTATTTTTATTCTATATTAATTTGAATCTTTTCACTGTTTCTTTTCGCAGGCAATCGTGTGTGCCATTTTTCTAGTGTCTTTCTATATTTTTAAGTTTGTACAAGTCTCTCTGCTATGCATGTTTAGGTGACATTTTATGATTGATCAAAGGAAAACATTTGCCCAATTTTGTGTCACACATGCCATACGAGAGTGATAAATGTTTAGAACCTTGCATTTTATTTACGATGATTGCACATCTACATTCCTGCATCGCATCTGGAAGTATTGGGAGTACCCATTTTCATAACGAGGACCTCTTCTTTTTGTTTGGTATTTTTGGATTGAACTACATATGTTTCCTTGTTTAGGTATGATGCCCGAAGAATTGTTAACCTCATATGAATTTATTTGAAACTATACATTCCCAAAAAAATATACGAAAAAATGTCGCTCGTCCAATCAATGATGCCATATTAAAACTAAAAGATTGCATTTGGAAATTAGGACAAAATTTATCCTATCCTATATTGGTGCCTGCTCAAGATAGGATAAAGTCAAGTATAAGAGGGATGTAATTCGGGTTAAATTATCCTACGAGAGATATGGAATAAACATGGATATGATTTCTACTATTCATAATTAGAAAAGTTATTTTTCTCAAATAACAAACGTCTTAAAAATAATATTTGAATTCTAGTATAAGAAATTCAAAATAACAAAAAATAACAATTCAGTTTTTTTTTTAATTTAATGTTATTTTTATTCATATATTCAAAGTTAATTCTATCTTATAATTAAATTCAATATATAAATATAAATATAAATATAAATATATATTAATATTTATTACATATTCTAGGTATTATAGTATTTTAGGTATATTAGTGGTGCTTATTATTTAATAAAATTTTATTAGAAAACGATGGAAAGGGAAAAAAAAGAAATAAAATGGAAACTAATTAAAGAAAGAGGGGGAAAAAATAAAAATAAAGTAGGCACGAGTGTTGCAAAAGATTTTTACCACCATTCGAAAATTTTTATATTTATTTACACTGATGTGTTGTTATACTGAATAATGTAAATGATATAATGTAAATATATTTGACTTTAAATCCGTAGTTCACCAAATTATCCTATCCCATCCCATACTACTCTATATAAAAATATGGATGATCAAATGCAATCAAAATTCATAGCATCCAATCCTTCGAAAGGAGTATTAGGTAAGCCGATGCTCATTTATCATTTTTGGAACATCAGTGGATGGATCACTAAGTCACGCACCTTAATTACCCCATTGACCATGGATGGATAATGCTGCATCATTTATGGAAGGAGGGCTGCTTCAAATCTCCTTGCATTCGTACATCACATGTCTCCTTAGTGGAAAGAATAATAATGTTATCCTGATGGCTCTGGTTTATGACCCCCTTTTTTATGCAAGCTTTCGAAATGCCAATACAACGATGTTCTCGAAGAATTTAGCTGACTTTTCAAGACATTATAACTACCACTATAGGAGCACAAATGCCGCGTGCTTGACACCCCCCTCCCCCTTTAAAAAAAAAAAAAGAATAATGACACTAATAGTTCTTAAACTTTAACTTAATGTACATTATAATCCATGAACTTTTAATTTATTTAGTACGATCCCTAAACTGTAATCCAATCTACAATTGTTGAATGTGCTCATGTACTTTTGATACATGTTCAAGTTACTCCCTTAATTATATGAAACTTTTAATATTATCATTTCATTAATTCAAATTCAAGAACAACATTGATAAAATAAAAAATAAAAAAAATTCAGAAACAACATTGAGTATTTTTATATAATTTAGAGATTATATTGAATATATACCAAAAGTTCATAGCAAATTAACAATCTAGAGAATTACCAAAAAAATTCTAAATTCATTGTAATTGTACTAATTGAGTCCATCCAATTAATTTTGATTGGAAATAACTAACATGAATGGCAATCGTCCCATGTGACACCACTAGTATTAATGTCAAGGATTTTTAATATTTTTCAATTTATTTATTTACTTATTTTTCTTTTTTCCTAACCCTAGGTCGATGATGTCATTGTCCATAGGCAAAGGCTTGGACACCCTCTCACCCCTCCTTTCTCTCTCCACCTTTTCTTTTTGTTTCTCTAAACCTAGGCCGGCAAGGGCGGGGACTTCCTCATTGACTAGGGCAAGAGCCTGCGACCCCTTACCTAAATCTCGCAAGGGTGCCATGGCCCTCGTCGACCCTAAGTCCATGGAGAAAAAGATAAAGTAAATAAAAGAAAAGAAATCATAAAATTATTAGAAATATCCATGTCGGTGCCAGATGTGCTGTGTAGGACAGTTAACATCCATATCAATGATTTCCGACTTAAATTGACAGGATAGACTCAATTAACGAAATATAAAGATGTTTAGAATTGAATTGAATACATTTGGGCCTTTTTTGATAATTTTTAAGAAACTATATTATATATTAGGTTAAAATTAATGAATCACGTTGAGTAAATTAAAATCGTGGGGATTCCTTTATATGCCGTGTTAAAGTTCAAGGATATTCGGTGTCATTTTCCGGAAAAAGTAGAATGGAAATGGGTGGATGGCCGAGAGAAAAGCATAGGAAGAAAGTAAAGGAGAAAAGTGGGGGTTATGGTGGGACCCACTAATTGCGTTAGTACTCCAGAAGATTCATATGCATTAGTTCCCAAGTGTACTTTTCTCAATCTTTCGGCGAAAGTTCGTATGTAGATGTTGGCGAGGTGAAAACGAGAGGATCGTAATAGCTATATTCGTGTGTCAGCATCAGATTGAGCCTTGCAAAAAAAAATGATCATGCATAAGTGAAATTTGCCCAAAGCAATCATCAACCCGACATGTCATATTTGAGTACTCCTTTTATGGGCTCGATCTAATTAAGACTCTCTCGGTAGATTGGGGACTCGAGAAGTTGATTGTTGTGTCACGGGATTCAAACGGATGCAAATCTAGACAAAGCTCCAGGCGATACCGCCCCATCTGAGAATGCGACATCTTCAGTCTCACATCGATTTAAAGATGTCTTGATAAGATCCGTTCACAGATCATAATGGGAAGCGAATTGGTTTTAATTAATGAATTTTCCTCACTTTGAGCTGCTGATGGGATTCGCACCTCCTCGCACCTTTGGTGTTGTGGTGGGGCACGGCGATCGTCAGCTTTCAAGGATCGATCGCGATGATGATGAAGCTCTGGCGCGTTCCGTCCAAAATTAAAGGAATAGGAGGAGAGACCCTTTGACCGCGTCCTCTGCCCACGTGGCGGTCAAAATCCAACGCCCCTTCCTTCTCCCTTAACCCACGCATATGGTTTTCCTGAAACATACCTCCCCCTTGCATGGGAACGTGACTGTGCATATTCACATATTCGAGCGCCACGTCAGCACACGTTGGTCCATCTCATTCGGCCGGTGACTAGGGGACCCCGCCATTTTACCGTAATACCCCTCCCAAAAGCAAAGAAATCACTTTGTCAATATATTTCTTTCTTCTTCTTTTTCTTTTTTGACACTAATATATCGCGAAACCCTTCTGTCAACATACATGACATTGGTCAGTACAACCTTTTAATCTGATATAACATGAATTGAATTTGAAATCAATAATATATCCGGTGTACTCAATTCGGTGTATTTGCTAGTATCTTCAATCAAAGTACTTTTTATCGAGACCCAAGTCCACAAGTCTTGTACTTGAAGATAGTAGTGGAAATTTCATGAGACGTATGGAAATTCTATGTCCAACGACTTTGATTGATCATATTTTTGCGGGCCCTGTCTCGAGTCCTCCTTGATGCACGGCAGCCATCGGTCCCGTGAGATCCGTACCTCCGGTCAAACGGCGCGATGCTCGCGCGGTGGACGGTGACGATCTGTACAGGGCCAGGGTAGATTTGGTCGGCTGATTTGGTCCCCGGGCGGGACTTGTAAAGACGATGGTAGCAGCTCGCGGCGTTGAATGGCCGGCGGGGTCCTCGATCTGGCCTTCCATTGAGGCGCGCGAGAGGGCGACCGAACCACCCAATCCAGGGGCACTTCTGCAAATTACAAACAGTTCAGGGACCGCAAATGAAAAATAGTCGGCGGCCCCAAAAAGAGAGGGCGCAACCTCTTGGATTCTCCCCTTTTGACACGACCGAAATATGAACTGGCCCACACCTTCATTTTGACAAATCGGACGTGTATGATCATTGTAACTTTCTACTTATAATTAATAATTTATGTGTAACCCTTTTTTTTTCTCTCCTCACGGTAATTATAAAAATATTATTGTAATTGAGTATGAACACCGCTAAGCATTTCATCATATCGTAGCAATATCACAGTATCTTTCCCCTAATCTTGGAAGATACCATTTTATTTTGTTGGGATATCCAAATTCACACCCGCAACCCTATATTTTAATTCACCCAATTTGGTGATTTATTTAGGTTGCGATGCCATTTTTTGTAATTGGTTGAGGAACGATATGCATGCTCGTGTGTTGCAATCGTATCGTATATGATCTGCACGGAGCTACGTCCCCATGGATTTCTATTTCTGAATTTTTCAATTGATTAGGAGATTAGTTTGTTTGGTAAATCTTCCATGAAGTGGACGATCGAGCTATAAATGTATCTTTTTTTTTTTTTTTTTAAATTAAGATCCTATGAGTATGGGAAAAAAGGACACTTGCTAATAGAAGGAAACCCAATTTTAAATTTCGTCGCATTATTAGCCTCGTATGATGTTCCACTTATATAATGTTCATTTTTATTATTATTTTATTATTATTATTTTTGTATTTTTGTAGTGCTAGAAAAGGGAACAATTCAAAATGTCAATGATGTACACCCGAGGACAGCCTAAAAGAGTTGGCTTGATAGGTGAATTTGACTTTTGATAATGTCAGTGCTACCGATTCCCTTCATTTTATAGGAATTACACCATTTCAAAAGAACTAAACTAAACTTGTACTTGTAAGATCATTACAGGTTCGGTTTACTGTGCTCACACGTAGGGAAACAGCTCATAAAATTCGTGCATAAGTTTAAATTTGACAGGACATGCTTATCAATGTAAGACTACACGACAATTCGGATAGAATGATTTCTCGACTTTGAATTCATCGTAAGAAACCCAGCTCTCGGTAGATGCCAGGCATTGATGTTTGAATATCAACTGGCTTGAACTTCATCTCCAAGCAAAATCCGGTGTGGTCCAAATTCTTCATAGTAAAAAGGGGAAGAAAATCAAAGTCTATGTTTGAGTCCGCAAGTCGTAGGATGGATATATGTGTTTTGGATTGTACGTGTCCCTCGTAAGCGTTGTTTATGTGCATTGGTTGTGCATAAACTTGTGGTGAAACATCTGAATCCGCGTGGGTTATTTTGCTTGGTCATTACATATAAAGCAAACAAGAGGAGTGATAGGGATTTTTCTCTTTGAGAAACTCTCTTAGACGAATTCTCCGTGAGAGATTGTCAGACAACACTTGTGGGTTCATTTTGGATGTAACATTAGAGCTGAAAAACACTCGAGTGTGAGTATGAAGTCTATAGTTTCTTTGAATTCATGGTGTATCCCTATGTGGTTAACTCTCTGTGTAGAGTAAATACGTTGATGTTCAGATTGGACCACGTAAATATTTGGCGAGCGATGCCACGTTATTCTCTAATCAGATGCGCCAATGCAAATGAAAGCATGAAAGCTAGAGCACGATGTAACTGCATGCACAACCTACCTCACATACATAAACACGTAGAGATTCCGCATACGGCAGATGAGGACGACACTTCAAAGCTTCAATCATCACATTTTCAGCTCAAGTCCTTGAGGACGGGGAACATTTCCACGCCTGAAGTAAGGAAATACTAATGCTACCATCATACACATCCTAAAAGGTAGTCAAAGTTTGAAAGTAATAGTAAGGGTTGATAATCTGTCGCTTCAATATTAGGGATTGCACTGTACATGGTTCGCCCGATCGTATTCAAACTGGTCGGTCCTTATTCCATTTCATTCTTGATGGTCTCAGGTCTCCAATAAATCGGCAACAACAACAATCTTGCGGCTAGTTTACTTGAAGAAAAATTATTGTCGGGAATCTGTTTTCCAACTTTCCATTATTTAGATAACGAAAAAATTAATCGATTTACGGAAAATATTATCCATAGACTAAAAGCAATAGGCTTAGATCGGCCGAACACAACTTCCCTTTTGGCAAGAAAAAAACTATTTACCCTAAACCTCAAAACAAATAAAAATTAATAATTTTCCTTTAAAATGATTTTCATGGAAAATATTTTTTATCACGAAATTTTGAATGAAACGAATGCAATTTTAGTGTGGGCATGTATGAGTTTGCATGCGAAACTCATCGATAACTCCTACATGCTAGTAAGCTCTATCTACTTAATGGGTTTTGCTTTTGTGCTCTGTAATTTGCATGATGCAAGGTTCCAAAGTGAAATCAACATCAAAGTATGTATCTTGTTTTTGGCTAGATGAAAGTAGGTTTTCAAGGGTACAACTGCATAAAAATTATCATAATGACGACGGATATAAAAACCCATTTTTGTATCGACATCTATATAATAACAAACTCTTTCACAATGAATAATCTTTGAGATCTTTTCATGTCTACCGGTTGGGTTATAGTATATCTTGTTTATAATTTAGGCACGAGCATTTCGCAATTTCTTAGTAATCCCTACTCCTAAAGAGCTCCTAGAGAACTTTTTATCAATATATTCGAAAGTCTCTGCATGCATAAATTGATTTATTATCAGATGGAGATTTCCCTTTAGCCACTACTTTCCTATGGGTCGTAACTTTGTATGTAATTGAGTGTTCTATTGACCTTTTCGGGGGGTAATGTCTCCGATATTTCCTCGATCATTGTTATTTTATTATTTCCTCGATCCGGATGAGTTGAAAAGGCATCCTTTCTTTGACGAGTGAAGCGAGCGTGTCATGCTTCCTTCTCGAGTTATGAACTCGTAGAGAGGTGGTTTAGATATCTTCTTCTTTTTACGCTATTTCTAGGGCAAGAATATGTGAGCCATTCGAGAATATTTACCGCAGTATGCATTTTTCTTGCCCTCTAAGCCCTATGACGTTACCTTTGAAGTCTCTTACAGTTGGAGCCAATAGTTGCTTATATGAGAGAGAGAGAGAGAGAGCATTATGTCATTTTTTTTCAATGTGTTTTTCATACGTTTGCGTTTGTTTTTAATATCAACAATTTAGCCGCAACAGGGGCGATCCAATGAGAGCGACCTTTGTGCTCTACCGACCATGTATAATAAAACGCTCTCCATTTGAAAAATCCAGGTCAAATCCTCGCCAAACATGCTTTTTCTTTTTCTCTCTTTATTTTCTCAGACCTCTCACCCCCCAGCCAGCTTCCCGTACGCTCCTTTACACTCTCTCTCTCTCTCTCTTCCTCCCTCTCCTTCTTCTCCTCTATATAACCCACCACTCTCACTCTCTCCTCCATTGTCCCCCCTCTCTCTCTCTCTCCTCTCTCTCTTCTCTCTCACTCAGTGTGCCGGCTGGCCTGAAAATTAGCAGCAATGGCCTGCACAGCATACATTGCAAGCCCAAACATGGGCTCTGCTTGTTCTTATGGGGACATCAAGCCCCTGTCTCGCTCAATGAAGCAAGTTCGCTTGCACAGTAAAAGCGACACCTCCTCTTCTTCTTCTTCACCACCAAGACAGGATGTCGTTGCTTCAGTTTTAGCAACACCCATTTCATCATCACCATCATCATCAACCTGTTGTCCCTTAAAGGCCGCCACCACCACCTCGGTTTTGTGCCCTTCTTGGCGAGAGATCCAAGGTTGCGCCAACTGGGAGCACCTCTTGGAGCCCTTGCACCCTGTCCTCCGGCAAGAGATCGTTCGCTACGGCGAGTTCGTGACTGCGTGCTATCTCGCGTTCGACCTCGAACCTGCATCCAAGCGCTACTTGAATTGCAAGTACGGTAAGAGGAGGTTGCTCGAAGACGTCGGGATGAGTGACTCTGGGTATGAGGTCACCAAGTACATTTATGCCACGCCGGACGTGAGCATCCCGATGCCTAACGGGGCAGCGCCGTGCTGCGGCCGATGGATTGGGTATGTGGCGGTCGCCTCAGACGACATGGCAAGGCGGCTTGGGAGGCGGGATGTTGTGATTAGCTTCCGTGGGACGGTCACAAGCGCCGAGTGGATCGCCAACTTCATGAGCTCTCTCACCCCGGCGCGCCTTGACCCACACAACTGTCGTGAAGATGTGAAAGTCGAGTCTGGGTTCCTGAACCTCTACACTGCTGATGAGGCGGCCTCGAGCAAGTTCGGGATTAAGAGCTGCCGCGAGCAGCTTCTTTCTGAGGTTTCACGGCTGATCAAGAAGCACAAGGGCGAGGAGATGAGCATCACACTCGCTGGCCATAGCATGGGGAGCTCTCTGGCCCTCCTCCTTGCCTACGACATCTCGGAGATTGGCCTCAACAAGGTCACCTCCAAAAATGATTCGATTCGAGACATACCCATCACGGTGTTCTCGTTTGGAGGACCGCGAGTCGGCAATTCGGCATTCAAAGAGAGGTGTGATGAGCTCGGGATCAAGGTCTTGAGGATAGCGAATGTGAATGACCCGATCACAAAACTTCCTGGTATGGTGTTCAATGAACATTTTAGGGTTTTGGGTGGAAAATTTGAATTCCCATGGAGTTGCTCATGCTATGCACATGTCGGTATTGAGCTTGCCCTTGACTTCTTCAATGTCCAGAACCCTTCTTGTGTCCATGACCTAGAGACCTATCTAAGCTTGCTCAAATTCCCCAATAAAATCCAAATAGAAAGGGAGGCTCATTTGAGGATCGATGATTTTATCCACAAGGCAAGAGATTTGCTTCTAAGTGCACAAAACCTCAACATGCAGCTTCCAGCGTGGAGGAGCGTTGCTACTAATATGGTGAGCTTCATTCCTTCTCAAAGAACTTGATCAAAACCCTGCTACGATCAGTTCGATGAGGAGGGTTCGGCCAGGCCAGCGGATCTTCTCCTTCCACCGTGTACATCTTTTTTTTTTTTTTTAATAGTGGAAGAGATCGATCTAGTGTAAACATAAGATATAATGTAAGTAATTGTAGATATAGGTATATATGTTGCTCTCCCACTGCGGATGAAGAGGATTTTTGGAGGTGATTTTTGCCAGCAGTATAGTTGTAGTTATGTTTCCTCCAATCAGAAGGGGCAAGAATTATCGTTCATTGTATATGTACATCTCAGAAATTGAGATGGTATTCCAGGCCAAGTTATCTACATCTGGTCAGTTTGTTTGAATGCAGCATATGATTAATGACAAAAACCTTCTGATTCCCTCTCTTTTTGGCCTTTTTCAATGCCTCAACCATATCTTATTATGTTTAGAATATTCTTGAATTCTCAACGCATATTTTGCTCCGCCTAAATTCTGAGATTCTATGCTTTGAACAAAAAGAGAGAAAATCCTGATCAGCAAAAATTAGGGCCGAGCTGTATTGGTCAAGACATAGGTCAGATTTTTCACTACTGAATTACTGAACTCCTTCACTGGTTGAAACATGTTTCTCCAGGAATCTCTTGATGTCTTCTCAAGGCCGCTCCCCAGAAAATTATGGCATTAGAGATCAGACCAATTTTAGACATAAAATCACTACCTTTCTCTCATAATTTACTTTTTTTTTTCTTGTTTTTTCGGCTGGAATTGATGATAGACATTATTAATACTAGAAAATATTGAGTGGAAATGGGCAAAATGCGTTTATGGTACTACTAATTTCTTTTTGTCCTATTAGGCTTTGATCATCGATCCTAATATAGGGTTTTAAATCTATTTTCTATCTTTAAGTGGACAGAAGCGTGCATATGCACATATGCGTGCCTGACACATTGGGGCATAACTTGTGCACTTTTGTGTGCCTTATATCTTCTTCTACCTAAAAGCTGAAGCTGACAAATCGATTTACTTTAAGAAGAAGTTTGTTAGGTCCATGGTAGCTACAGGGGGGAATTTGAAAGGGTACATATTTCTAAGAAAGAATAGTTACCTAAGTAGGACATTTCCATATATTTATTGACCAATCAATGTGAAAAGAAGAGGCAGAAAATTCTACCACGAGATCCTCAGTAAAACGATTTATTACTATGTGATTGATTTGTGGACAACCTATGTTAGTCATTTTTGGCGCATAAATAAATCCTCGTATAGTCAGCTCCTCTCGTTCCTCCAATTTCCCATAAGTCATTATCAACGTCTCGTCTTTCATTTGATTTGTTCACGAAGATGTGTGTTTCTGAGCTCCTACATCACTTCATATACATGCGTATCTTCCATTATGTACTTCTACTTCTCAATCTCTTACCGTTTCCCTAAGATACTCCATTAGCAAGCAAAGGGGCTCCCGATTGGCAATTCATAAATAACAAGAAATATATCTACATAAAATGAAATATATGGATCCAGATCACAAAGCAAATACACCCTTTTCTTGATCAAACCAGCTATTATGTGATTTAAAGTGGGAAGCTCAACCTTCCAACAAACTCGGTGCTTCACCATGAGAAGGGACCCGACTTTAGTTTTACAAAAAAAAATTCGGGCATTATGAGGTGAAGAAGATGAAGGGGAAAGGAAATAATGATTATGACCACCAAATTTGGCAATAACGCTCGTTGAGAACAATTAATTATAGGAGCTGGCATCATATGGCCATTGAAACATCTGATCGCTGCATATATTTGTGACGCACTCTAGATATTTGTCATCTCGGCATGCTTAGGACAGATAGTGCTTCTAAGAATGTGGCGAACACAATGGCTGGATAGGGAGAGAGATCTTGGGAGCAATTATAACATGCAATTATCATATTATGTTTCCTACTTTCACTAGGCGATTTAATCATGTTGCCATACGGTTCTCGGGTCAGGCAAGACGCAAGCACGAGTCATACGTTTGCCCTTTGTGTGAGGGCCACAAGACTCACCGACCACATCATGAGATTTTCTCTTCTTAATTATGCCTTTGACCCATTCAAGAGACATGCTTGCCTATATTCAATGTAGACCAATCAGAGAGGGTTCGTGGGGGAAGGAAACTCTAGTTAAGTTGTAGATCAAATCTGGGGGAGCAGCTCCAAAACCACCTCTCCACGAAAAGCATGCTCGCCCCGTCTTCTGGTTCATTCGAACTGTCACGTTTCGAGACGACCAAAACTGCACTCAAATCTTTGACCTAAGACCTAGGGAGGTGCTCAAAGTAGCCATTGCGATCAGCCAGTGTTATCTGAATGGAAATAACTCTAATTCTCGATAGTGAAACCGAGGCAAACATGAAAACTAACGAGACAATCAGAAGCTAGTATTGATCCTAGCATTTAGCGACGATACCATAATTTGCTCAGTCAAATCTAATTATTCTAACCCTCACGCTCCAATCTCTGATTCAGATGTTGGTGCGTATGCAGCTTCTGGCACGAGACTTTCGATTTCGACAGTTATCTTTCACCCAGTTTCGACTCCTACGATATATATGTATCTTTCCACAGAGATTACACTCTTTAATGTCGTCAAGGCATGAGCAACAAGGAAGAACACGACGCGCTTTAGACTGGCAGGTGCTTTGCTCCTTCCTCGTTACTGTTCGTTTCACTTGAGGGGGGAAAGTTGTTCTTCTCTTTTGGGGGGCTCAAATGATTCTCAGTACTGAATTGACGAATCTTTCTGTTCATTTTCTTCATATTTTTCACGAACTAGCTCATGCCATTAAAAAAAAAAAAAGATATTAAAATAGTAGTGGGGGGTTTGTGTTCTCGCATCATAGCCTTTTTGCATAGGCTACTTCATTTATATATATATATAGTTTATTTGTTTTATCCACATGATGTGGGGGTTGCTCCATTGTCTAATCTTTGATCAAAAGTAACTTAATGTTTATTTTTTTGTTTGTAAGTGTTGTCCACGCACTAGTTAGGACATCCTAAGTGGTTATTTATTTTTATTTTTCCATTTGTATGTGTTTGGAACCACCAGCACCTGCTCCGTCCAGAAAAGGAAAACGAAAGAAAAAGAAACTTTAGACTTTAGTAGATGCAAAATTTTCCTTGTCTAGGGCGAGAAGATAGCAATGAATGTCACTAAAAGATTGGATTGAAGCTGAATTAGCGGACACATAAATTACACATAATGCTATCTAGCAACATCCTGAAATATTATTTTAACTTGACTAAATCTCTCGAGTTAGGCGAACAAAAAGTAATTCCATGTGAAACTCTTGATCCCGAAGTCAATGGTTTGCCTTTGATCGGATCAAAAATGTGGAGGTAGTTGAGGAAGCAACTATCCTATTGACGGATATTAAATTCGATCTTGTGGCTCAAAACGATAGTTCTTTTTAAAAATTTATAGGTCTTTTTGAAAAGTTATAGCCAATCTAATGCAAGCAATTTCGTAACATTTGCCACGAACTAAAGCATATGCATTTTGTGGTAAAATGCGCATTAGCCTATGCGTCTTGTGAAAGTTTGTGAAAGTTTGTGAAAGTTTAGGTGGTGAAGTGATAAAAGAAGAATTTCAGGGTAAAAGTGAGTTATCAAGAGGCGAAATTTTGGAAAAAAAAAATGATCTCTCGATACTACTTCCAAACAATTTCAAAATTCAAATTTACCGTAAATTCTCCCCAATGCTCGTGCTTGTTATATTTTGACATTTGTAGTGTTATTTCCCCCAAAGTAGTGTTTTAATGGTCAACATTACAACATGACGGGGGAAATTGTCCAATTTGTCTTAGATCCTGAGACAATTTCATCTGAAAATTTCCAATTTTGTCAATTTAATATCAAACTTTTGCGCGAAATTCTAATGTAATTCTTTCAGTCAATTTTTGCTAGAAATCACAAATGTGGCGATGCGTCACATAGGATGGCTAACAATAACTGAACTACCATGTCATGCTATTTCGGCGAATATTGACCTACATTGGAATTTCGAATAAAAATTTAAGACCAAATTAGCAAAAATAAAAACTTTAGGATTGAATTGGCATTCGTACAATAGGTTTATGATTGACTGGACAAGTTTCCCCAACATTATAATCCCTTAAATTTTTTTATAGATTTATAGAAAATTTTCAGTCTTGCAATAATTTGCATTCTTTTCTTAAACTTTAATAATCTGATCCACATAATACTTTCCCACCATTTGTCTAAATTTCTAATATAATTAAGATTTGGAGAATCATCTACATTATCTCCTTTTTTTCCTGTATTTTCCTCCCTCTCTCTCTCTCTCTCTCTCTCTCTCTCTCTCTCTCTCTCTCTCTCTCTCTCTCCAGATAAGTTTCCGATCTTCATTTGATTCTTTAGCCTTTTAATTCGTCTTCCCACTTTCTTTTCTTAGGTCCCCTCTAAAGATTGAGTGAGGAAATCTGCTTAGAATATTGAATACACATAGGAGAATGTCTAATTATATCACCCAAATGTATCTCAGGGATCACATGATATAAATATTTTGTGGCCCCGTGAATCGTAAGGAGGACGAAGATCATTTTGGTGACCTAAAAGAATGAGAGTTAGATCATCACAGATGATATTCAAGGAGTGTCTTTAGCGTACAATGAGGCATTAGTTTAATTTATCATTCTAAGGTGTTATGCAACCACTGGTTGGAAGTTCCCAAGAACCTAAGTAGTTTCCGCGGCACGCATGCACCTCGCTTGGATTTTGTTTCCTGACCAGCGCATAAAAAAAGAATAGAATGAGCATCAAAACACTAGAAATATTATTACAAGTATCAAATAAGATATTCTTCAGATCATATCCTACCAATGTTTAGAAGGAAAGATGCAATTCTTTTATTCCTTAAGGGCCAAGCCAGCTTGTTGCTTGCTACTTCGATATAGCAACAAATCTTAGTTGTTAGCCTCTTACATGATGAGGCCAATTCTCTAGAGACTTATCTATATCTCACCTATTCAATAAATTGGAGATACCAAAATGGGTTTGCAATATTAAGTTATAAAGTGATTCGGGTCTACTTCCGTCGAGCGATTGTATATGACTCGCTCATGTAAACACCTGTCTATAATTTTGAATCATTGCTTGAACAAGGGAGCTCCAACTTTGTCAAATTGGCTGGTTCCAAATTCCTAAAAAAATCATGTTGACTCAAATTGCAGTGCAATAGAATTAGATACTACTCTATATATTGGAGATCAAAGACAGCTCGTATTGCACTTTCTTTTCTTACACCAAAAAACAACAAGCCCGAGGATCACACATTGCTTGTGAAGTGTTGCCTAACTTGTCATTATTTTCACGAGGCAGATGTAGAACAGAATGTTCGGAAATCTTGCGCAACGATAACTTATGGTGGTGTCATTGGTAAATATCTTAAGCAACTAGGAATTAAATCTTGTTCTTGATACACTAGGGAACAACTTGCGCAATAATTTCTCCCACCACCCATTGACATTGGGGGAGACACGAGAAATGTGTACTTAGATTTTATTGTTTCTTGCGTGTGTGTCACACAATTGGAAAATCTCTCTCATATTATGCAATTGGGGAATGGTGCAAGCAACTCATTTATGTCAATCATGCTTAAAAAATACAAATAAATGTTTGACTTGGAAATAGAAGAAGAAAAACTACCAAGTTAGACTGAGATTGTCAAATTACGTAGCGCCCATAAATTTCTAACATTAGTGTTCACATTCACATTCGAAAAACAATGTGTGCACACATACTGGTTTAGATTGCCATTACACATATGTGGGAGATCATCGTGACGTGTGGACATCATGACTAAATCTACAGTCGAATCCTATATCCAGCTTAGCCTCGTTTTTAGGGTCATGTTTGGCAGTGTAAAGTCTAGCTGATTACATGAATTTTGGTGTGTCTGACGTTATTTATTAATCGAATATATTTCTGTTGAGAGAGGCTATGGAAAGTGTGACGATCCCCCCCAAAGCAAGCAGGAAAAATAACAGCATTATTCGACCAATGTTCTTAATTTCTTGACAAAATCAAGAACCAATTAAGAAATGACCACTGATAATGTCCTAGTGGAAAGTGCTTGCCTCGCCTCTGTGTTTCTCGTGGCAATCAGGTGGAACTTGTTGGACTCTGTTATCCTCACATTTGAAGACATTCCAAAAATAAGCAAATTGCTCCCGGCTTTTTATTTTCATATCTATAATAGTTGACCTTTTCAATATATAGATCAATCAATTCAAACCGACAAAGGTTGTGAATGATCCTCTATAAATTTTTGGACTTTGATTGTTGCATTCGAGTCTATTGGCTAGTGACAGTTACATTGTCTTCACTTCCTTTGTGGTTCTACCAAGCAAATCTCATTAATTGACTATGTTGGCCATTATTTATCAACTAAACGACATCTCCGTCACCTCGAATTGGATCTATTTTCTGTTAACAGACCACAATGCTCCCATCGATTTTCTGTCTTTGTCACCTTCCTTACTGGCCTCTGCCGGTTGAAGTGTCGACTGAGCACTTGGACAATTTTTGGAATCAACAGTAATAATTAGTAACGTCACATCCCTATGCAATTGCTTAGACGTTTTACCCAAATTCCGGCCAAATACTATGACTTTACTAGTTGCGTTACATGACTGGAAGTGGACGGCGTGCGGTTGTCCAAGGGAAACCAATGAATATGATCGCTCCTGGGCAGGCTGCAACTGAATTGAAACTGAAATGACATAAACATGGGACGGAACGAAAGATGTCGTTTCTTTATCTCTACGCTCGTATGGTTGACGATAGCTTTTCTTTCTCTTTTCCTTTTCAAAAGCTTGGGAAGTGACCCCAGCATCCTTGGAATCTTACTGTTTGACATCCTCACTTTTGTTTTTTTATTTTTTCAGCGTAGACGTCGCTTCAATAGGAGACCTCAAGGTGTCATGTACATGCACGTAATCTCCATCTACCGGAGGTGACCTTTCTATCCCCATACGTGCTTTATGTGATATTTCGATCATCCCAAATATCGATCTATACGAATGAAGGTGATTGTGAATTTGCTAAAAAAAGGGCATTAACAATTTAGATTTGTTGACACACCAATGAGCACTCCATAAGGAATAGATGATATCTAAAGAAAATTATCTGACCAGTCATAAACTTATTTGTGGATATCAATTAAATCTTAAACTTTCCAATTTTGTCAATTGAGTCTTAAACCTTTGTGCGAAAGTGCAGTTCTTTCAGTCAATTTTCATCTGAAAAATCATGTAGGATGACTGGCGATAATTGGATCGCCACATGAAAATTGAACAAAATGACTACATGGGAATTTTGCGCAAAAATTTAATACTTAATTCACAAAATTGGAAAGTTTATATGTGAATTGACATCATACAACAGGTTTCGAATTGAATTAACATTCGTACAATAAGTTTAAGACTGATTACGCAATTTCGCTCCATCATGTATATACTTACTAACTTAAATTCGTGAACTGGATTTTCTAGAATGGCTCTAATGCAAAAGCATGCGTTGGAATATATTCAGTATCGCTTAAATATGAGGTTTTAACGATCCCTTTATAGATAATACCTCCCTCTTTTTGGGACTAGAATTTCTTATATTGCGACTAATGCCCCCCATGTTGAAATTGGATGCTCGTAATAGAAATTAAGTCGGCTAGCATGTGCATGAATGTTGGCCATTAGCAATTGAATTAGAAAATGAAAGCAAAACTCTTTTACAAATGGCAATAGGGGATTGACATTTGCACTGGAGAGAATCTAGAGAATGGGCCACCCATGCAGATTTCATCTCCCACATGTCCGTCATTTTTCATGGGTTTGTTCCTTTCATATGCTATGGTGAAAGGTAGACCGAATGAAATTATTATTTTTCTCTCTCTTTCTCTCTCTCTCGAGACTCCCGGACCGCGCCGCATTCAAGGTATAACTACTAGTCATAACCGACCATAAAACGAGAATGTTTCACGTGAAATTAAACTCTCTCTCTCTCTCTCTCTCTTCCTCATTTGACTGTTAACATCATTGTCATTATTATGCGATGATTGGTCAAGGTCAGAGAGTTTTAAGTAGAATGAGGGCCACGTCAGGAAAGTCATAATAACATCATACTGCAGAAACGTCGTGTCGCGTTTTAGGCGCGTCCCGTGCCTCGCCATGCCTCGCCTCGCCTCGCCTCGCCTCGCCTCTCCCCTCGCCTCTTGCGTGGTCGGCATTCATCACGTTGGTCGCAGAGCAGTTGGCAGATTTGTTTGATCTTCTGCTCTCGGTCTTGCTTTGAATTAAGGAGCCAAAGTCACCAAGAAAATCGGAGAGGAAAGGCTTGTATGCGACTGTTTGAAAATAGAGAGATAACCCCTTTTGTGACTGAAACTTGGAATTTCTCGTGGAAAAAAACAGGCACCAATATTTGGCCGAGGGAGAATTATGAGCCCCATCTTTCAAAGTGTCGCTAAAAAAGGCATCAATTTTTTTTTTCTAGGAGACAATTTTAGTCTAATTTTTCTAAAGTCGCAAGGAACCAACTTTTATCGGAGGGAAAAATTTGGGCACCATTAAAACTTCCATCAAAATATACTTGGCGTTTGAGACAGCCGAATAGCGACATGGCAAGACAAGTGTCAAGTTAAAGGATACTACAAGTGTCATAACTCTCATAACTTTTTTTGACTAGTTGTGTATTATAATTTATGTACAACGCTTAATTAAGTGTCATAATTTTTTTCGATTACCTTAATGTTATATAACTTTTCAATGAACAACTTGAGTGCGATAACTTTTCTAAAAACATTTGCCGTAAATGCCATGTCAGGGCGAATTTTTGGCAAATAGGTGAACATTTTTATGGCGCTTAAGGGATCAATGTGAGTTACGGTACTCAAATGAATATTTTTTAGGAGTAACAATACTCAAGTGGTCGAAAAAAAGTTATGGTACGTAAATAATCGAAAGAAAATTATGGTACTCAAATGAGTGCCGTACAAAACCTATGACATTGTGTCCTTATTCCCAAGTGTCATGTCAACAAACTTGGCTTCCACAAATAATCATAACGACATATGTCTTTGATATACAATAATAACAACATCGTTTCCAACTACAGATGATAACTTGGATCCGCGTGAAATCACATTATTCCCACTAAACAAGCAAAGCGACATCTTCCTTAGCCAAACGGAGTTTGAAAAATGAGAGAGAGAGAGAGAGAGAGAGAGAGATGAATCGAGGCTGAGGGCTAGGGTTTGTCATAAAATCTTATCAAAGGTGGGAACTTTGAGGATATTTGATGAATGTGTTTTGATTTTGTGAAGAACCTCAAGCCTCAATTCGGATAGCCCCCCTCCCCGCCCCCAGCCTCCTCTCAATTAGGTTTGAAGCTGTAATATTCGCGTCAAAAATACGTAATCTTCATTATAGGCGGAAGATAAACTAATTTTGATTATTTATGGAAACATCATCTACAGACACAACATGAAGATAAATTAATTTTGATTATTTAAGGAAACATCATCTACAGACACGACACTTGCCGTTAATGTCAGCTTTTGTTTGTCAGATGAGATGCCACTTGCACGTGTCTTGGCTATGTGTCTCGAATGAAAGTTAGTGTATTTTAAATATGATAATCGCATATCGCGTCCAACTTTGCTCCCGATAGGAAAGTTAATGCCTTTTCAGGTGACACTTTAAAGTCGGGCCAAAATTGTCCACCCAAAGTTTATGCCTTTTTTTTTTGTTAAATCCCTCTGAATTTGGACGGACGGCCTTTTTCTAAATAATGGTTTTCCCCTTCCTATCATTAGCATCCGATTGGGAAATTTTATTGCTCGACTTTTGAACAGAACCTAGTCGGAGGAACTTTCCATCGAAGACTTGATTATGCAAACTCGCATGCTCGATTTAAGCTCAAATAGGCTTGATTTTTTAAGCTATGGCTCAACTCATTGCAATACTTCATAACATTGAGAGTTAAAAGTATATTGGTCTCCCTTTACCAATTAGCTTAAATTCTAGAGTGAATATGATCCAACTAGATATATTGATAGATTAGGAATTTGGCTCTTTCTTAATAAACTCCCCAAGTGAAGGTACTATACGTCTATTGTACAACACAACAACTAGTATCAAAGTTAGAGGTTTGATTCAGTATAGTGGTCTCCCCCTACCGATTAGCTTAAATTTAAAGCGAAGGTGGTCTAACTAGATATATGGATAGATTCGGATTTTGGCTCTTTATTAATAAACTCCTCCAGTGGAGATATTATACTTCTATTGTAAAACACATTATACTTCTATTATACAAAACATTTGCCGTAAATGCCATGTTGGGTGAATTTCTGGCAATTGGGTGAACATTTTTAAATAATTATGGCACTTAAGCGATCAAATGTAAGTTACGGTACTCAAATGAATATTTTTTAGAAGTAACGATACTCAAGTGGTTGAAAAAAAGTTATGGTACTTAAATGGTCGAAAAAAAAATTATGGTACTCAAATGAGTGCTGTACAAAACCTATGACATTGTAGTGTCCTTATTCCCAAGTGTCATGTCAGCAAACTTGGCTTCCACAAATAATCATAACGACATCTGTCTTTGATATACAATGGAAACAACATCGTTTCCAACTACAGATGATAACTTGGATCCGCATGAAATCACATTATTCCGACTAAACAAGCAAAGCGACATCATCCTTAGCCAAACGGAGTTTAAAAAATGAGACAGAGAGATGAATCGGGGCTGAGGGCTAGGGTTCGTCATAAAATCTTATCAAAGGTGGGAACTTTGAGGATATTTGATGAATGTGTTTTGATTTTGTGAAGAACCTCAAGCCTCAATTCGGATAGCCCCCTCCCCGCCCCCACCTCCTCTCAATCAGGTTTGAAGCTGTAATATTCGCGTCAAAAGACGTAATCTTCATTATATGCGGAAGATAAACTAATTTTGATTATTTATGGAAACATCATCTACAGACACAACATGAAGATAAATTAATTTTGATTATTTAAGGAAACATCATCTACAGACACGACACTTGCCGTTAATGTCAGCTTTTGTTTGTCAGATGAGATGCCACTTGCATGTGTCTTGGCTATGTGTCTCGAATGAAAGTTAGTGTATTTTAAATATGATAATCGCATATCGCGTCCAACTTTGCTCCCGATGGGAAAGTTAATGCCTTTTCAGGTGACACTTTAAAGTCGGGCCAAAATTGTCCACCCAAAGTTTATGCCTTTTTTTTTTGTTAAATCCCTCTGAATTTGGACGGACGGCCTTTTTCTAAATAATGATTTTCCCCTTCCTATCATTAGCATTCGATTGGGAAATTTTATTGCTCGACTTTTGAACAGAACCTAGTCGGAGGAACTTTCCATCGAAGACTTGATTACGCAAACCTGCATGCTCGATTTAAGCTCAAATAGGCTTGATTTTTTAAGCTATGGCTCAACTCATTGCAATACTTCATAACATTGAGAGTTAAAAGTATATTGGTCTCCCTTTACCAATTAGCTTAAATTCTAGAGTGAATATGATCCAACTAGATATATTGATAGATTAGGAATTTGGCTCTTTCTTAATAAACTCCCCAAGTGAAGGTACTATACGTCTATTGTACAACACAACAACTAGTATCAAAGTTAGGGGTTTGATTCAGTATAGTGGTCTCCCCCTACCGATTAGCTTAAATTTAAAGCGAAGGTGATCTAACTAGATATATGGATGGATTCGGATTTTGGCTCTTCATTAATAAACTCCTCCAGTGGAGATATCATACCTCTATTGTAAAACACAGTATGCTTCTATTATACAAAACATTTACCATAATTGCCATGTTAGGGTGAATTTCTGGCAATTAGGTAAACATTTTTAAATAATTATGACGCTTAAGTGATCAAATGTAAGTTACGGTACTCAAATGAATATTTTTTAGAAGTAACGATACTCAAGTGATCAAAAAAAAAATTATGGTACTCAAATGAGTGTCGTACAAAACCTATGACATTGTGGTATCCTTATTCCCAAGTGTCTTGTCAGCAAACTTGGCTTCCACAAATAATCATAATGACATATGTCTTTGATATACAATGGAAACAACGTCGTTTCTAGCTACAGATGATAACTTGGAACTGCATGAAATCACATTATTCCCACTAAACAAGCAAAGCGACATCATCCTTAGCCAAAAGGAGTTCAAAAAATGAGAGAGAGAGAGAGATGAATAGGGGCTGAGGGCTAGGATTCGTCATAAAATCTTATCAAAGGTGGGAACTTTGAGGATATTTGATGAATGTGTTTTGATTTTGTGAAGAACCTCAAGCCTCAATTCGGATAGCCCCCCTCCCTGTCCCCAGCCTCCTCTCAATCAGGTTTGAAGCTGTAATATTCGCGTCAAAAAGACATAATCTTCATTATATGCGGAAGATAAACTAATTTTGATTATTTATGGAAACATCATCTACAGACACAACATGAAGATAAATTAATTTTGATTATTTAAGGAAACATCATCTACAGACACGACACTTGCCGTTAATGTCAGCTTTTGTTTGTCAGATGAGATGCCACTTGCACGTGTCTTGGCTATGTGTCTCGAATGACAGTTAGTGTATTTTAAATATGATAATCGCATATCGCGTCCAACTTTGCTCCCGATGGGAAAGTTAATGCCTTTTCAGGTGACACTTTAAAGTCGGGCCAAAATTGTCCACCCAAAGTTTATGCCTTTTTTTTTTGTTAAATCCCTCTGAATTTGGATGGACGGCCTTTTTCTAAATAATGGTTTTCCCCTTCCTACCATTAGCACCCGATTGGGAAATTATATCGCTCGACTTTAAGTAGGATGTGACCCAATTGAAAAAATCTTAAACATTTTGTCTTTGTGCTGATTTAGTCCTAAATATTTTTACGTTGTGCCAATTTAGTCATTTCCGACCAATTTTGGCCGGATTTTGCTGACTGGACGCCGGCCGGCTGACGTGGCCTCATCGGCGCTGATGTGGACAACTTTTAATAATATTTTAATATTTTTGAATTTTTATTTTTATTTTTATTTTTTCTTTCTCCTCCTCCTTCCTCCAGCCGGTCGCCGGACCTCGGCGATCGGCCGAGGCGATGGCCGGTGAGGTCGAGGCTGGAGGAAGGAGGAGGAGAAAGAAAAATAAAAATAAAAAGAATAAAAATAAAAATAAAAATTCAAAAATATTAAAATATTATTAAAAGTTGTCCACGTCAGCGCCGATGAGGCCACGTCAGCAGACCGATGTCCAGTCAGCAAAATCCGGTCAAAATTGGCCGGGAATGACTAAATTGGCACAACGTAAAATTGTTTAGGATTAAATCGGCACCAAAAAAAGGTTTAGGACTAAATCGGCACAAAGACAAAAGGTTTATGACTTTTTTGACACTTTTCCCCACGTGTCTTGGCTATGTGTCTCGAATGAAAGTTAATGTATTTTAAATACAATAATTGCATATCGAGTTCAACTTTGTTCCCAATGGGAAAGTTAGTGCCTTTTCAAGTGACACTTTAAAGTCGGGCCAAAATTGTCCACCCAAAGTTTGTGCCTTTTTTTTTTTTTTTTAAATCCCTTTGAATTTGGATGGACAGCCTTTTTCTAAATAATGGTTTTCCCCTTCCTACCATTAGCATCCGATTGGGAAATTTTATCGCTCTACTTTAAGTAGGATGTGACCCAATTGAACAGAAGCTAGTCGGAAGAACTTTCCATCGAAGACTTGATTATGCAAACCTACATGCTCGATTTAAGCTCAAATAGGCTTGATTTTTAAGCTATGGCTCTACTCATTGCAATACTTCATAACATTGAGTGTTAAAAGTATATTGGTCTCCCTTTACCAATTAGCTTAAATTCTAGAGTGAATATGATCCAACTAGATATATTGATAGATTAGGAATTTGGCTCTTTCTTAATAAACTCCCCAAGTGAAGGTACTATACGTCTATTGTACAACACAACAACTAGTATCAAAGTTAGAGGTTTGATTCAGTATAGTGGTCTCCCCCTACCGATTAGCTTAAATTTAAAGTGAAGGTGATCTAACTAGATATATGGATGGATTCGGATTTTGGCTCTTTATTAATAAACTCCTCAAATGGAGATGTTATACTTCTATTGTACAACACATTATACTTATATTATACAACACAACAAGTGATATTAGAGCTAGAGGTCTGATCCTCCTCTCTCTCTCTCTCTCTCTCTCTTATTTATCGATTCCCGTTTCATTAACACTGAGCTTCCAAGATTCTTTTGCCGGCAAGCATCGAGTTTGCACACCTCAGGACTCTATCATCAAATCGAAACTTCATGTGAAACGGAGTATCAAGATATAAATATATTTCTCACCACACTCTAATAGCTTGAGCTTTGGAGTAAGCGGTTGCACATATAACTTCAAATTGATATTAGAGCCAAGCTTCTGTATATTTTCACGCTTCACATCTCAACTTGTTTCAACTTAAACTCGACTCAATTAGCCTATCGAAAAGTGCGTTTCTCAATGGCATCTTTAAAATACATCACGTATAAAATATAGCGGAATCACCAAGCTATATCTCCAAATGACCTATATCATGATTCTCAAGGATAAGTTGATTTTGTTTTGTTTTGTTTTTTTTTTTTTTTTCGCATGCTACATGGGCATATATTGGAATTTATTTATGTATTTTCTATAAATATATTTTTAACCTCTTAGTGTTGGCACAATCGATTAAGGCAATAGGAGAATTCTAGTTTAAAATTTCACATGTTTGAATTTCACCAACTATAAGCAAATTACTCTGGGTTAGGGCTATCTACACGAGTCAAAAACCCGAATTTAACCAGTTGATGAGCTTGAGGGTATTTCATGGATCTCTAAACAGCCGGTTCTCCACACCATATCTCTTAATTATCAAAACACTTTTTTTACTCTCTTATTTGAAAAGATTTTGGGACAACACCATGATCTTCGTAGGAAGCCCAGATATACATGAACATCCCCACCCTGATTTTAATATCAATGAAGATAGCTTCACCCGAAACCGCCACTAATATGATATTATCCGCTCAAATGCCTTAAAATGGCCGTCTAGATTCCATGGATACTATTTTCACCCATTTTCCATGTTTCTGACTCAGTCACGTCTCTTTAGTCGGTCCGCTTCAACTAGGTTAGGGAAGATCTAGTTGGATTGGAAGTTGTCAATGGTACTGTTGAGTGTCGACTCTTTTTTTTTCTTCGTCTTCTTTGGAAACACTAGACGATAATGATTGATTTTGTAAAAAGAAAAAGAAAAAGGAAGAAGATGAAGATGAAATTAGCAATTAAAAAATGAAGTTGCATACCCAATAAATCACCAATCAATCTCTGGCAAACCGATTCTCCCAAATCTGGGGAACCCCAGAATTAATAAGATTAATTGCCAGCCCCTCAACGTGATTTCACACTTTCCAATCTTCATTGGGATGCTTGTGAATCACTATTAAAATTGAGAGATCATTAATTAGCTTTAAAAAAATGGAAAAAGTCACATCCATGATTTGTTTAGGACCATGCTTCCCTTGAGAGACAGTATTAAAAGAGTTCATCTCCCTCGATTTTCGTTTTTAATATATGATTTCGTGTCAACGAACACAAAATCAAACAACGGCGATCATAACTTTTCAAACGAAATCGTGTGAAGTCCCAATAATGTATACTAAATCTTCCTATGTGTTCACTACATGCTTCCCTTGATGGCACTATTAAAAGAGTTCCATCTTCATTGATTTTCATTTTTGAATTATTGTGTCGTGTTGGCGAACACAAAACCAAACAGCGGCGATTATATTTTTCAAACGAAATTGTGTGAAGTCTTGATGCTGTATACTGAATCTTTCTCCAATATGTGAACTGAGATTATCAGTGTGACCTTTCAATTGACTCATCATATTACAAGTTGAATTCGTCAACTACTTAATTAGAAAGAGTGGCCACGTAACAATATTGTGTGCCCCAACTCCCATATCTTTTGCTTGACTTGGACTAAGTGAATGGTGTTTTCTGAATATCATAATTATATGAATTAATTTTCCTTCAAGCACTGTTCAAATGGTGGCTGTGATTAGAGCAGAATTAAGTATGCTTCAAAACTTTTTCTTACACATAAGTCAATAGTCTAATGAATTTCCGGCCATAAACCCAATAAATTAATCAAAATGGTTTAGCACAAATCTATTGATTAAGACATTTTTGATAGCCTTGTCAACTTTTTGAGCTGGATTAGGAGGATCTGCCACGATCTCATGAATGATTTTTCTTCAAACTAAAATAATTGAACTTGCAAACTCTATTGTAAAAGAAGACGAGATTCTATATCCAGATGATTGAGTCACTTTAGACTAGGAATAGCTATTTCAGCCACTTTTCGGCCGAGAAAGTGCAGGTAACAAGATGCTTAAATCTTGACGGTCGGAACAAGTTCTTGTTGCATGTGAAAAATGTTATGTCTTATCTAGAGGTGATCAGTTTTAAATGAAATCGGAAATAGTCCGTTCGTTTTATGGATCCATCTAGAAACGGCGGGTTTTCATATGGGTCCATGGAACCGGTTGAAATGTCCCCACTTCGGAAAAGGCATGAGACTTGAAAGCAAAAGATGAGGTTGGAGACCGGAGACAACAAAGAGCAAGAGTGAAAGAGGAAACAGCAAGGTTGGAAGCAATCTACAATGAGAACGAGAGAGGGATCAACGATGTCGGGAGCCACTAAGAACGAGAGTGAGGGAGAGATGTGAGGCTGCAAAATGAGTAAGACAAGAGACGGAAAGAGACTATACATAGACTAAAACTTAAAAATTTAAAAAATTATATATATAAATATACTGGCCCGATTTAAATTGGCAAGTGAGTGGTTTCACATTTAGAATCAGGAGACAAACTGATACTCAATGGTTCTAGTATTGAAACTAGGAATCGGATTGGTCCTCAATGAAACCGCTGGTTTCGAGCTGGTTTGGTCCGGTTCCAAACAATTCCCGATTCTTTTGCACACCCCTAATCTGACAAGCCAAAATTTTATCCAATGGCTTTAGTACACCTTGTTGTCTAGGTTTGCAACGTCGGACTCGTCAAAACATGAGTCTGCTATGTTGGATGACACCTGGGAAAGTTAATGGCCAAATCGGATGGAATTGCGACAAGTGACATGATTGGAACACCAGCGACACTTTAGGTTTCATATGGTCAAAAAAAGTTTGTGATGAACTTGTTCAAGTAGCACTGATGTACGATTTTTTGTGGCATCAATTCTTAAAAGAAACTATCTATCTGATTAGGCCATGTGAATTTGGTTCTGGCTCAATCAAGCTCAAATTGGACTTTCTAATCAAATGTCATTTCCCAAGTCTATACAAATTTGTCATTGCACCCATTTCCCTACCATTGATCAAAGTCTTAGAACAACGATCAACTTTTTATGATATCTATTATCTCCCGTAAAATTCAATGCTCCCAAAAATGCAACTACCATATTTGTTGTAGCACTTGCAAAACTAGAGAAATTTTCATCAAAGAATTATATCAAGAAAGGACAATATATAGAGATTGAAAAAATTGTCCAAAAAGTCTTAAACCTATTATACGACGCCAATTCATTCATAAATCTTTTTATTGTGTCAAATTAGTTCTAAATTTTTTGACAACTTGCCAATTTAGTCATAAACATTTCAACTATACTAATTTAGTCCTTAAACTTTTAATGATTTTCTAATTTAGTCATTTCAATCAATTTTGATAGGAAATTGCTGACATGGTAGTGTAGTCAACATCGACCATCCTACATAGTATGGCCAGCATTTGTGTTGACAATTTTTACAATTTTTTTTTCTTTTTTTCCTTTCTTTTCCTTTCCTTTCCTTTTATTTTATTTTTTATTCCCTTCACTAGACCTCGTTGATGGCCAGCGATCCCTTTGGCCTTAGGCGAGGGCCGCCCTCATTGGTCTCGAACGAGAGACATTGGGCCTAGGCTGGTGAGGGCCACCTTGTTGGATCGAGCGAGGGTCACCTCACTAGGCAGACGAGTGTAGGACTAAATTGGCAAGATATTAAAAGGTTTATGATTAAATTGACACAATTAAAAGATTTATGACTGAATTGGTTGCCATGTAATAAGTTTAGGACTTTTTAGATAATTTTCCCTATAGATATGTTTATTACTTTGTTTTGCTAGGGAGGGACTCAATTTCAAACATATTGATATGAAATGATAAATCGTAAGTACACACAGACACACACACACACACACACACACACACACACACATATATATATATATATATATATGTATATTTATGTATCTGTCAATTTAAACTTTTATAAAAGGGGCCATGCAAATGCACACCTAGCTAACTTCGAATCTTTTGACATGTTCGCTATTACAAAAGACACTGCTGAGACAACTACTCCTTGACTTGTTCTTTAACTATTATGATATGCCGTTCAAAAATTATTTCACAACTGACATTTCATTCTTGATAGGTTGTGGAAGCTGACAAAGATAAGTTACATGTGGACTCCATTAAAGCATTTGAAAGATTGTGAAATCCACTAATTTGAATTCCATAGGAGTGGCGGCTAAAAAATTCCATAAGAGTTTAAGTTGCGCATCAGTCTTGATATTTCTCTTTCTTTTTTTCTTTTTTTAACA
Organism: Eucalyptus virginea; assembly: GCA_014182375.1. NCBI lineage: Eukaryota > Viridiplantae > Streptophyta > Magnoliopsida > Myrtales > Myrtaceae > Eucalyptus > Eucalyptus virginea. Next base: position 1,947,885 of record CM024521.1, read on the forward strand.
ATAAAATGTTGCAAATATATGCAAATATTTTAGAGGGAGGGCGAGATTCTGAATCGGTATCATTTTGCTTCGAGACAAGCCACAAATTTGAACAAGTATGGCATTTTCTTTAGTGGTGATTGTCCACCGAGTCTGAGAAGGAAGATGGTGCATGGATTAAGAGTACTTGAACTAGAGAAAACAGGAAAATATATAGGGATTCTCCCAAATTGGGATCAAACTAAAAAGCAAATGTTTGCATGGATATTGGCAAGGGTAAATATGAAGCTTGAAGGGTGGAATGAGAAAGTGATGTCAAAAGCGGGGAAAGAAACTCTTATAAATGTTGTAGCGTGGACCCTCTTGCAATACACAATGTCAATCTTCAAAGTGCCAGTCTCTATTTTCCAAGTGATTGAAAAGAAAATTGAAACCTTTTGGTGGAAAAATAGCAAAAACAAAGCAAGAATTCAACAGAAGAAATAGACGTGCTAAAAAGAAGAAAACATGGTGGAGGAATGGGATTTGATAAAGTACAATAAGGCAATTTTAGACAAACAAACTTGGCAAATTTTCCATAAACCCTCTAACATATGGGTTTAGGTTTTAAAAGGTTTCTATTCCCTAACCACGATTTTTGAAGTGCGAGAAAGAGCTCTCATTCTTCTTGGGGATGACAGAATATATTGATAGGCAGAGAAAACATATCTAAAGCGATAAGATGGAAAATGGGCAATGGCCAAGACATTAGTATCAAGGAAGACCAGTGGATGTCGTTGGGTATTATGGAAGGAGAGACAACACAAGGGGAACCTAAAAAAGTGGCTAAGCTGATAAATTAGGTGGAATGCAAATGGGATGAACAATTAGTTAAAGTTATTTTGAAGAGAAGATTGTTGATGAAATACTAGCAATCCTAAGACAAAGACAAGGTAGTGTAGATTATGACTAAATCTGAATCCTTCACAGTCAAGAGTGCCTACAAATCCCTAAGCGCAATAGTGAATTAAGCATTGTCGGCATATCAACCCCCAAAAGATCTATGAAACAGGATACGGAATCTAAATAACCCTCAAGGTCAAAAAATTCATGTACAGCTTATGCCAGAACGTCTCCCAACAGCCAAGAACTTATGGAAGAGGAAAATCTTATCTGAACCTATGCGCCCTCATTATTGGCAACACCCAAAAACGGTGAAGCCATGTGCCCTCTTTGCCTACGCTTCTTCTATTCTACTTTTGAACTCAAGTATTCTCTAGAGTCAGATGGTTGGTCAACGACAAGTGCATTTTCAGATCAAGAACTGCCAACGTGGAGCATCCAGCCTTTTATTTCTAAAGACAAAAACCTACTGGCCCAATACCAGAGCATCCGATTAGCCCACAACAGGAGAGACGCGAACTAGTTAGCTGTAATCATGGAACTGCTTGAGGTAATGAAAGAAGTTTATTTCGAACAACAGGAAAAAAAAAAAAAAAGGAAGTCCATTAATTTGTCAGTTTAATTGCAATAAATTCTGATATAATATTTTTTTATCTCAATTTTTTTAGTGTAAAATTCATTGGTCGTGAAGGTACTCTATGCAATTGCACTCAAAGAATGAATTTATTTGCCAAAACTAAATATGTAAATGTGTAAATCTTTATATCTAATAAAAGAAATGATTTTTTTTTTCTTTATGGTTTCAATTCGTGAAATCCTTTATAATTTTCTTCCTAAGTAATATACCTTTGCACGTGAGGCACATTCGAATCATTGCACTTCAAATACACCGAAAAAAAAAATCTCCAAAAATAAAACAAAAGAAAATGTGAGTTCTAGAACTGCCATATTCTAAGAGAGGAGGATCTAAACAATTCCCACAGTGAAAGGGGTGATTGCAAATCCAAGTTAAAACCCATCATTCTTCTCAAAGCAAAAGTTTCCAGCACTTGCATTATTAAAGTCCACAAAAAGGAAAAGAAAAAGTCCACAAACTATATTTTTAGTCATTATTACATGTTTAAGAAAGGGTGTGAACAGTCATCTTTGTCTCCTAAAGCCTAAGCAGCATGTCAGATGGAAAGTTTTCTAAAATATTTACAAGAAAAAGTCTAAATAAATGCCACGTACCCGTTGCGTTTCGTAGGCCTATACACGTGGGGGAAGAAACACAAGAACCTTCATAATTTCTTCTGCGAGAAAGGCATTTGCTTTGCAGTAAGTGCAGTGCTGTTGTGCAGTATTGTCGACATGGTTTACACCCAGCAGCAGCAAAACATGACTAAACCAACACACGACCAATGAACGAATTCAACTAAGATTGTCTCCAATGATAGTCCCATAACTTTCATTTATTGGTTCTTGGTTCGTTGTTTTCGTAGTTTCTCCGAGCACTTAAAGTCACCTCGAAAGCTGGACAGAGAAAAAGGATGAAAGCGATAGGATTGCGTTGGATTTATCTGTTTTTTTTCTTCCTTTGCTGTTTTTGTTCCTGTCCATAGATATATGTGCATGTTGAACTTTGAAGCAAGGGACAAGAGAATCGTACATGTTCAATTGATATTCTAGTGCCTCCATGCAAGTTCGTCAGCTCTTTTTTTTTTTAAATACATATTTATTTAAGTTGGCCGGTTTGATTTGAGGGGAATACATCAATTTTCTTGGTTGGCTAGTTTGATTTGAGGGGAATACATCAATTTTCTTGGATTTGCGGATCATGACTAGGGTAATGAAATCTCTGATTTTGATTGATAGATTATGACATTTGAAATTACATAAATTTAATTTAGCCAAGTTTGCACATTTTATCCCACCAATGAGAAACCTGATCAAAGAAATTCCCCCCCAACCAGTGACAAGGCCATTTTCATAAAATTTACAAGTTTGACTGTTGTAATGGTAGGATGTCCATCGTGCGAGGTCGGTAATTTCCAAACTGACGCGTGATCATAACCTCTAATAGACTTTAATTTACATGTTACTCTGGTGTAATTTTCACCAATTTGCATATATTCAAATATAACTCGGTAACTCAATAACAAGTAATCGACTAACTTGTTTGCCGTATAAATAATCTTCCAATTGCACAATTGCTTAATCATTTCAAAATTATTATCACTTATCGGAAACCTATGCTCAGATCCATGGAGATTGAATTCGGTGTGATTTTTTCCTAACTTCAGCTGCCACTTCAAGTTTTCAATTTTTCCCCCAAACCACCAAATTGACAGAGACTAAAAGCAAAAGTTCTGGCAAAGCACAGGGTTGAATAAAGCATACTATTAACGGCTGCGGCATTAAAAACACGATAAGCAGGAAGAAACAAGCTAGCCAATATTCTGAACACGCAAAAAAACCCAAAAAAGCAAAGCACAGGTTCCCTTCCACAAAAAAAAAAAAAAAAAAAAAAAAAAAAAAAAAAAAAAAATATCATTTGCCATGCCTTTTTCGTACCATGAACTGAAGCAACCAAAACTTTTTAGCAAAAGAAAATATAATGTCAAGTCTCAATACATATTCCCTTGTCAACACAGGCTGTGTCAACATATATCGACGGAAGAATTCTATACAAACTAGCTAAGTGGAGTAACGGCATTTTATGCCTCAGACACATGCCCTGTCGGATACTTTAAATCTTCTTTTCCCTACAGTAGTAATGGCCTGAAATTCCCAGGTTTTGACCTGAAAAGAAAAAACCTCCACTGCCTATGTTTACTCCTGTACAGCCTGTACGCCGTCTGAAGCGACTTCCATCGCAACGTCACGATTAGGTTATCTTATGACGAGAGAGACAATTCCGGAAAGTGGAAACTGCTTCCCTGATTAACATACTGAAGTGGTACATGCTGGATGCATTGTACTTTCCTAAAACAGGGAAAAATTAGAATTGCCGTGCTTATCAGACTTAAGAAATACATACACAACACTCATGCTACTCCCAGAGGGAACCCTATAAGTGAGGGGCAGAGAGATCCTCGTCCACCTTGTTCTCTTGACACTTCTTCAAAAGGTAAAGCTGTCTCCGCAAGTGCAAAACCTGCCATGTCAAGGCTTAATTAGAACACTGCTCTATATTCTCACCAAAAAACATTGTCGAAAAATGTTTCTGTCAAGGAAAATACTTACTGGAGACCCCAAAAATGTATATTCTTCAGTTGGTAGATTTGGCCTTTTTGACATTGATTATTTGCACACCATACTTAAACAGCATGACATTTCACTGAGTAGTTCTCCTTACTAAAGCAAGTATCAACTAGCAGTAATTTTATAATCTACTAAGGAATCTGATCAGTTCAAGATCTAGCCCAACCCCGACCCAAGGAAAAGAACAAAGCAAGCAAAATAGAGAAGAATATATATTAGAAGGAATAAAAGGACCTCTTCTCCCAAAGACACTTCCCATCAGCAATAAAAAGATAGCATAAATGGGCAATGGCATTACAGATAAGATTTCGAAAAGGGATATTAATACCTCTTCCTGAAGCATGGCGGGAAGATTACCCGTCAAAACAAGGCTCTGCACTTCCTCCAGAAGTTTCTTATCTTTGATACCAGACCAGGTTTCAGGTGGCAATGCCAAGAGAAGTGCTGTTAAGATATTGCTTCCAGCCGGTTGAGTTCTAATACAGTTATTGGGATCAGGGGCACCACAGCAGAGTTTCATCATGGATTGTGGGACCAGCATGTCAACCTTTTCCTCATTTTTACCATTCACAATTGTTGCACTTAGCACAGTCAAAGGTTTGTCGGTGCTCCCGTTCACACATTTAAGGCAAGTTTCACGACAGCAAGAGCAGTTTGAGGTGCCAGACCTTCCGCTCAATATTTCTAATCCCTGGCAACAGACACTGGCTGCGATTTCATGAAGATTTTCATTGCCACCAAAAACTGGTTCTCTTCTGCTGCATGAAGTTGAAGACAAAAAATGAACTATGTGCTTGAAAAGACCAGTATCCTGAACTTGCTTTAACAGTTCTTCCTGCAAAAGAAAAAGAACAGACTCTCGGTCTTAGTAGAAAAAAAGTCCATTTCAAGCTCACGAAACAACAAATGAAAATGAACATGCTGCACCATACCTTGATCGCAAGTCTTCCTTTTTCTTCTTCACTTATCCCTATACCACCATCCCGTTCCCTCCTAACTTCAGCAAACCACTGGATAAATTTCCCGAAATCAGATGGGAGTGATGTGCAAAGAATACCGAGAACGCTATCCATATCTTTCACATCCTCAGATTTCAACAGACGCGGAACATCATCCATTAAGTACTTTGCAACACCAATCCAACTTTCATGTTTGCAGCTCTGCATACATTTTTAACATTAACTGTTAAAACTCACAGAGGCAGTAACATGCATTCAAGACACGGAGCAAAAACTCTGATTAATGGATAAGAACAGAAGGGGAAAGTAAATCTTGCACTAGTCATTTAAACTACAAACAAGGGTATGCATAGCATAAGGGGAACAAAAGAAATGCTGATTATATTTATCCTTCGCTTAAACTAGGATTTTCCTGGTTGTTTCCACTGACATTTTGTCTCCTTGAATCTACAGTGACCATAAAAAAAAGGGGGAATCTACAGCAACAAACATCCACAACTACCCTAGGCAGGACCTTTGCTAAAAAGGAAACTTTTACATCTAAGTAATATTTGCAATCTAGATTTCAGAGACTATTTCAGTGGAGCAATAAACAAATACACATGCCACGAGCCTAATAACTTTCAGCTACCAATGAATTGTGATGGGTCAAACAAGAACAGAGTGATTCACAGTGGAAATAATAGAGAAGTTACTGATAGAAACTCAAACCTAACATGATATGGACACAATCAATCCAATTGATACAACTTGACACGTTCTAACATTTTCCTATAAAAACTTATATTTGATCACATTGACAAAAATATGAACTATTTTAATAATGACAATGATATTGACGCGAATTAACATTCATAATAACACAACACATATTGTCAGTCCTAAATCTTACTGGAACCAGACAATAACTTGAGATCATGTCAATCATATGATTGGCAGCTCACTGGCTCACTGGCGCATTTGATCACTATTAGAAAGAAAACACATAATTACGAATTTAAGTTACTAACTATGAAGTCCATTAATTCTGTCAAAGTTGAACTCTTCAAGTCTTTAAATGCAACCTACAAGTTAAAGGTCTACAGTGCCATCTGCCTTACTCACTTTCTGTCGCACAAACTAGGATGTCCAAATACTAGTATTGACATTCAAGATAATAAAGTCACGTAAAATATTTTGAAGAAAGTAATTGTTGTTTTGGTCGAAAAGCAGATGTCTATACACACACTTTCTAGAAGTTAAAACAAACAATCCCTCCAATTGGAGATGAGATATGTATATGCCATCTCTGGGAGTCTGAACACAAGATACACTAAAATACAGAAAAGACAACTATTCTCTTCTGCTTTCTGAAAATCGTGTCCTCAAACACAAATATGGAAAATTCTGATCAGTTAATATAAAGTAATACTCTGAAGCTTATTAACGAAGTTCCACAAAAAATAAGAAAATTACCAACTGCTAAAAAGATTATTGTGATATTTTGTGGGACCACTGCCAATTGTTCTAAAAGCTTAAGCTGATAGATGAAGGCGTGATTTATTATTTAAATATTCTAACACCCCCTCACGCTTAGTCTAGTCTTTTTGCTTAGTACTAAACATGGAAATTTAATTGGGAAGACAAATATGGGTCTGGAAGATTCGAACTCAGGATATCCTAGCTCTGATAGAAGCAGAACGTATTTACGCCTCCCTAGCAGGGCTTAGAGATGAGTTTGATGAGGTACGCGGAAGAATACTTGGGAAGCAGCCTCTTCCACCTATTGGAGAGGTCTTCTCAGAGGTTCAGAGAGAAGAAAGTAGACGGGCAATAATGCTAGGCAAGTCAACTACCGACGAAAAGGATGGATCATCGGAAGGTTCAACATTGACTGTATTCGAAGACAAGAAGGGCCATGTTCCTGCAACAATAGTCTCCGAGGCAAATGTAAGCAAGGTCCCCATTAACTTGCGAAGATCAGATGGGAAACCCCCTATTTGGTGTGATTTCTGCAACAAATCCCGTCATACACAGGAGACCTGTTGGAGGATTCATGGCCGTCCAGCTTCTACAACTAGTGAGGCAAGGAGACCAACTTCATTCAACCGTGATAATAAGTCATCTAAGCATATGCCTCCTACAGCTAATGAGGCCACTGCATTCCCTTTCAGCAAAGAACAACTAAACCATCTTCTGCAGCTACTTCAAGCTAGGTCCGTATCGGGTAATCCTACTACTTCGATTGCCCACCAAGGTAGAAATCTAAATGCCCTCTCCTATTGTTCACAATCTGCATCTTGGATCATTGATTCAGGGGCATCCGATCATATGATTAATATTCCATATTTGTTCAAATCCTATATTCCTTTTCCTAGCAACCAAAAAATTTGGATTGCCGATAGGAGTTTTTCATCTATTGCAGGCAAATGATCAGTTCCACTTTCTGATTCTATTAAACTTCATAATGTACTGCATGTTCCTAAGTTAGCCTGCAGCCTCTTGTCTATTAGTAAACTTTCTAAAGAGACTGCCGTGTTGTCTTTTTTGCTTCCCATTGTCAGTTTCAGGATCAGATCTCAGGGAAGATGATTGGCAGTGCTAGGATGAGGGATGGTCTTTACTATTTTGAAGAGTTTGTCTCTGATAAAAAAGCTCAGGCGTATGGAACTTTCAGTTCTTCCCTTGTTCAAGAACAAAATAATGGTTTGGCACCATAGATTAGGCCATCCTAGCTTTGGATATTTGAAACATTTGTTTTTGCATTTGTTCAAAGATGTGGATGTTTTCACTACATTGTGACAATTGTCTTTTTTCTAAAAGTCATCGTATTCATTATAATCCAAAATAGTATCGTGCATCATCCCCTTTTTACTTAATCCATAGTGATATTTGGGGTACTTCACCCATGCCAACAAAAACCGGAAAACGATGGTTTGCTACCTTTATAGATGATCATACCCGTTTATGTTGGACATACTTGATGAGCACCAAGTCCGAAGTTGAGTCCTTGTTCAAAAATTTTTATCAAATGGTTATGACTCAATTCCGTACTATTATTAGTATTCTTCATACTGATAATGGTACTGAATATTATAACCAGTTTTTGGGGAGTTTTTTGACAGAAAAAAAGGCATCCTTCACCAGTCAACTTGTCGAACTACACCCCAACAGAATGGCATTGCTGAACGCAAAAATCGCCATCTCCTTGAAGTATCGCGTGCCCTCTGTTTTTCAATGCATGTACCTAAATACTTATGGAGGGAAGCTATGCTAACAACATCTTATCTAATTAATAGGTTGCCTACTCGGGTATTAAACTACACTACTCCCTTAGATTGTTTCAAAAAGTGTACCCCATAGCCCGTATTTTTTCTGATATTCCTCTAAGGGTGTTTGGTTGCACTACATTTGTCCATCTCCTAATTCAGTGTCGATCCAAATTAGATCCTCGGGCTGAAAAGTGTGTTTATAGGGTATGCACCTAATCAAAGAGGTTACAAGTGTTACAATCCACATACTGGTAAAACTCATATCACTATGGATGTAACCTTTATCGAGTCACAACCGTTTTTTTCTAACAAATCTCTTCAGAGGGAGAATGGCGAAGTTAGTAAAGAGATTAACTCTCCTGTCCTTCCTACTCCTTTGTTTGAATCTACGAAAACACCTCTGCTGAATCTTGATGTGTCAAGGATAGGGGGAGAAAAAGTTCAAGATCACAATGTGATCAACAAGCCCAAGCTTTAGGTTTATACTAGAAGAAAAACTCTTCAAAATGTTGCACATCAGAACTTTGTCTTGGAGCCTCGTCCGTCTGTAGCCCCGAGAGATAATCTCTGGCTTCGTCATCAGGTGATCCTAGTAGTACTCATTTTCCCTCCATTCCTGTCTTAAATTCTGATATTAATGCTTCTAATCTTGATATGCCTATAGCTCTTAGAAAAGGAGTTAGATCATGTACTTAGCATCCTATATCAAAACATGTGTGATTCCAAAAGTTGTCTCATCATCATAGAGCATTTGTGTCAAATCTGTCTTACATATCTATTCCCAGAAATATCCATGAAGCTTTGAAGGATTCAAAGTGGAAGATGGCAGTTGAGGATGAAATGTTTGCACTTAAGAAGAATGGCACACGAGAATTGGTTGATGCACCAGAAAGAAAAAAGATTGTTGGCTGTAAATGGGTATTTACTGTAAAATGTAAACCTGATGGGAGTGTTGAGCGATATAAAGCAAGGCTGGTGGCAAAGGGGTTCGCTCAGACTTATGGAGTGGACTATCAGGAAACTTTTGCCCCAGTTGCCAAGATAAATTATGTTCGGATTTTACTATCTTTGGCTGCTGCATTTGATTGGCCCTTCCATTAGTTAGACGTGAAGAATGCATTCTTGAATGGTGACTTGGAGGAGGAAGTGTTTATGAGTTTACCACCAGATTTTGCAAAAACTAAAGGCAAAGTTTGCAGATTAAAACAGTCGTTGTATGGACTTAAACAATCTCCAAGAGCATAGTTTGAACGGTTCGGGAAGGTGGTTAAAAGGTTTGGCTATCACCAAAGTCAAGGAGATCACACTCTATTTTATAAACACTCAAAGGAAGGTAAGCATGCAATTCTAATCGTCTATGTTGATGATATAATATTGACTGGTGATGACAAAGTTGAGTTGGAAAGCTTGCAAGGGAAGCTAGCTGAGGAGTTTGAGGTTAAGGATTTGGGTGTCTTGAAATATTTCCTTGGAATAGAATTTGCGAGATCCAAGAATGGCATTTTTATAAACCAACGCAAATATGTTCTTGATCTACTCAAAGAGACAAGTCTATTAGGATGTAAAGCGACAGAGACCCCCGTGGAACCAAATATGAAGCTTGAACTTGCCAAGGTTGAAGAAGTGATAGACCGAGAAAGGTATCAAAAGTTTGTTGGTCGACTTATTTACTTATCTCATACTCGACCTGATATATCATTTGCCGTAAGTATGGTGAGCCAATTCACGCACTCACAAGGGCCAAGGCATTTTGAAGCAGTATATAGAATTCTACGCTACTTGAAGGAAGGTCTTGGTAAGGGTCTAATGTTTGAAAAACATGGACATCTGGAAATTGAGGTGTTCACCGATGCAGATTGGGCTGGAAGCAATATGGATAGGAGATCTACTTCAGGCTACTGCACGTTTGTTGGTGGTAATTTAGTCACTTGGAAGAGTAAAAAGCAGAGTGTGATGGCAAGAAGCAGTGCTGAAGCTGAATTTCGATCAGTAGCACATGGTGTATGCGAAAATATATGGATTAAAGGTATCTTGGATGAACTACAGATTCCAAGTTCCATACCAATGAAAGTGTATTGCGATAATAAGGCAGCAATCGCAATTGCTCATAATCCCGTGTTACATGAACGGACAAAGCATGTGGAAGTTGATAAACACTTCATCAAAGAAAAACTTGATAGCGGACTAATTTGTATGCCGTATATTTCAAGTGACAATCAGGCTGCTGACATTCTGACCAAGGGATTACATAAAAGGCAATTCGTTCGTCTAGTGAACAGGTTGTCTATGGAATACATCTTCAAGCCAGCTTGAGGGAGAGTGTTGGAATGTATTAGGAAATCTTCTAGAATTTCTCCCTAATTATATTACGTGATATTATGTGATTTGATTTGATTTTGTTAGCTGTAAGTTAGATATTGATAGAGATTAGAGGCTACTTAGGATCTTTACCTAAATAGGTTTCTTACCTAATTTAGGCTCTCTGTTCATGTATTTATACTCATTGTAATCACTCTGAGAAATAAGAAAACAGATTCTTTTCTTCAATTATGCCCATCAAGATTTAGTCTGCAGCAGCAGGGAGGCAAAAAATTGGATCCAGGACAACGGGATAAGTACATATTGGCATCAGTGATTCTAATAACATATTAGTGACATGGGAGTCCGTGCTTATAGTATATTAAAGCCAAAGTACCAAGTTTGGCTCCTTTATGCATAGACCTCACAATAACATATTGAGCTGTTTGATACTGTAATGAAGGCATCTATCACAGTAACTGCTGAAGTGGTGCTAAATATTTTCAACAAATGGGACTGAAAAAATAAATTGGGAAAAGAGAGAAACAAAGAAATACACAACATATGCAATTATAGCACATCTTGCACTACTGCACTAGATTTATTTAATACCAATGCGTTATAAATTAGCATGACATTGCCCATACCAGGGTGTAAAGCAGCCCGGGCTCTCTCTGTGGCCTGGATATAAGCATGAACCTGGGGGAAATTCAATAATTGGATCTTAGATTACAAACTTACAAGGTTAAAGGTGTATATTTTACATTTACTTTGTCTTCTGACATTCTGGAATTTAGTGTCTATCTGATTTGCAGTTTAAGGAATATCAAGCTTGTCTATACACTCTCTAGTCTAGATAATTCGTGCTAGAGCAGTTCAAACTAACTTCCATTTGTAACTTGTCAAAGCAAAACTAATTTGGTTCTTTCAAGATATTGAGAAAGATATCAATAATACCAAACCAAAATTTCAAGGATCTTTCCTCAACTTCTAATAAGGCATGAGATAGCATCAGGTATGCTACTTATTTACTTCGTCCATTTATCTTTGTAGCACGTCATCATAGAAACTGAGAGTGGTTAGGTCAGCATACACATATGCATAGACACACTCAAATACCCACAAGAACCCATGTCATATAGGTAATAACCCTCCAAAAATAACAGAATGTCAAACTGTTCACATACCCTCTTCTTTGTCCTGTTGTCTCATCAACGGTATCCATGGCTTCCCAGAGAAGAGTAAGTGGAACCCAATGAGGAGGATACTTGAAACGTGCAACATCCAATATCAGTACCATGTCACTTCCCACATGATAACCACCAATAGGTGAAAAATGGCCAGTTCCTGTCTGCAAACAAAGTTTTTCCAACGTTGAGCTGTCATCAACTTCTCCAAGCATCATAAAAAAAACAAAACATATGTAAAAAAAACAACAACAACAACAAAAACAATTCTCCAGCCATCATGCTCTCATTAAAAATTGAGCATCAGCTGATACAGCAGAAAGAATCAAGATGAAATTGTACATTAAACCGCAATTCAAGGTACATTTCCCGTGTAATAAACACAATCGATATATGCTTGGATACTGAGTCTTCTTTGAATTTCTTATATATATTCTAACCCATATTTTGTAAATGGGAGGCAACCCCCACGGTGCTTTTTAATACACTCACTCAACGAACTATCCAGGATATCCACTATTAAACATAAACAGCAACTAATTAAAGAAGAGACGACGTGGCCAACCAGATACTTCTGTTGACCAACTTTTGTAAATGCTAACATAATTTACATATTTCACACTTCTCTACCAGAACTTGAGTTTTATATTCAATATTTAAGACTAGCTACATTGCCTCCAAAGAAGAAATTAACTGCAGAAACTTTCAAAAGCTCTATTCAGCGAAGCACACCCCAAAAAAAAAAAAAAAAAAAAAAAAAAAAGACACCCCAGGCGAAATGTTGCTAAGGACAAGTTTATTCCAACTTGGAGAAAAAATTGTAACCCACAAGATCAAACAAGTTAATTGTACAGAAAATAATGAAATAACTTTATAAAAGTTCCACTGAAGATGGACATAATCTGAAAACCCTAATAGGTATAAGACTCTCCTCCTTTTTTTATGGCAGATAAGTAATAAACTAGCACAAGTCCCAGAGAATCAGTGCAACTAGTTCACAGTCTTGAGGGACAAAGTGCATATAGACACCTACTTAAATTAGCAATCATAATTTTAGGAATAGAGATGCAAAGGATTTTAATAAGTTTCTAAATTCTACATGAGGTGGGGTTCTTGAATCTCGCCTTTCTTCTTGGAGCAGGATGTTGGTGGAGTTTGTAAAGATGGTGTTCTTCCTATTGGGAAGTTAGAAAAAGAATGACTGAATTTCATTTCACTTTAAGCAATTGTTGCTTTAGAATCTTGTGATGCTATTATAGTTTTAAGTGTGATGCTTAGGAATACTCCAATATGTTTTTTAGGAGCTTCAGCCACACCAAAAAATTTCAATCTTTACAAGTTACTATCTACAAGCTCCATCTCAAAGCCCAATGTAAAGGTAGGTCACCATTCCAGAATATCTTCCAAAATCAACCTAGCTAAGCAAAAGTTTGCTAAGAAACTAGCAGCCTTCCCTCAAGAAATATCACTGGTCCCCACTTGAGTCCCACTTCAAAGGGAAACACCATCATTAAAGCATTTGACTATATATATGAGCTAGAAAAACTTTAAATTTGTTGCACAAGACTGAGAGTCAGTGCTCCAATCATATTTTCAAGACTATAACGTAGCCCCTGACTTCAGTAATTACTGAAAGCATGTCCAAAGCCTTGCATTTCTGGTATAGTAGTATACTATTGAGGGATGTAAATACTTCATCATGAATGTTGATACTTTGTCGAGTAAATGAGCTTTGTTATGGTTTCTGAAATCTTCTTGTGCATGGATTCCCTAACCTCAGACTCCAATTAAATCCCATTCCCCTAGCTTTCGTTTTACACATGCTCATGATAACAAAGCATCCATAGCAATGTTGTGCTCTCTACGAAAATGCATTCCCACTGATTTTCATTTTCTGAATTTAATAATTCAAAGGGATCAACGACCAAAAATGGGGGCAAAATCTGCCCCATCTCTTAAGTACTCACATTAAGACTGTTCTCATCTTCATCACCCTCTTTAATTCTTAAGCCTAAGCTCACTCCTTAGACCTTAGAAGGTGAAGAATAAATCTATCGACCAATTCTCTCAAGAGATGCAATGCCCCCATTCCAAAACACAAATCAGCACAATGCTTTTCTTTGTATATTCCTACCTGTTTAAAAGCGCCTCTGTGATATGATGAGACCACGTGACAATTATCTGAAATAGAACATCTTTTAACAAACTGACGGAAGTGATCTACGGTGGTTTGACTAGTCTGAAACGCTTCAACTTCAGCTCCAGCACATTGAGCCAGACATACTACCTTCCCAAATGATATGCCCTCAGCTTTAACTTTTTCCAAAGGCTCACAACAGTCTAACATAGATTCATCAAACCATCTCCAAGGACCTGCAATATCAAGAACAATTTTATAATTAGAAAGATGCACACACGCACACAAAACACTCATTCACTAATTATCTATATTTAGTGTCCAGATATCCATTGTAAGAATCCTAAAAGGCTCGATCTTCTCAAAAGATGGGAAAAGAAAGGTTGAATCCCACATTGAATAGATTGTGGTGATCCTACAAGGTGTTTATCCCTTTCTTCCTGCCATTTTGAACACTCATAAATGTCCTAAACATTCTCTAGTCCACATACCAACAAACCAAGACCGCATAACCAAAAGCATGTGCCTTTATGCTGTCAAAGTAACAAAGACATGGACATGAAGAGGAAATGAACAGCTTTACATCTCCCAAATAAAAAGATACTAGGTTTGTACAAGAAAATTATAAAACTCTCAATATTTACAGGCCTAAGAAGAAAAAAAGATACTATGGAAATATATTCACATCAAATAATGCTCCAAGCAAGCTAACTCCATGCATGAAGCTACTAACAACTAACTTCTATCAACATGCTGAAATGTTAACAAGACAGTACAGCCCCCATAAAGCATATTCCAGTAATGAGTAAACACTTGTTAGAATCAAAGAATTTAACCACCAAACCCTCTCAAGACAAGGCCGAGAACTTTGGGCAATGTGCATATTTGCTTAACCAACTGATCGATCCTTCTCTTCTCAAAGAGAGCCTTTCTCTTACACACGCAAACGGAGTTCAAAAAGATGTCACGTTGTAAAAAAAGTTCACCTTTCCATTTCCTTCTGGGGTCAATGGCGAGAGCATTCAAGACCATTGAGACGCTAGCCAATCCACAATATGCGGGCTCTGATTGCGTTTGAAAGTAAGAGATCAACTTATAAAATCCTTCCATCGTCCCAGCTTGGATGGCATCAATGAAGAGCTTCTGTCCACAGCAAAATGCACGAGTTGAGAACCATTTCATTATCGATCATTGACGAGAACAGAAACACGAAAAAAGGATAAGTAACCATTGCTGTTCTGAGGAATGTTCAAAACCCATAACCCATATTTCTTTCCCTTTGAAAAGCCCATCTTATTTCACAAAGTCCACTCATTTCTTCATTCTTTCTTTTACCCACCATTCAAAGTGAGCAAAAACAGTCAAATTGCACAAAATTCGATCGGAGCAACTCCTGTCTCCATACTACAGTGCTAAAATTCCAACAGAGAACTAAAGCAAGCACACCGCAGCGACATTTGAAACCATTGCCATTCTGAGGAATGTTCAAGACCCATCACCCATATTTCTTTTCCTTTTAAAAGCCCATCTTATTTCACAAAGTCCTCTCATTTCTTCATTCTTTCTTTTACCCGCCATTCAAAGTGAGCAAAAACAGTCGAATTGCACAAAATCTCGATCGGAGCAGCTCCCTTCTCCATACCATAGTGCTCAAATTCCAACAGAGAACTAAGGCAAGCACACCGCAGCGACATTTGAAACTCGGATACAGTCGAGGTTCACAGATCACGGCAGGTCAAGAATCATGAAAGGTCGAAACCGGGAGACGAAAAAGACGTACCTTTCCTTCAGTGGAAGCGAAATCGATGGCGGGAGGAGAAGGGAGGACCCGCCTGTACAGACCCGCCATCGCCATCTGCCGCTTCGCGACAAATTCAGCTCGATCTTGCCGGGTTGAAGCCGAGAAGGGACTCGAGTTGGCTCCGTAGAGAGAGAGAGAGAGAGAGAGAGAGGAGATTCGGACGAGAGAAGAAGACGATCGCTTTCCTGGGAGAATCGAAAATCGTACGGAGAATTCTCGCTTGCTGAAGAAGTTTCTCTGCGTTATCCATCATTTCAAATGATTTTAGGAAAATTGCACGAATGATACCTGAATTTTGACCTAATTTATAATATGACCTCTAAATTTTTAATTTATTTAATATGATGCATGAGCTTTAGCTTAATATCCAATTCATCGCTAAATTTTTTAGTATATATTCAATCTAATTCTCGCACTACGTAAATATATTAAATATTATCCTTAAACTTAAATTAATAAAATGCATGTACAAAAAGTTCAAATATCATATAACACATTAAAGTAAAGTTTAATGGTCACATTAGACAAATAAAAATTTAGGGTTCACGTTGCAAATGAATCAAAATTTGGATATCATTTGTGTTATATGAAACTCTGCGCAACTTTGCGGATTATTCACATTTGCCCCTAAAATTTTCAAATATTACACATGACCCTAAAACTTTTTTTTTCGGTAGTTAATCATCCATTATACATTTTTTTTTTTTTGGTCTTTGGAGGGCAGAACCCGACCCGCGCCGTAAACCCCTGGGTGACACTTAAGAGAGGACCAACCACCCCGAGCCACACTTAATACACCTGGGCCCCTAGGTTTTGAACCCTTCACCTCTGGGCTGAGGATCAGCGGAGCCTTATCCAGTGGAGCCACCACGGCCGGTGGTCCTGTTGACATGTGTAATAGAGCAGAACTTTTTAAGGGGGAAAATGTATTTTCAATTCTCCTTCTTTTAAGAGAATCCCTCTCGTTTTGGTATCCAGAAGTGAGAAACTAAAATGTATGAAGAAAAATAAATTAACAAACTTTTCTTCCCCAACAAAAACTTTTCTAGTCTATCACAAATTTTTCATTTATTTTGCTTACCAATGCCTTGAATTTACTAATTATTATATGAAACCACAACCTTTATTTGAACGACTAATAGATTTTTCTCAATTAAGTTAAGATTTGATTTGTCAATTTTTATTTGAGTTGCTTATCAATATTTATTTAGTATTTTCTAAAATTTACCAACCTTTTTTTATCAAGTAACCAACTATTATTTGTCCCGCTCAATAACAATATGTTAAACTTGCCAACTCTTTTTAGAACCAACTTTCCTCTGGTTGAAGGTCTGAATGGTAACATTTCTGTTTCTCCCAATTTCTATTTTTTTGTTCCCCGGAACAAAAAAAAGAACAGTAAATCTATTTGGTAAAACTTTTGTTCTCGAGAACAATTTCTCTATTTTTTTGTTCCCGAGAACAATTTTGGAAGTAAACAAGAAATAAAAAAAGTAGTTTGTTCTCTTAGGAACAATTTCTAGAAATAAGTCAATTTTTTTTTCTTTTGTTCATCTCTCTTGCTGCGACCACCTCCAACCGCCCGAAGCCACCGCCAATCACCGCCACCGCTAGCCCCCATCGCTAATGCCGCCAACGCCGCCGCCCATCACCGCCGGCCCACCGACGCCGCCGCCCGTCGCTGCCATCGGCCGTCCACCTCTAGCGGCTGGCGGCCGATGGTCGACGGTGGTCAATGGGCTGTGCGACGGCAGTCAACGGTGACGGTCGGCGGCTAATGGTCGTGCGGCGGTGGCGGTGGGTGGCAACGGGTGGGTGGCGTCAACGATCGGCGGTTCGTGAACAAAAATAAAAAACGAATAAATACAAGAAAGAAACTGTTTCGTACTAAACGCATTTCTATTCTTTTCTATTTCAAGAATAGAAATTTTGTGTAGTTACTAAATACCTTATTTTACTCATAAATTATTCTCCATAGTAGAAATAGAATAAAACTATTTCTGAAAAGAAACTATTCTCCAGCTAAGAAGCGTTACCATGCGCACCTTAAGGGTGCGCATGGTAAATTTCTGAAATGAAATTGATTTCGGCGCCGAAATCAATTTCTCAATTTCTATTAGGACAAGTTTCTGAGCAAAGAAACCCGTTTGATAACGACTCAAAATTTCTATTTCAAAAACAATCCGTTTGATAACAGAAAAAAATTTCTATTTCTATGAATCATGTTGTCCCCATCCTTTTACCTCACTCTTCTTGGTGCTTGTGATGGTAATTTAATTTGATAAAAGTTGGTAAATCACTTTAATTTATATTGGTAATTCGATAGAGTAGTTAAGAACTTCAAAACATTAGCAATTTATGTAAATAAAAGCTAGTAATTAGTATAAAAAATGCTAATATGCAAACTATAAAAGATTTGGTAGTTTCAAATGCTAATATGCAAATAGTTAATGTATTTATTCTCCTCATTCAAGATTCGGGTTTAAGTCACTACATTTTTTTGCATTCTTTTGAGACCACGAAGTGATTTTATGGTAGGTACTAGTTGACATGGAGGTAGGCGCAATTTGCGAGAGATTTGAAATTAATAAAATGGAAATTGTACTAGAAATAGAAATTGATTAGATAACAACATAGGAAATCCTCAAATACAAAATAATAGTCGAAATAACACTAATGCATTACAAAAGTTGAAAATACAATTTCATGGAATTTCCGACATATTATTATCCCTTGCCATTTTATTGGCAATGGTTTTCCTAAGCGTATTTATTTGGTTTCCCTCCTCGGTCAACTGAATGTTTGCAAGGTCATCCTGCGTAGGTTCAGCCAAGTACATCGGATCTCCATATAGGAAAAGTTCCTATCCATCTTGTCTTGATCACGGATGTAATTATGGATGGCACAACATGCAATTACGATATGTGCTTGCTTTCGAAGTGCAAATGAGGGCATGTGCCTCAAAATGAAAAAGCGATTCTTCAATGCCCCAAATGATCTTTCAATGACATTCCTTAAAGAAAATGCCTATAGTTGAACAATTCTCTTGCAGTTGTTGGCCGTCTCGCTCTACCCCTATGCTCATTTAAATGATACCGGTCACCTCTAAAAGGAGTTAAAAATCCGGAGTTGCTGCATAACCAGAATCCATGACATAGTATTTGCCTACAATAATGTATTTTTGAGGGATTTTCCATGCATTTTGGGAGGAAAAACATTTTTGAGTATTTTTCTAATTTTTGGATATAAAAGGGATTTTTTTTTACCTTTTTTGGTATTTTTGGAAAAAAAAAATACAAGTCTTTTTGGCTTTTTCTGAATTTTTTTGGCTTTTTCATGAATTTTTGGCTTTTTTGGATTTTTGACATTTTTTGAAAATATGAAATATTTTTGATTTTTTGATTTTTTGTGAAAATAAAATATTTTTTAATATTTTTGGAAAATAAATTATTTTTGATTTTCTCGATTTTTTTGGAAAATAAAACATTTTTTAAAAATTTTTTTGAAAATAAAACATTTCTGATTTTTTGATATAAAATATTTATTTTTTATTTATTAGAATATTATTTTATATTAAAATAACAAAATAAAACCGACCGGGTCGGATCCGCGGGTTGGGTCCGAGAAATAATTTCTATTTTCTTGGAAATAGAAGCCTAAAATTTTTAGGCTTCCGATTTCTCCTCCAAAACAATTTCAAAGCAAACTGTTTGAAATGAGAAATCAATTTGCGTTACAAACGGTTTGCATTCCAAACCCGTTAGGAACAGAGAAATAGAGAAACCGAGAAACAGAAATTTTACCATGCGCACCCTAAGTAACTAACTATTTTTACATTACCTACTCTTATTTGGATAAATTATTAACGTTGATATGGTACCAACTTCTTTCATCTTCGACACCAAAAAAATTATCCTACTTATTATTAACTTTTATTTATCTTCCATACTAACACCCTTAATTTATTAACTATTCAATGAAATTATCAATTTTATCTGAGTGACTTATGAATTCAGTTACTAATTAGTTTTGATTTGCCTACTCTCACTTAAGTTGTTTCCGGACCTTTATTCCTTTTTTCTTAATTCACCAATGTCCCCATTGAGTATATGCCCTACTTACAAATTTGTTAAAATTCACTAGCTCGTTGTAGAACAAATTATTCTCTAGGTACCAATTAGTTTTGCATTACAACTCTTATTTAAGATAGGTATTGACATATTTTTCCTAATTAACTAGCTTCTCTTGTCTAAAAAAAAAAAATCTTATTTTTTACCAACTTTTATTTACATTTCTTATTAATGTCATAAATTTACCAACTATTAATTGAAATTACTAACATTTACTCGAGTTACCAACATTTTCTTTTCAATTAACTTATGAACTATTTTTTTGTCACCAACTATTATTTAAGTTACTTATCCACATTCATTTTTTTTATACATATATTTACGGACTTTCTTATCTTTTATCAACTTTTACTTGTCTTTATTACGAATTTTGAATATATTATATTTTTAAAGTTATCTTCAATTAGAGTGATCACCAAACTTCCTCTAGTTAAGTTGGCAACTAGTTTTCATTATCAACTCTTATTTATGTGAGGTACGGATATTTATTTGGCCATATCTAATAATCACCTTCTCGTCTTATTTCTAAAACAAAAACGATGTCATGTTTTAGCCATTTTCATCTATTTCTTTTTATTAATGGTTTGAACCCGTCAACTATTATAAAATTACCAACTTTTACGCGTATTATTTACCACATTTCTTTGATTAAATTACCAAATCTTATTTGAGTAATTCCTAGAAGCCTTTTTTTAATCTCCAACATTTGGTTGCCTCTTTTTTCTTACTTACCAACTTAATTTTTTACCTACTTATTAGAAGCTATTAATCTTAGTTAACGGTGGTTACCAACTTTGTTTTTATCAACTAGTTTTGCATTATTCACTCTTATTTGAAGTAATTACTAATGTTCTTTTGGTTTTTTGAGATTACCAACTTCATTATTTTCTTGAAAAAAATAATATATATATTCTCCTCAGTCTAACAACTTCAATTTATTTTGCTAATCAACACCTTAAATTCACCACTATCAAATGAAATTATTATTTCTTAATGGAAACCTCTGATTGGATCCATGGAGACTGAATTGTGGGTGATCAGTCCCATCTTCATCTGCCACTTGAAGGTTTTCTTTTACTTCTCTAAAGCATCCCATCGTCAGAGAGTAAAAGTTAAAGCTCTGGCACAGCAAAAGTGGTATAAAAAATACTATTAACAGCTGCGGTAATAATAACATGATAAGCAGGAAGAAACAAGCTAGCCGATATTATCTTCAGGGCTATCTCTCTGCTCTCGGGGAAGGAGCTTTACAAAAGTATTGCCCGTTTTTCCTTTGGTGCGCTCTGTTACATCATTTGGAAGAACAAGAACAATATTATCTTTAGGGGGGAGCCGTTTTCTCTTCCGGCCATGAAGAGGCATCTCCTCAAAGTCATTAAAGATAAGGCTGCTACCTTCGAAGACATAGAGGACTTCTACAGAAACAGGAGGATTTAGCGCTCGTGGGAGTTGGACCCCTGTATCTTCTCTTCCGCTGATTGTGGGCCGATGGGCTAGGTCGTCTTGGGTGTCGGTCTGCTCTTTGCTTTTTGGCCGTTCTTGGTTGCCTCTTCTTCGTTTTTTTTTTTTTTTTTTCTCGGCTTCCTTCCACTCATAATGGGCATGTCCATCTTGAGTGTAAGTTTTTGAAGCCATTTGGTTGTACAGTTTGACCTTTTTCCTAATATATCACTTACTTTCACCAAAAAAAAAAAAAAAAAAAACAAGCTAGCCTATATTGTCTGAACAAGAGTTAAAAAAGAAAAAGAGGAGCTAGCACTGGTTGTAATCTACATAAGGTTAACCTTGGCAGTGCTATTCCCACACCTTGTACCGAAGCAGATTTCACTTTTTAGAAAAGATAATGTAATGTCAACTATCAATACATACCCCTGTCAAAACGGACTGTGTTAAACTATATCAACAAGAGAATTCTATAAACGCTAGCTAAATGGAGGTACTGCATTGTATGCCTCAGTGACATGCCTTGTCAGACACTTTAAAATCTTCTTTTGCCAACGTTAGTATTGACCTCAAACTCCAGGATGTGACCTGATAAGATAATTTTGTAGTCTGAAAATGAAAATTACTCCTTCGCAGCTTACACGCCATTTGTAGCCAGTAGCCACTTCCATGTCGCAATGTCCCGATTAGGTCATCTTACTTCGAGAGAGACAGCTCCGGTAAGTGGAAACTGCTTCCCTGCTTAACATACAGTAAGTGGTTCTTGCTTGATGCATTGTACTTCCGCAATACTGGTCAATGTTAGAACTGCCGTGCTTATCAGACTTAATAATATATACAGAGCACTCATCTAACTCTGAGAGGAACCCTATGGGCAAGGGGCAGGGAGAATCTCGTCCACCATGTTCTCTTGACACTTCTTCAGATGGTAAAGCTGTCTCCGCAAGTGCAAGACCTGCCATGTTAAGGCTGATTAGTACACTGCTCTAACATCTCGCCAGAAAACGAACATTGTGGAAAATTTTTCCATAAAAAAAAAAAATACTGGAGACCTCAAAAATGTATATTCTAAAAGAGATGGCCCTTTTGACATTCATTAAATTCACATCATAGTTTTCTCAGCATGACATTCGCCAAATAGTTCTCTTTACTAGAGCATATGAAGGGTCAAGTGTAATGCAAATGATGAAAGCCAAGCTATTTGTGAAAATGCAAATTGTATTTGGTAAAATCTCTTTGTAAATGAACTTTGAGTTCAAGTTGTGTTTGGTAAAAGAACTTTTGCAATGAGCTTTGGATATATATTTTATATTTTTTATATATCTTTTATTAAAAAAGACCCAAACTCTTTGCCGGCTATGGCCACCGGCAAGTGGCATTAGCGGCCATTGGTTGAGGTCCCCTGAGGTTGCACGACCTCGGGTGACCCTTGGTGCCTGCATTGCCAGCCGCCTAGGTCGAGTGACTCTCACCAGAGTCAGGCAACCTCAACTGACGGCTGCCGACGCCAAATCTGGCACACTAGTAGCTGTAGCCCTTCGCCAGACCGGCAAAGGGTTTGGTCATTTTTTAATTAAAAGAATATAATGAGGGACAAAATCAGAAATTTGAAGAAGTGGTGAGGGTAGTTTTAGAAGAAAAAAACTAATTTCAGTATTTGGCCAAATGCTTCTAGCATTGGACTTTAAACTTTTCAAAGGCTAGCATTCGGCTGAAAGTCCTTTCGTAAAACTTACCAAACCTCAGCATCTTCCCAAGGGTCTGTGGAGGCCGAAAGCCCCTCAGGAAAGCTGTACCAAACGCATCCGAAATTATCAACTAGCAGAACTGAGAGCACAAAATGATCTGAGACATCTCAGTTCAAGCCCTAGCCCACCCAAGAAGAAAAAAAGCAAGCAAAATAGAGGAGAAAAAAGCGTGAAGTTAAAGTCTTATTTATTCAGAAATGAAAAGGAGCTCTTCTTTAAAAGACACTCTCCATCAGCAATAAAACAAAAGCAAAAACGGGCAATGATGTTATGGTTAACATTTCAGAAAAGAGATGTCAATACCTGTTCTTGAAGCATGGCAGGAAGACTATCCATGGAAACAAGGCTCTGTACTTCCTCCTGAAGCTTCTCATCTTTAATACCGTACCAGGTTTCAGGTGGCAACGTCAACAGAAGTGCAGTTAAGATATTACTTCCAACCGGTTGAGTGCTACTACAGTTATTGGGATCAGGGGCACAACAACAGAGTTCCATCAGAGATTGTGGGACCAGCATGTTGACTTTTTCCTTGTTTTTACCATTCACAATTGTTGCACTTAGCACCATCCCAGTTTTGTGACCATCAGCTTTCATGCATTTAACGCAAGTTTCATGACCACAAGAGCAGCCTGAGGTGCCAGATTTTCCGCTTAAAATTTCTGCCCCCTGGCAACAGATGCTGGCTGCGATTTCATGAAGATTTCCGCTGCCGCCAAAAGCTGGAACTCTTCCGCAGCATGAAGTTGAAGACAAAAAATTAACTATGTACTTGAAAAAACCAGTATCCTGAACTTGCTTTAACAGCTCTTCCTGCAAAATAAAAAGAACACTCTTGGTCAGTGTCTGTTTAGACAAACAAGACTCCATTTCAAGCCCACGAAACAACAAAAGGATATGACATGCTGCACCATACCCTGATCGCAAGTCTTTGTTTTTCTTCTTCGCTTATCCCTATACCACCATCCCGTTCCCTCTTAACTTCAGCAACCCATTGGATAAATTTCCCCAAACTAGACGGGGGTGATGCCAAAAGAATACTGAGAATGCCATTGATATCTTTCACATCCTCAGACTTCAACAGATGAGGAACGTCATCCATTAAGTACTTCACAACACTGACCCAACTTTCATTTTTGCAGCTCTGCATACATTTTAAGATTAGATGTTAAACTTACAAAACCAGTAAAATGCAGTAAAGACATGGAACAAAAAATCCAATTAGCAAACGAGAACAGAAAGGCACAGTATATCTTGCGCCAGTTGTTTAAATTACAAATGAGGGTGTGCATAGCACAAGGGGAACTAAAGAAATGCCGATCATATTTCCCTTCGTTTAAACTAGCACTTCGTGATCTGTTCCCCTGACCTTTTGTCCTCCTTGAATCTACAGTGATAAGTATTCCCTACGTCTGCAGTCAGGACCTTCACTAAAAGGGAAACTTTTACATTGGAGTAATCTTTACAATACATATAGTTCAGGGAAGGGGAAACTTTTACATTGAAGTAATCTTTAAAATCTATAGTTCAGGGACTAATAATTTTCAGTGGAGCAACAAATAAATATGAACAAAATGCCACAAGAGCCTAATAACTGTCACCTAACAATGTGTGTGATGGGTCATACAAGAACCTGAGTTGTTCTCAAGGTGAATAAAGAGAAATTACCAATAGAAACCCAAACCTAACATGATATGAAGGCAATCAATCTTAATTGACACGACTTAACTTGAAAAATTATAACTCTTTGCTATAAAACCTAATGTTTCATCACATTGACGAAATTTTGTACTATTTTAACAATAAAAATGATATTCTAACATTCATGATAACACAAAATAATTGTCAGTCCTAAATCTTACTGGAACCAGGAAATTATTTGAGATCATGTCAGTGATAGGATCGGCAGTTACAGGTGCATTTGATCACTACTAGAAAGAAAATACATAATCATAGATAGCGTAACTGACTATGAAGTCCATTAATGCTGCCAAAGCCAAACTTTTCAAGACTTTACTGGCAACCAGCAAGTTTAAGGTCTACAATGCCATTTATTGTGCTATTTTTACTCGTTTTGTAGGTCTGCACAAACTCGAATTTCCAATACCAATGTCGATATTCAAGACATTGAAGTCACGTGGAAATTTTGAAAAAAATATCATTGTTTCAGGTAAAAGCCGATGCAAATACGTACACTTTCTAGAAGTTGAAGCCTCCAATCGGAGATGAGATATGTATAAGCTGTCTCTCCAAGTCCGAACACACGGTACACAAATACTCAAAGACTGAAAGAGAGACTACTCTCTATTGCTTTCTGAAAATCGAGTCCTCAAGCACAACTTAAAAGACAGAAAATTCAGATCATGTCATTTTATAGGTAATTTAAATACCATCAACTAAATTGACTAAAATCTGAATCAGCACTTTATTATCACGAGATTAATGAAAAGTAATACTCTGAAGCTTATCAACAAAGTTTAACAAAAAATGAAGTAAATTATCTACTGCTAAAAGAAGTTATGCCCAGCAAGATTTAGTCTGTAGCAGCAGGGAGGAAAAAAATTGGATCTGGAAACAGGATAAATACAGATATTGGCACCGGCACTCTGATGACATATCAGTGACACATCAGTCAGTGCTTATAGAATGTCAAAGCCACCAATTTTACCATGATTGGCTCCCTTACGTATAAATCTTAAATTAACATATTGAGCTGTTTGGTCTTGTAATGAAGGCATCTATCACAGTAACTGCTGAAACAGAGCTAAAATTTTCAAAAAAAATGAGACTGAAAAAATCAATCTGGAAAAAGGAGAAACAAAAATAAATACAAGTTATGCGATTATAGCACATATCACATCACTGCACTGCATTTACTGATTAACAATGCTTATAGATTAACATGACATTTCCCATACCAGGGTATAAAGCAGCCTGGGGTCCCTCTTTGGCCTGGATATAAGCATGAACCTGGGTAAAATAAAATAAATGGACTTCAGATGACAAACTTACTTGGTTAGAGGTGTATATTATACATATCCTTGGTCTTTGACATTCTGGAATTTACTGTCTATATGATTTGCAGGTTTAGGCATACTAAGCCAGTTATATAAACTCTTGTCTAGATAACTCATGCTAGAACAATTCAAACTAAATTCCATTTCTAACTTGTAAAAGCAAAACTAGTTTGGTTCTTTCAAGTTATTGAGGAACATATAAACGACACTAGACCTAGATTGCAAGGATCTCACAGAAGTTCCCTCAATTTCTAATAGGCCATGAGAAAGCATCAGGTATGCTACTTATTTATTGACTTTTTCAATTTATCTTTGCAGCATGAAATCTTGGAACCTAAGACTGTTTAGGTTAACAAATGCAAATGCATAGACATGTTCACATACCTACAAAACTCATGTTATATTGGTAATAACCCTCTGAAGAGACAAGTTCCGCTCCACTGAACAAATGAGAGTACAAAATGTCAAATATTAAACATACCCTCTTCTTTGTCCAGTTGTCTTGTCAACAGTATCCATGGCTTCCCAGAGGAGGGTAAGTGGAACCCAATGAGGAGGATACTTGAAACGCGCAACATCCAATATCAGTACCATGTCACTTCCCGCATGATAACCACCAATAGGTGAAAAATGGCCAGTTCCTGTCTGCAAACAAAGTCTTTTATGCTGTCATCAACTTATGCCTCATTTTTCCATTAAAAACTAAGCAGCGGCTGATGTGACAAAAAACAATCAAGATAACATCCCTCATTAAACCGCAATTCAAGGTACATTTCCTGTGAAACAAATACAATGCTCAGAATATGCATTTGGAAACTGAGTCGTTTTTGAACTTCTTATCTATTATTTAACTCCTATGCTGTAACTGGGAGGCATTGATGCTCATTAGTACGTTTTACATTTAGAAAAAACTACCCAGGATATCCGCTGTGAAATATGAACAGAAAGTAATCAAAGAAGAGACTTGGACTTAAGATGTGGCATACAAGATATTTCTGATGACCAATTCTTGTAAATGCTGACATAAGTTACATAGATCACCATTCCATACCAGAGCACAAGTTTTCTGTTCTAAATTTGACACTAGCTATAATGCCTCCAACAAACAAACAAACTCCAGAAACTTCCAAAGTCTCTACTCAGCGAAGCCCCCCTCTGAAATGTTGCCAAGGACAAGTTTTTTCCACCTGGGAGAAAACTATGTAACTCACAAGAGACGAGATAAATCAGTGGTAGACAAAACAATTACTTTACAAAGCTTCGCTGCAGATGGACAGCTCCATCAATCCATGGCTAATCTGAAAATCCTAATAGGAATAAGATTCTTCTCCTCTTTCCCTTTTTTTCATTTTCTTTTTTGGGGAGGGGGGTTTATGTGCTAGGAACCAGTCCTAAAGAATCTGAGAGACAAAGTCCATATAGACTCCAAGCAATCATTATTTGTAATATTAGAGATGCCAAAGATTTTAGCATGTTTCTTAATTCTACATGAAGCGGGTTTCTCAAGATTTGCATTTCTTTGTGGAGTAGGATGATAGTGGAGTTTATAAATATGATGTTCTTCAGATTGGGAAGTTAGAAATAGAATGACTGAATATCATTGAACTTTAACAAATTGTTGCTTTAGAATGGTGTGATGCTATTCTAGTTTTAGGTTTGATGCTTAAGAATACCCCATTATTATTCTTAGGAACTTCAGCCACGCCAAAGATCTTCAATCTTTACGAGTTACTATTTGCAAGTTCCCTCTCAATGCCTGATCCAAATTTAGCTTACTATTCCAGACTATCTACCTACATCAACCTAGCTAAGCAAGAGTTTGCTTAAATCCCATTCACCTAACCTTCAATTTGCACATGCTCAAAATCACAAAGCATCCTTAGCAATGTTCTGCTCTCTACAAAGATGCATTCCCACTGATCCTCATTGTCTGAATTTAATCATTCAAAGGATCAACGACCAATAATGGGGGCAAAACTAGTTGTATCTGCCCCATCTTCACCGAACCACCAAATTTGTTGCCATAAAAAGTAATAAGGTTAAGACTTTTCTCATCTTCATCACCCTTTAACTTTTAAGCCTTAGCTCACTCCTTATGCCTTAGAAGGCAAAGAATTAATAATCAACCAATTCTCTTAAGAGATGCAATGCCCCCATCCCAACACACAAATCAGCACGATGTTTTTGTTTTGAAATTCCTACCTGTTTAAAAGCAGCTCTGTGATAGGATGAGACCAGGTGACAATTATCTGAAGAAGAACATCTTTTAACAAACTGACGGAAGAGATCTACAGTGGTTTCATTAGTCCGAAATGCTTCAACTTCAGCTCCGGCACATTGAGCCAGACATGCTACCTTCCCAAATGATATGCCTTCAGCTTTAACTTTTTCCAGAGGCTCACAACAGTCTAACATAGACTCATCAAACCATCTCCAAGGACCTACAATTCGAAGAACAATTTTATATTAGACAAATGCACATGCATATGCAAAACACTCAGCCAATATTTGCTATAAGAATCCCAAAAAGCTTGATCTTCTCAAAAAAATGGGAAAAGAAAGGTTGGATCCTACAAGGCATTATCCATTGAAATAAGAAAAATTCAATAGGTTTCTTCCTCCCATTTTGAACACTCATAAAAGTCCTAAATGTTCTCTAGTCCAAGCACCAACAAACCAAGCATGACCAAACCAAAAGCGCATCTTTAGGCTGTCAAAGAAGCAAAAGCGTGCAAATGAACAACTTTACATCTCTAATAAAAGGCAATTGTTTGCGCGGAAAAATTATCTAATTCTCAAATTTTACAAACCTAAGAAGAAAAAGATTTTATGGAGACATATTCACAACAACTAACGCCTCAAGGAAGTTAACTCCATTCATGAAGCTACTAACAACTAACTTCATATGCAAGTTGCAATGTTAGCTCTCAACATTCCATGCTACAAGACAGTACAGCCTCCACAGAGTATATTTTAGTAATAAGGAAATACATGTTAGAATAAAAAAGAATCATGGGGTTTGTTGATCACTGGTCCCACTCAATACTAGGCCAAGAACTTTGAAAAGATGTATATGTTGAACTGGACACTATTTTAAATCCATACACTCAATTCTCCTCGTTAACCCAATCCTCCATTCATATTTTGGACCTCCTTTAGTCAACGTGCATTATATGCTTCAACAATGTAGTGCTCCTTTCTTATTAAAGAGAGCCACTCTCTTGCAAACGCGAACAGAGTTCAAAAAGATGTCGAACTGTAAAAAGGCCCACCTTTCCATTTCCTTCCAGGGTCAATGGCAAGGGCATTCAAGACCATCGAGAGGCTAGCCAATCCACAATACGCAGGCTCTGATTGCGTTTGAAAGTAAGAGATCAACTTATAAAATCCTTCCATCGTCCCAGCTTGGATGGCTTCGATGAAGAGCTTCTGTTGATGGCAAAACGCGAGTTGAAACCAAGTTCATTCAACGACTACTATTCACGAGAACAGCAAAAAGAAAGCATAGCATCCTCTAAGCATGTTCCGAGAATGATTCAAAGCCGCGAGTCATCATTATATCCCTTTCAAAAGCCCATCTTATTTCAGAAAGTCCTCCAATTTCTTAATTCGCCCGTCAAAGCTAGCAACTTTTTCAAATAATCGGTAATGCTTCTCTACAAGACGCAATCTTTTCGCAAAAAGCGCGCGACCCACAAAACCAAAAACGATCATACGGCACGTAATCTCGACCGGAGCAACTCCCGTCTCCAAACTTCAAGGCGAGAATTCCAACAGAGACTAAACCGACACAATGCAGCCGACACACGAAGCTCAGGCACAGTCGAAGCGCTGATCACCGGCATCATCGGGAACTGAACAGGCCAAAGAGTTGACGTTACCTTGCCTTCATCGGAGGCGAAATCGATCGCCGGAGGAGAAGGGAGGACCCGCCGGTAAAGGCCCGACGTCGCCATGTCCCCCGCCCGCGCTTCGCTCCCCCCTCGTTCCTGCCGCTCTGCAAGACTTCAGTTCGACTCTGCCGGATCGAAGGGGAGGTGGGTATTCGATTTCGACGACGAAGAAGAGAGAAAGGCGACGGCTTTTTCGGGGGAGGACTCGAAGCGGGTCTTGTGGAGAAGCTTTTTGGCTTGCTGGAAAAAGTCTTCCGCAGTGGAGAAGAAGGCCGGAGGAACCCCCTCTCCCCGTAGCCAATTTTGAAAAGTTAACGCATAAAACTTAGATACGTCCAAGGATGGGTCAATTCCCCAAAAAAGGATGGGTCAACTCGGATTCCTTCCTACCCAAAAAAAGAAAAAAAACTCGGATTCCAACTTAAATAGATTTTTGGGAAAATTCCAAATAATGACTCAAAAGATACTTTCAATTTCTTAAATAAAAATTTAAAGTGAATATTATTTTTAATAAGAGCTTGAAATGACCGTATCGGTCTCAAATAAAAAGTCTGAAGTATTTATGGTTGTTTTAAATAAAGGCTACCGACTCACCTGGCCGTCCTCAGAAAAATTCCGATCAATCACATGTATTTTTGTCCAAATACAATTTAAAATTAATTATATTAAAACAAAAAAAAAAAAGGAAAACACAGGCAGAAGGGCTCCCTCTCGTTTGTGATCACCGCCCCATCGCCAGTGTCATATTTAATGAACTAGGCTCTCTCCCATTTGCCCAAATGGGGGCAAAGATGGGCACCCCTCGCCTAGATCTAAGAGATGGTAAGGGTCAATAGGCCCCCACCCTTGGTCAGTGGGGTCGTCGATGCTCATCCATGCGTCGACGACCCCATTAGCCATCACTGCCGCTGATGAGGTGAGGGCCCTGCCTGTGTTTTCACTTTTTTTTAAAAATTTTTAGTTTTATTTATTTTTTACAAAAAAATAGAAAAAAAATTAAAAATTTAAAAAGACGAACTTACCCTTCACAACTGGTGAGTTCGAGCCCTTATTTGAGACTAATATGATCATTTCGAGTTCTTATCTACAATAATGTCCACTTCAGGCCCTTACAACTAACATGATCTGTATTGTTAAAATATTTGCATATCTAACTAGATTTAGGAAAACTCGTGTCTAAATCGAGGTGAAACCGTGAGAGCATGAGATCAAGTGAAGGTGAAAAGATGAGAGAAAGAGTCATAGAGGTGGGCGGGTTAAGTCTAAAGTTTCGTTTATTTTATGGAAAATAAATGATTTGGAAAACATTCTCCTAAAAATGATCATTTTTACTGTCTGGAATAATTAATCAACAAAAAAATATCTTCTAAATCATTTATTTTTTACGAAATGAAAAAAATAATAACTCTACAATTTTTAACCTTGTTCATTAAATATGAGTTAAAAATTGTCCTATAATTTATTTTAACAGGTCTTAGGAAAATTCCCCCATATACTACACTTCACTCCTAAATTTTCGTTCTTCACTTTCCTCAAAATATTTAATTTTTTTCCTATTTTTTTAGTGGAAAGAAAGGAAAGATTCCAATAACGGGACAAGCTAGTGCGCTTACATATGGTCAAACCATCAAAAGTTGATTTGGAAAGAAAATCATGTTGTTTCCCAGGGTCAGTTGACATTGATAGTAGGGGCAATGATCCCGCTTGACACGTTTACTTAGATCGATTATTTTCACGAAAAATTAATTCTTTATAAAATATTTTCTTAATAATAATTATTTATATCTTTCTTAAGAATGAATGAAAAGTATTTTCATAGTTCACAAAAATATTTAGATAAATTTATTATCGAGAATGAAAACATTTTTCATTGGTAAGTAATTCAAAACGATACAATCAATAATTTTTAGAAAAATACTTTTTATTTTCACGAAATAAAAGGAGTATACTTTTATTTCGAAATGAGGCATTTTGTGAAAAGTCCCGGACATTTATAAGTGTTGGGGAGAGTCTTCATATGTGTAGGTCCGTGAAATAGGCACCATATTCTTGGCGGATTTATAGAAAGTAGCAAATCTTCTTTCCAATTTTTGCACTCAAAAGATCAATGCCTTAAGGTTCGATCTAAGATTCCATTTTTTCGCAGAAAATGAACGGTTTGGAAAATATTTTCCTAAAAATAATTACTGTATCACTTATAAAAATGTATAAATGAAAAATATTTTTATCTTTATGAAAATGTTTAAACATAAATTATTATCAATAACGAAAATATTTTTTATTGACTAATTATTTCAAACGATACGAGCAATTAAATTCATGAAAATGTTTTTTAAATTATTCATTTTCCATTAAACTAACATAGCCTAAACGTATTTTCATAATCACCGTATCCATATCTTCTTCAAAGAGGCATAATCTTAATCAAGCAATTAAGTATCAGTGAATTAAATACTCGAATGTCAACGAAAATATCTCTTATTTGATATGATGATATGTAACCCTTCTAATTATTCATTGATACAATTAACCAAATGTGACAAGCTGAATAGGTTCTTTGAAGGGCTTTCGTGTTCTCATCCTTCTTCGATCGCAGGAAATTTCTTCTAGCCGGTGGTTACAAACATGGACATCGTCCTTGTATAAATTTGATTGTAAATAAATTGGGGAAGGATCTTCATAAATTTTAATTTGTCAATCATGCACCAAATCTCCTTCAACTAAAGAGGGAGGAAAATATGACCTTCTTGAGAAAGTGACGAACCATCCAGTGGAAGCTCATGTAAATGCAAAGAGAAGGAAGACAGAAAAAAAAAAATCATAATTTGGGAGGTCCATTCATTGAGGAGAAAATGCTTCTTGTGCTGGCTTTGGTCTAGTGGCTTTGGTCTAGCAGAGATCAGTGAGTTGAACCAAAGCCAATTAACTAACATGGACAGGGAAAAGGAACACACTTAGCCATTTATTCAACAAGCAAAAGTATCGCTTTTTTTATTCGACACTTGGTCTCAAATTGAATACGAGCACTGCTTACAGAGCGCTCAATTCTCCGGACAGTCGATCGACAACAACTTACACTTCCTCAAACGGGTAATTCTCGTATCTCATCCTACAATCATTAAGTTGAACCTGCCCTCCCATGGTGAATTCTGCAGCCGGTACCTTGCGAAGTTCATGCAGACGTCAGAGTCCGTGGGTGAGATCGTCCCGCTGCAGGCCCCGAGGCCGTAGCGAGGCTTGAGATGTTCTGGGGGCTCTCATTGAGATACTTAAAACGCAAGCTCGACGTCTTGGCAACCAAATCCACAGTCACGTAGTCGACGGCTTGCGAATAAGGATCGTCGAGAGAGTACTTATCAGGACTGCAATATATGTCTTGCACCGTAGTGTCAGGATTTGCCCTAACAATGTAGAAAACGTGAAAGATTGCAAGAATCCAAACCAGGCTCCTCCCAATATTAGCCATGCATATATCCATCTTCGATTCGTCTCGTGCATCGAGTTGGGTTTCGTTTAGGAGCCCCAGAGTCATTGGGTAATCTATTCGAGTTGGTCTTAGGGCTTTCCATCACATCCGATGTCTCTCCACTTCTTTTGTATCGATTACTAGATCATTAAGTTTTCTTTGTACTTATCACTAGTTTTTAAAACTATGAAGGGACAACTCTCTTTGCTTGGATCAAGCTTATATGGGCTTGCGCTTCTTCTTCTTGGCGGCCGGTTTCGTGATCTTACGTTTGGCTTATTCTCCAATTCTTCCCCGCCGGGATGATCCCACCACCTAATTTTGCATATGGCAAGTTTGACATTCAAAATTTTTTTTAACCTATTTCTTTGTTGTTTTTGAGGAATTGATTGCGTGAGAGTCTTTAATCTACTATTTGAATAATAATTTATTCTAGACTACAAAAAATTAAATAACAAATAATGATAAATTATTGTAGAGTCCGTTCCTTCAAGAATTTACGGCTCACAACAAACTGTTACTTTCATAGTAAGCCATGTTAGCAAAGCTCTTATTATTATGACAAGGGATATCCGAAACTTTTTACTCCAATAAACCTTACACACATGCACAAATCACCCTATCTACGTGTACCGCATAAAGCAACGCTCATGGAGAAATGGGTGCGGCCTCAATTATTAATTTTGAATGGGAGATTATCTAATTATATCCGAACCAAGCACTTAAAAATCACTCCGGCCACTCCTTAGCGGTTTATTAAAATTTGATTTGACCTCTGGTGGTGGTAGAAATTCAGGCAATCACAATAATGAAAAATATTTTTTCCACCTGAGGATGTATAGATTTATATGTTATTTTATAATTAAAAAAGATCATTTTCGTTTGTAAATTACGTGCATAATCTAAACTAATATGTAAAGGGAAGAGGGGCTACTACAATTCACATAATCGGTTCTCCCTTTTCTTCCTTAAATATCCTCGGTATCTTATAATAACCATAGACTACTTGTGGACGACAATGTGAATTTCACTTCGAAGATTATGAAAAGGAAAATCAAAAAGATATTTTAACGTGAGTAATAGTAATTTTATTATTTCCATCTCTAGTTTCAATTTTTTTGTTCTCATTATGGTGGGGAATCAAATAAGCTTGTCTGCATGGATGTCGTGTAATGGCTATTCTGGTCTGACCTCTCACTTAATGTCTTAGATTCTCTTTCAGCTAAGTATACATCGTGTTTTACTGTCACATACGTCAGGAGAATCAAAAGAAAGAACAATATTAAGATTTCTGTTTTTGGGAGGATTTCTAAACCGTTTTGCATTTTGTCTTCATCGAGAACAGGTGAGCCGTTGTCCAAGAATATCGTTTGCCTTGTCCCTATCTGTTTCACTCAAGACTCCCCAATAAGAATTCAAGCTTGAAATTGACAAATTTGCGAAACACGTGGTCGTTCTATCATGAGATAGATGTACTAAAAGTCCTAAAACATGTTAGTCCTAAAACTTTCAAAAAGTATTATAAAGTTCTAAAACTTATTACGAAAGTGTAATTGAATCTTAAAAAATTTTAAAAAATATAATCAAAAGAAGGCTTTCATTGGATCAATTTGACAAATTTTAGGACCTGATCACACTTTTCAAAGTTTTAAGACTTAATTGTACTTTCGCGACAAGTCTTAGGACTTAATTGTACTTATTAAAAGTTTTAGAACCCAATTGCACTTTCGCGACAAATTTTAGGACTTAATTGGACTTATTGAAAGTTTTATGACTCATTTACGCTATTGTGACAAATTTTTAAACTTCCAATGAATTCATCTCATCTATTATTGATTAGATGACACTTCTCGTCTTGCCAACCTCATGAAAATATCTTTTTGTAATACCAAAGTTTCACCATAAGAATTTGTGTATGATCACCAATATAAATGTTGAGGTACACACATGAGAAGGTGTTAGAAAGTCTCTTATTGGAGAACTTGTGCATGTAGTGTGAACAATGCATCATGATTAGCTCACAAGATATTTGCTTAAAAGTTTCCATAAAGATATATCCAATTAGATATGTCAATGGTTCTAATTAAACTCTTTCTTGGCGATCTCTTCGTATAAGTGTTGAGCTATTGATGTATATCTCAACAAGTGGTATCGAGCCAAAGAGTAATTGGTGGGGTCCTAAGGTGTACTGATGTTTGACGAATGTTCTGAGAAAGAAATCACACAATGAACGCAGTCCCCGAGTAATAATTGCCATCACAATCCAGTTTGGCGGAGAAAGACCACGAGCAACGGCGGGCGTTGGGTTGTAGAGAGTCGGCGAATGGGTAATTTTCATACCTAATCTTACAATCCTGTAGCTGCATATGAGCACCACGGCAAAGTTCATGCACGTGTCGTAGTCCGCCCGTGAGATCGTTCCGCTGCAAGCTCCGAGGCCAAAGCAAGGCTTGGAGAACAAGGATTGACTCCAGCTCTTGCTAAGGTAATGAAAACTTGAGCTCAACATCCTGGCAACCACGTCCGTGACGACATAGTCGACATCGCGCGAGTACGGATCGTTGAGAGAGTACTTACTTCCGTTACACCACCAAAATGTCAATGTAGTGTCAAAAGCCTCTTACAACATTGGAAAAATGAAACACAAGAAGTGTTCAAACGATAGTTATCCTGGGTAGAGCCACAAGTCC
This sequence comes from Eucalyptus virginea, assembly GCA_014182375.1. Lineage (NCBI taxonomy): Eukaryota > Viridiplantae > Streptophyta > Magnoliopsida > Myrtales > Myrtaceae > Eucalyptus > Eucalyptus virginea. Next base: position 1,984,006 of record CM024521.1, read on the forward strand.
ATCTTGATACCTTCATTTAGCTTTCGGAATGATTGCATATATCTAAGAATTAATTTTCAAAGTTTCCGTTATTTCCCGTATGTTCATGATTTCTTCCGATCCGATCAATATTATACTATTATATTATATTATTTATGTTTTGCTCAACATTGTTTTCCATCTTTTAGAATTTCATATTTGGCTTTTTCTTAAGTCGTTCAACTAGGAAGATTCCACGACTCTCTCTCTCTCTCTCTCTGGTTTTGGAAAATTCGAGTTCTCAGGAAAAAATATATATATTATCCTCGTCCTACCGCAATATGATAGACATAATCAATCATAATTTTTCACTATTGTGTTTTCTATGGTCCGTTAAGTAGAGTATAATATAGGTCTCCTTTTTATTCGATATGCAATTGATCTCATCTATTAACTATAATTTGCTTTCAAAGAATTTTTTGAATACTTATTTGCAAATTGCAATTCCTCGTTTCTCACATATTCAAGGAAGCAAAATAAGAGTTGATAGACATGATAATGACTTGTAAATCCTTCCACGAGAACACTCGTTTGGATTTGGTATATAATTTTACATCTAATTAGCCTAAAGGTAATTTTTTTTATTATAGAAATACTGTGTTAAAAGAGGGGTTTTATGCACTTTGTTGATATACGTGTTTGTGTTAATTCATTTTAACATACAACTATATATAACAAAGCTGTTCTTTCTGAAGTTCAAACTAGATGTCCAATGCGGTCCAGTCTTTATAAGATTCTCTAGACAAATCAATTGTCTTTCACGAAATTACGAATTTGATTCATGTATTGAGTGAATATCTGAACAACTCGTGTTGTGTTAGTTAGTTGTGCCGTATCTCGTGTTAGAAAACTTTTTGGTCACCGAGCATTCTGGTGGGGTTGAGGTTGGCAAGCCGGACTTTTGGGCGTTATCATATATTTCTGCCTATCTTTTACTTGTCAAAAAAGAGACTTTACACGGAAATGCTTCCTATTATATTATACAGAGTTAATAAAGAATTAGTCATGATCTTTCATTTGTCTATCTTAGAAAAAGAATCTAGAATCTACTTGATTACATATTCTCGATAGATTTTTTATTGTTCGGAATATATTCCCCTTAGATTAAAGAAATAAGAAATTCATCCCATCAACATCAAGTTCTACTTTTTTCAAACCATGGTCTTGCATAATTAGATTTTTCTCAACATTAACATATGTGGTCATCATACTTAAAACTATACCATATCAAATATAAATTTTAGCGTTTTGGCTATAGCTGCTAATTTTTGAATGTCTACAGTGACTCATGCCTTTTTTTTTTTAAATTATTTTCAGTGTAATAAAAGAACTAGATATAAAATAGAAAATGGCACCAAAAACGCTAACGACCGAAGGACTAGGGTTGTTCGACTCCAAAATGGGCTAGCTCTAGGTCCATAATCTGGAACCGGCAAGATCGGGACAAGTAACCGGCCCGTTTCAAATTTGGATGGAAAATGCAAGTTTATATAACAAAAGTAAAAGTTTCACCATTTCACTACAAAATTATTCTTTTTTTTTTCCTTTGGAAATTATTTGTTGGTAAAGTAATTATGTTGCTATTTCATCATGTTGAAGACCATTGTTTAATTCTTGACGGGTGCAAAAGTATTTCTTTTCTATGAAAAATCTTCAAAACTGGTTTAGAACTGTCCAGCCAGGGAACCAAGCTGGTTGAACTGATTTCGGCCTTAGAACCGAGAATCATACCCATATTGAGCTAGTTCCAGTTTCTAGAATCAAGAATCAAACTAGTTCCCCTTAGAGCTGGGAATTGTGCCTATATTGGAAAAGACTTTCGAAAGTTTTAGGAAATTTTGGATTTTTCAAAATAAGAGATAGAATCACCACAATCAATTTAAGAAATTTAGTTTGTTTGGACACCTGGTGCACATGAGACAACATTGGCCATTCGTGAGAACCAGAGAAATTTCTGGTCCATGATTTTGGTTACATGTGAGGAGGGATTAGTGTACCCACAATGTTGAATTTTTGGTAGTTAGTTCATGACCCAAAAAGTATTTATATTTATTCTGGAAGAGAAAAAAATCAGAAGATGTGGTACAGCTATGACAATTCAAGATATGCTGAGCTCCACGTATTTTTGTACAGTCAAAGGGAGGATCGATTCCATAAAAGATGATTTTCTATATTGGGAGAACCCAAGTACTAATCTGCATCCTGGAGACACTAATTAGAGATCTTTTATTTTCTTCCTCTTTCGAAAGATAGAGGAGAAAATAGGACTGCTTTAGTTACGTTTTCATGTTTTAATTAGACACTTTCCATGCAATTATCCAAAATACCAACCTGCCAAAATAAGCTCATTTGTACATCGTTTGGTCTCAACAGAAATAAAAAAAAAAAAAAGTCTTCACTTCCAAAAGCAACATACATGCACCAATCATTATGGCCATCCTTCTTCATTACGCAACCCATTTCACATATGAAAACTTAAAGCTGTGTGTAGGTGCAATCGTATAAAGATTAGTGACTAACACTTTCCACTTAATAAAAAGAACTTCGCTTTCAATAATTTGGTCTTAATATAAGGAAAGGATTTCCTTTATGCCGCGCTAGCACGACGCAATAGTGACAACCCATGATTATTGACTCTATAGAGTATTCGAAATCCGCTTTATTCCCCATAAGGTGACAGCCAGAAACAGATGTGCATGTATTTCCGTGCAAAAGCTTGCCAAAATCTGACACCCTTATAAGGTCACGATGCCACATTATTTCCATTATCCAAAATCAAGAGACAAAAATGTGCTTCTCACTAATTCTGTTCTTGATCACCCTTCATCTCTCGAGCTCAGTTGTTTCAGGATATCCCCTAACAAAGAGACCTTCACCCTCACATTTTTCCATGTTCCCTAGAGCTTCGACTCTGGCCACTAGACCGGCCTCCAAGGCTGAGCTTTTCGAGGGCTCGGTCAAGCTCGCCTTGGCTCGGGTCGAGTCGGCACGGGCCATGGCCCAAAACCTTACCCTTTCGCACCACAAGGCGCCGGCAAAGTCGCCTCTGAGCAGCATTGCCGACTGTTTGGAGCTCTTCGATGACACCATAGACCTGCTTGCCAACGTTGTCTCGTGTGGGGGTGGAACCGCCAAAGGCTGCCAGCCCAACGACGTCGAGACATGGCTCAGCGCCTCCCTCACGAATCAAGAGACCTGTCTTGACAGCCTCCAAGACATGAACAAAGTTCGAGAAAGCCGCGCTGACATGATGAGAACGATCTCGCAAAACATAAGCCACTCGCTCAATCACACCCTTGCGCTCTACGCCTCGACTAGGCCAACAAAGGAAGCAAGTCGGCAACGACGTCGGGCTTTGCTGTCCGACACATTCCCTCACTGGGTCTCTGGCATGGAGAGAAAGCTTCTCGAAGCTCCGGTTGAGAAAATTAAAGCGAGTGCCGTCGTGTCGAAGGACGGGACCGGCACGCACACGACCATTGGAGAAGCGCTTCTCTTTGTGCATGCCTCAAAAGCGAAAGAGGGCGGCGGCAGCAAGGGCAGGACCGTAATTTATGTGAAGTCCGGGACCTATAAGGAGAATCTGAAGATTCCTTCCAAGCAAAAGAACGTTATGTTAGTCGGCGACGGGAAGGGAAAGACGGTCATCGTCAGCGATCGGAACGCCAAGGATGGATGGACCACTTTCCAGTCTGCCACCGTAGGTAATCAAAGAGCTTATAATTTTTCCGAACTTTCAAGAAAAATTACACATAATAGCGCCTGTTCATGTGCTTGATTTTCTATCTCTATCGTAGTTATTAATGTATATATTCTACAAATAAGCTGCCATGGGCGAAGGATTCATGTCGCGGGACATCACGTTCGTGAACAATGCCGGGCCTGACAAGCACCAAGCCGTCGCCCTTCGAATCGGGTCAGACAGATCGGTTGTGTACCGGTGTTCCATCCTCGGCTACCAAGACACCCTCTACACGCACTCGAAGCGCCAATTCTACCGAGAAACCGACATCTATGGGACTGTGGACTTCATCTTCGGCAACTCGGCGGTTGTCTTTCAGAAGTGCAACATCTACGCGCGGAAGCCCCTGTCAGGTCAGCACAACTTCGTGACCGCGCAGGGCCGGACAAGCCCATACCAGAACACAGGCATCTCGATACACGACTGCAAAATCGGGGCTGCTTCAGATTCGGTCCCGCTGGAGTCCAAGCCCACGACCTTCCTCGGGAGGCCATGGAAACAGTACTCTCGGACCGTCGTGATGCAGTCTCTCTTGGACGGCTCGATCCATCCTCTGGGATGGTCTCCGTGGTCCGGTGATTTCGCCCTGAAGACGCTTTTCTATGGCGAGTATCGAAACTCGGGACCTGGCGCGCCGATCGCCGGAAGAGTCCAGTGGGCTTCATACCATGGCTCTCTCACATCAGCCCAGGCTCAGCCATTCACGGTCGCACAGTTCATTTCAGGGAATTTGTGGTTGCCATCGACTGGCGTATCTTTTGATTCTGGGTTGATTGGATGAATGTTCATCCTTTTCTGGGGTTTGTACTGTTGATATGCGCAAGAAAAAGTTCGGCGTTTAGGATTGGCAAAACCTCATTTTGGATGTTTTATTTTCATTGCTATTATTGATGTGATGTCTTTCTAAGAAGGTAGCGTTTCTAATTTTTTTTTCCTCATGTCCTGTTTTGGCATTGTCTTTTTTCAAAATGAAGCATCTGGAATCCACAACGAATTCAAACCCAGAAACGAGGATCAATGTCGATCCGAAAATGAAGCGATCCAAGGTCAAACCAAATGTTATGTGACCGGCTGAGCTCCGTTGGCTGAGCTCCAACTGAGCTTCACTCTTGAAGACGATGAACAGTAATTTTTTAGGGTAAAACGGGAAAATGCAATTATCAATGAGAGCAATATTGAAAGAAAAAAAAAATCATTAAACCCCTCTTTAGCATTTCAAATGCAAAGAGCCTTCAAATGCTGAACCAAACGCCCTAAAATTTTTCTTAAGGGGCTTTAGGGGTTCAAAGTGAACCAAACGGGGCCAAATTGGTGTGGTGCTAAGGTGTCCTCATGTTTCGATGAATGTTCTGAGATAGAAATTGCGCAATGAATGCAGTCCCAAGAAATAATTGCCATCACAATCCAGTTTGGCGGAGAGAGACCATGGGCAAAGGCAAATCTCTTCTGAGCAAAGGCAGATCTCTTCTGAGCAACGGCAGATTTCCTCTTCGCCATGTTCTCTTCACGCTTCTTCCGATCGTAAAGCTGTCTTCGCAAGTGCAACACCTGCCATGGTAAGGCTTGATTAGTACTCGTCCACCCCTATCAACTAGCGGAACTAGGAGCACATAATGATCTGAGGCATCGGTTCAAGCCCTAGCCCACCCAAGAAGAAAAAAAGCAAGCAAAATAGAGCAGAAAAAAGTGTGAAGTTAAAGTCTTATTCATGAAGAAATGAAAAGGAGCTCTTCTTCAAAAGACTGTTGGCAATAAAACAAAAGCAAAAACAGCCAATGACGTTAAAAGAGATGTCAATACCTCTCTTTGAAGCATGACAGGAAGCTTATCCGTTGAAACAAGGCTCCGTACTTCCTCCTGAAGTTTCTCATCTTTGATACCGCACCAGGTTTCAGGTGGCAACATCAACAGAAGTACAGTTAAGATATTACTTCCAACCAGTCGAGTGCTAGTACAGTTATTGGGATCAGGTTCTGCCCCATGACTACAGACGCTGGCTGCGATTTCATCTAGATTTTCACTGCCACCAAAAACCAGAAATCTGCTGCAGCATGAAGTTGAAGGCAAAAAATTAACTACGTACTCGAAAAAACCAGTATCCCAAACTTGCTTTAACAGCTCTTCCTGCAAAAGAAAAAGAACAGACTCTTGGTCAGTGTCTGCTTAGACGAACAAGAGTCCATTTCAAGCTCACAAAACAACAAAAGGATATGAACATGCTGCACCATACCCTTCTCGCAAGTCTTTGTTTTTCTTCTTCGCTTATCCCTATACCACACTCCTGTTCCCTTTTAACTTCAGCAACTGACTGGATAAATTTCCCGAAACCAGACGGGGGTGATGCCAAAAGAATACTGAGAATGCCATTGATATCTTTCACATCCTTGGACTTCAACAGATGAGGAACGTCATCCATTAAGTACTTTACAACATCAACCCAACTTTCATTTTTGTAGCTCTGCATATATTTTAAAATTAAATGTTAAACTTACAAAACCAGTAAAATGCATTAAAGACACGGAACAAAAAAAATCCAATTAGCAAACGAGAGCAGAAAGGCACAGTATATCTTGCGCCGGTTGTTTAAATTACAAATGAGGGTGTGCATAGCACAAGGGAAACTAAAGAAGTGCTGATTATATTTCCCTTCGTTTAAACTAGCACTTCCTGATCTGTTCCCCTGACCTTTTGTCCTCCTTGAGTCTACAGTGATAAGTATTCCCTATGTCTGCAGTCAGGAACTTCACTAAAAAGGGAACTTTTTACATTGAAGTAATATTTACAATCTAAAGTTCAGGGACTAATAATTTTCAGTGAAGGGACAAACAAATACAAACAACGTGCCACAAAAGCCTACTAACTGTCATCTAACAATGTGTGTGATGGGTCATACAAGAAACTGAGTTGTTCTCAACGTGAATAAAGAGAAGTTACCAATAGAAACCCAAACCTAACACGATATGAAGACAATCAATCTTAGTCGACACAACTTAACTTGAAATATTTTAACTCTTCACTATAAAACCCAATGTTTCATCACATTGACAAAATTTTGTACTATTTATATCGACATGATTAACATTCATGATAACATAAAATAATTGTCAGTCCTAAATCTTACTGGAACCAGGAAATTACTTGAGATCATGTCAGTGATATGATCGGCAGTTACGGGTGCATTTGATCACTACTGGAAAGAAAATACATAATCACACATTAGTCTTACTAACTATGAAGTCCATTAATTCTGTCAAAGTCAAACTTTTCAAGACTTTACAGGCAACCTGCAAGTTTAAGGTCTACGATGCCATTTATCGTGCTAATTTTTACTCGTTTTGTAGGTCAGCACAAACTCGTATATCCAAAACCAATGTTGATATTCAAGACCTTGAAGCTACATAGAAATTTTGAAAAAAATATCATTGTTTCAGGATAAGGCCATTGCATATACGTACACTTTCTAGAAGTTGGAAGAAAACAATCCCTCCAATTGGAGATGAGATATGTATAAGCCATCTCTCCAAGTCCGAACACACGGTACACAAATACACAGACCGAAAGAGAGACTGCTCTCAATTGCTTTCTGAAAATCGAGTCCTCAAGCACAACTTAAAAAATGGAAAATTCAGATCGTGTCATTTTATAGATAATTTAAATACCATCAACTAAATTGACTAAAATCTGGATCAGCACTTTATTATCATGAGATTAATGAATAGTAATACTCCAAAGCTTATCAACAAAGTTTAACAAAAATTGAAGTAAATTATCTACTGCTAAAAGTTGTTCCCAGGAAGATTTAGTCTGTAGCAGCAGGGAGGAAAAAAATTGGATCCGGAAACAGGATGAATACAGATATCAGCACCAGTACTCTGATGACATATCAGCGACACACAAGTCGGTGCTTATAGTATGTCAAAGCCACCGATTTTACCATGATTGGCTCCTTTACGTATAAATCTTAAATTAACATATTGAGCTCTTTAGTATTGTAATGAAGGCATCTATATCACAGTAACTGCTGAAACACAGCTAAAAATTTTCAGAAAAATGAGACTGAAAAAATCAATTTCGAAAAAGGAGAAACAAAAATAAATACAAGTTATGCGATTATAGCACATATTACATTACTGCACTGCATTTATTGATTAACAATGCTTATAGATTAACATGACATTGTCCATACCAGGGTATAAAGCAGCCCAGCGTCCCTCTTTGGCTTGGATATAAGCATGAACCTGGGTAAAATAAAATAATTGGACTTCAGATGACAAACTTACTAGGCTGGAGGTGTATATTATACATATTCTTGGTCTTTGACATTCTGGAATTTACTGTCTATATGATTTGCAGGTTTTGGCATATGAAGCCAGTTACATAAACTCTTGTCTATATAACTCTTGCTAGAACAGTTCAAACTAAATTCCATTTCTAACTTGTAAAAGCAAAACTAGTTTGGTTCTTTCAAGTTATTGAGGAACATATAAACGACACTAGACCTAGATTGCAAGGATCTCACAAAAGTTCCCTCAACTTCTAATAGGCCATGAGAAAGCATCAGGTATGCTACTTATTTATTGACTTTTTCAATGTATCTTTGCAGCATGAAATCTTGGAACCTAAGACTGTTTAGGTTAACAAATGCAAATGCATAGACATGTTCGAATACCTACAAAACCCATGTTATATTGGTAATAACCCTCTGAAGAGACAAGTTCCGCTCCACTGAACAAATGACATTACACCATGTCAAATATTTCACATACCCTCTTCTTTGTCCAGTTGTCTTGTTAACAGTATCCATGGCTTCCCAGAGGAGGGTAAGTGGAACCCAATGAGGGCGATACTTGAATCGTGCAACATCCAATATCAGTACCATGTCACTTCCCGCATGATAACCACCAATAGGTGAAAAATGGCCAGCTCCTGTCTGCAAACAAAGTCTTTTATGCTGTCATCAACTTGCGCATCATTTTTTCATTAAAAACTAAGCATTGGCTGATGTGACAAAAAACAATCAAGATAACATCCCTCATTAAACCGCAATTCAAGGTACATTTCCTGTGAAATAAATACAATGCTCAGAATATGCATTTGGAAACTGAGTCCCTTTTGAACTTCTTATCTATTATTTAACTCCTATGCTGTAATTGGGAGGCATTGATGCTCATTAGTACGCTTTTACTTTAAAAAAAAAAAAACTACCCAGGATATCCGCTGTGAAATATGCACAGAAACTAATCAAAGAAGAGACTTGGACTTAAGATGTGGCCTACAAGATTTTTCTGATGACCAATTCTTGTAAATGCTGACATAAGTCACATAGATAATCATTCCATACCAGAGCGCAAGTTTTCTGTTCTAAATTTGACGCTAGCTATAATGCCTCCAACAAACAAATGAACTCCGGAAACTTCCAAAGTCTCTACTCAGCGAAGCCCCCCTCTGAAATGTTGCCAAGGACAAGTTTTTTCCACCCGGGTGAAAACTATGTAACTCACAAGAGACGAGATAAATCGGTGGTAGACAAAACAATTACTTTACAAAGCTTCGCTACAGATGGACAGCTCCATCAATCCATGGCTAATCTGAAAATCCTAGTAGGAATAAGATTCTTCTCCTCTTTCCCTTTTTTTCTTTTTTCTTTGTTCTTTTTTTTTTTTTTTTGAGGGGGGTTTATGTGATAAACTAGGAACCAGTCCTAAAGAATCAGTGAGACTGGCTCACAGTCTTCAGAGACAAAGTCCATATAGACTCCAAGCAATCATTATTTGTAATATTAGAGATGCCAAAGATTTTAACATGTTTATTAATTCTACATGAGGGGTTTCTCAAGATTTGCATTTCTCTGTGGAGTAGGATAATACTGGAGTTTATAAATATGGTGTTCTTCAGATTGGGAAGTTAGAAATAGAATGACTGAATATCATTGAACTTTAACAAATTGTTGCTTTAGAATGGTGTGATGCTATTCTAGTTTTAGGTTTGATGCTTAATAATACCCCATTATTATTCTTAGGAGCTTCAGCCATGCCAAAGATCTTCAATCTTTACGAGTTACTATCTGCAAATTCCCTCTCAATGCCTGATCCAAATTTAGCTTACTATTCCAGACTATCTTCCTACATCAATCTAGCTAAGCAAGAGTTTGCTTAAATCACATTCACCTAACCTTCAATTTGCACATGCTCAAAATCACAAAGCATCCTTAGCAATGTTCTGCTCTCTACGAAGATGCATTCCCACTGATCTTCATTGTCTGAATTTAATCATTCAAAGGATCAACAACCAATAATGGGGGAAACACTAGTTGTATCTGCGCCATCTTCACCGAACCACCAAATTTGTTGCCATAAAAAGTAATAAGGTTAAGACTTTTCTCATCTTCATCACCCGTTAACTTTTAAGCCTTAGCTCACTCCTTATGCCTTAGAAGGCAAAGAATTAATAATCAACCAATTCTCTTAAGAGATGCAATGCCCCATCCCAACACACAAATCAGCACGATGTTTTTGTTCTGAAATTCCTACCTGTTCAAGACCAGCTCTGTGATAGGATGAGACCAGGTGACAATTATCTGAAGAACAACATTTTTTAACAGACTGACGGAAGAAATCAACATCAGTTTGACTAGTCTGAAAAGCTTCAACTTCAGCTCCAGCACGTCGAGCCCAATGTACTGCGTTCCCGAACGATATGCCTTCAGCTTTAATTTTTTTCAGCTCCTTAGGGCAGCCCAACATAGACTCATCATACCATCTCCAAGGACCTGCAATTCGAAGAACAATTTTATATTACACAAATGCACACACATACGCAAAACGCTCGGCCAATATTCGCTATAAGAGTCCCAAAGGCTTGATCTTCTCAAAAAATGGGAAAAGAAAGGTTGGATCCTACAAGGCGTTTATCCATTGAAATAAGAAAAATTCGATTGGTTTCTTCCTCCCACTTTGAAGACTCATAAAAGTCCTAAACTTTCTCTATTCCATGCACCAACCAACCAAGCACGACATAACCAAAAGCGCGTCTTTAGGCTGTCAAAGAAACAAAAGCATGCAAATGAACAACTTTACAACTCTAATAGAAGGCAATCGTTTGCACGGAAAAATTATCTAATTCTCAAATTTTACAAACCTAAGAAGAAAAAGATTTTATGGAGACATATTCACAACAACTAACGCCTCAAGGAAGTTAACTCCATTCATGAAGCTACTAACAACTAACTTCATATGCAAGCTGCAATGTTAGCTCTCAACATTCCATGCTACAAGACAGTACAACCTCCACAAAGCATATTTTAGTAATAAGGAAATACATGTTAGAATCAAAAAGAATCACGGGGTTTGTTGATTACTGGTCCCACTCGATACTAGGCCAAGAACTTTGAAAAGATGTATATGTTGAACTGAACACTATTTAAGTCCATACACTCAATTCTCCTCGTTAACCCAATCCTCCATTCACATTTTGGACCTCCTTTAGTCAAAGTGCATTATATGCTTCAACAATGTAGTGCTCCCTTCTTATTAAAGAGAGCCACTCTCTTGCAAACGCGAACAGAGTTCAAAAAGATGTCGAACTGTAAAAAGGCCCACCTTTCCATTTCCTTCCGGGGTCAATGGCAAGGGCATTCAAGACCATCGAGAGGCTAGCCAATCCACAAGACGTAAGCTCTGATTGCGTTTGAAAGTAAGAGATCAACTTATAAAATCCTTCCATCGTCCCAGCTTGGATGGCTTCAATGAAGAGCTTCTGTTGATGGCAAAACACGAGTTAAAACCAAGTTCATTCAACGACTACTATTCACGAGAACAGCAAAAAGAAAGCATAGCATCCTCTAAGCATGTTCCGAGAATGATTCAAAGCCGCGAGTCATCATTATATCCCTTTCAAAAGCCCATCTTATTTCAGGAAGTCCTCCAATTTCTTCATTCGCCCGTCAAAGCTAGCAACTTTTTCAAATAATCGGTAATGCTTCTCTTCAAGACGCAATCTTTTCACAAAAAGCGCGCGACCCACAAAACCAAAACGATCATACGGCACATAATCTCGACCGGAGCGACTCCCGTCTCCAAACTTCAAGGCGAGAATTCCAACAGAGACTAAACCGACACAATGCAGCCGACACACGAAGCTCAGGCACAGTCGAAGCGCTGATCACCGGCATCGTTGGGAACTGAACAAGTCAAAGAGTTCACGTTACCTTGCCTTCGTCGGAGGCGAAATCGATCGCCGGAGGAGAAGGGAGGAACCGCCGGTAAAGACCCGACGTCGCCATGTCCCCCGCGCTTCGATTCGCTTCGCTTCGCTTCGCTTCGCTTCGCTTCCCCTCGTTCCTGCCGCTCTGCAAAACTTCAGTTCGACTCCGCCGGATCGAAGGCGAGGTGGGTATTCGATTTCGACGACGAAGAAGAGAGAAAGGCGACGGCTTTTTCGCGGGAGGAACTCGAAGCGGGTCTTCTGGAGAAGCATTTCGCTTGCTGGAAAAGTCTTCCTCAGTGGAGAAGAAGGATTCATATTCGGTAAATATTTTATATATTCATGTGATTTATATGTTAAGTAATATATTACTGAAGAGGGAATATTGCACGGGGCGTATATTGAGTAAATATATTCTTTGACTCAAAATAAGAAAGGAGATTTTTGTGCGCGAACCGAAAAAGGAAGTGAAATAATCCAAGAAAATCAGGTTATTCACCTATAAGAGAGCCGCATAAGGAGAAAATCGGGGGTTTGTTTTGATCGAGGGAGAGGCTGGTTAAAAAAAAAAGAAGGAAAAATCAAAAGTGTCAGAGAGAACTGCCGAGAGAGAGAGAGAGAGAGAGAGGGCTTCGTAATAGAAAAGAGGAGGAAGAGAGAATTGTCAAGAAAAAGACAAGAAGGGAAGTCTCTCTTTATCTTATCCATGGTGGTATTATTTCTTTGTCTAATCCTCTGGTCTCCGTCCGCATAAAGACGAAAGAAAGCCCCCACGGACTCCACAAGTAAAAAAAGACAAGTGTGACATGAAAGCGGAGAGAGAGAAGGCTCGAAATTGGAGAGTTGGGCCACGATCGCCCCTGCCCCTGCCCCTGCATCATCTCGCTCCCCGATTGGCGCTGTGCCTGTGTTGCTGCCGCTCGCTGGTTCCAACGTCGCTCCTCGTCGCCCGTCCAGTTTCCAGACCTCCAACGAACTCCCGCGACATCAACAACGCGACGAGCAGGACGTTGTTCCTTCTTGGAGCCCCCTCGGCGAAGCCCAATCTGATCCAAGCCCCGACGACGAAGCCTGTTGTCCTTGCGGCTCTTGCGAGCCAAGGAGCTGTTAAAGATCCCTCTTGCTCGTGACGACGAAGAGATCGCTGCCTAACTGAGTTAGCAGCGACGTTTTTGTGCTTCTATTTTTGCAGGTGTTCGACGAGTTTTATTAGTCACATTGACGACCAGTCTGCAACTTCCGACTCTCCGCCACCGGTTACGCTCCTTTCTCTTTTGTTGCCGTTTGTCCGTAAAGTCAAGTGCTATGGGGGAAGGTAATAAAAAGGAAGTAAAAAAAAAAAAAAAGCAAAAGGGTGAGACCCATTAACGAAGGAAGTATACGCTCGTGGACCCCCACCAAACTAAGAGCCATCACCACCTGCGCCCCCATGGCCTCATCATCACCATCGCATGCAGAAGACGCCAATTTTTGATGAAGAAGTGGTCAAAGTATCAGGTCTTCAGTGGAAACTCGGACAAATATAAATTAACGAAGAGATTTGAATATTAGGGTCATGGTACGCATCTAACTTGGTGGCTCACCAGCGATCCCTAAGCTCAAAAGGTTGCCATCCGGTCCACAATTGCAAGTCGACATCCCAATTTGGAAAACGTTATCCACGCAATATCGAGAGCTAGGTGAGATTCTTGATTCACTCAATTTTCTCATATTTTATTGCCTAATCCATGGGATCTCGATTTATTTTGAATATTTGTTCGTTATTGCCATATCCAAGAGATCTCTTGATCTCTCATGAATTAGGGAAATCTTCCTAATTTCGCAACATGCATATGATTGGCAGTCCGCTCGAAATACGACTTGCAATCGCACGGAAAAATCACCAATCCGATCTCTCACGCTCGAGATACGATTCGTGATTTTGTTTAAAATTGGCTAATCCGATCTCATGTGCGAGATACGATTCGTCAATTTATTTCCAAAATTAAATGGACATGGATGATATGTTGCTTGATTTGTTGCTGTGCTATTCTTAATGTCTTTATTTAATTGCTCCTGTAAAGGAAAAACCCAAAAAATATATATATTTGAGTTAGATTAAATGCATGTTAGGATATCACTTGTTTTGGGGCTATTTTGCATGTTTAGGATAGGAAATTTATTTTGAATTTCTTAAATAAAAAGACCAAAAACATTAATTTAGGATGTCATATTTTCTTCTCATTAATTTAAATTGCAGGTTTAATTATTTGGCATTAATTTCGAATTTTATTAAAAAAAACAAAAAAGAAAACCTAGAATTATGGCATTCTTTGCACGTCATTGCATTTTAGGGTAAAATTGCACGTAATTTAATTCTAGATAATAGTTTTTCATTTATTATAAGTTTAGATAAAAAATTTTAGATAGATTGCATTTTAGTTAGGGATTTCTAAGTTAGGATAACATTCTTGTTTAAATTAGGATTTGGTTTAAGCTCATTCCTAATACAAATTAGATGATATTTTAATTTAGGTAGATAATTTTCACATTTTTATAATTTCGAATTTCAGGGAAAATACCAAAAAAAAAATGCCTTAGAATAAATTGATTTCATTTTTTTAGTATAGACTGCATCTTATTATGTCATATAGTTTAGGTCATGTTGCCATATTAGATTATTAGCATGCATCACATGATTTTCATTAGATAAAGTGAAAACAAAAATTGAAGTTGCGCGTTAATTATAAATCATATCTAGGATTGTTGATGTAAATTCTAATTTAACATTGCAGATGCTTTCGTTGTTATGAGGTAAATCTTGCATTTTTTTTATTTGCTTTCTTGAATGCTAAATTGGTGAATTGTGCACCTACATGATCACCTCACATGTTAGGAAAGTGAATTAAAATTAATTCAAGTTGCTTGCAAAACATTTTTTTCAAAATTAAAATAGAAAGGTACCGAAAGGGCGTTAGGGAACTCTAACGTAACCAAGTCCTCGTACCCAAAGTTTCTAATTCGTGGAAGTAGAATAATTCTCACATTATTTTACTTAGGTGTTTAATCGACATACTGCAAACCGATTAGTAGTGACTCGCCTTTGCATGCTAGATATTTAAACCTAAGTTACGAATTGGTATGGGCTTGGGAGAGCCCGAGCTAAGTTAGACTTAGTAGTCCATTAGCCTAATTTTAGGTAGTGCACCCGAAATTTAGGTCGCGATAGCCTAAAGCGTTTATGGTTGTTTGAAACAAGGGCCTAATCCCATCAACTTGCTCGTTGGCAAAAAAATCCAACCAATCAGACATATTTTTGTCTAAAAACAATTTAAATTTAATTATATTAAAATTAAAAAAAGAAAAAAAAAATGGAAAAACACAGGCGGAAGGGCTCCCTCCCATTTGTGATCACCGCCCCATCGCCAGCGTGACAGTCAGCGACCCTTGCCTAAATGGGGGCAAAGCCTCACCTAGATCTAAGAGATGGTAAGGGTCAACAGGTCCCCACTTTTGGTTGACGGGGGTTGTCGATGCTCATCCATGCATCAACAACCTCGTTAGCCATCGTCGCCGTCAATGAGGCGAGGTCGCCGTCAATGAGGCGAGGGCCCCGCCACCCTTTTTTTTTTTTTAAGTTTTAGTTTTATTTAGTTTTTTTTACAAAAAAAAGATTGAGAAAATAAAGAAAAAGAAAATTTAAAAAAATTTAAAAAGACAAAATTACCCTTCATAACTAGTGAGTTCGGGTCCTCATTTGAGACTAATATGATCATTTCAAATTCTTATTTAAAATAATATCCACTTCAAACTATTATTCGTAATAATATCCATTTCAGAGGCACTTTATAATTAACTTGATCTATATTGTGAAAACACTTACATATCTAACTCGATTTAAGAAATCTCATGTCTAAATCGAGGTGAGACCGTTAAAGCATGAGATCAAGTGAAGGCGAAAGAGAGGAGAGAAAGAGTCATAGAGGTGGGCGGATTAAGTCTAAAGTTTTGTTTATTTTACGGAAAATAAATTATTTGAAAACATTCTCCTAAAAATGATCATTTTTACTGTTTGGAATAATTAGTCAACAAATAATATTTTCTAAATCATTTATTTTCTACGAAACAAACGTAATAATAACTTTGCAATTTTTAACCTAGTTCATTAAATATGAATTAAAAATTGGCCTATAATCTATTTTAACAGGTCTTAGGAAAACTCCCCCATATACTACACATTCACTCCTAAATTTTCGTTTCACTTTCCTCAAAATATTTAATTTTTTTCCTTTTTTTTAGTGAAAAGAAAGGAAAGATTCCAATAACAAGACAAGCTAGTTGAATTTTTGATATTTTGTTCATGACCCAAAACGTATCTATATTTATTTTGGAAGAGAAAAAAACCAGAAGATGTGGTAGAGCTATGACAATTCAAGATATGCTGAGCTCCACGTATTTTTGTACAGTCAAAGGGAGGATTGATTCCGTAAAAGATGTGGTAGAGCTATGACAATTCAAGATATGCTGAGCTCCACGTATTTTTGTACATCCAAGGGGGTGCGCAGTTGCAGACGAGAAGAAGAGAACAGAGGAGAGGCATTCGCTCCTCCTCTCCCAGCTTCTTCGCTTGCTCTGTTTCTCCTCTGAAGAACTACCATTGGCATTATGGAGCATCTTCCTCTTTCCTTCTTCTTCGCTTGCTCGGTTCCCGGGTGGATCCATGCAACTAGCGGGCAGTTCCCGGTTCCAATTTTTCGGAATCGGTTCTTAGCGGGCGGTTTCCGATTCTAGGTTGGGAAACGCTCGCCCGGACCATGCACACCCCTACTGAGCTCCACGATTTTTGTACAGTCAAAGGGAGGATCGATTCCGTAAAACATGATTTTCTTTATTAGGAGAACCCAAGTACTAATCTGCATCCTGGAGACACTAATTAGAGATCTTTTATTTTCTTCTTCTTTTGAAAGATAGAGGAGAAATTAGGATTGCTTTGGTTACGTTTTCATGTTTTCATTAGACACTTTCCATGCAATTATCCAAAATACCAACCTGCCAAAATAAGCTCATTTGTACATCGTTTGGTCTCAACAGAAATAATAAAAAAAAATTGTTCACTTCCCAAAGCAACATACATGCACCGATCATTATGGCCATCCTTCTTCATTACGCAACCCATTTCACATATTGAAACTTAAAGCTGTGTGTAGGTGCAATCGTATAAAGATTAGTGACTAACAACTTTCCACTTAATAAAAAGAACTTTGCTTTCAATAATTTGGTCTTAATATAAGGAAAGGATTTCCTTTATGCCGGGCTAGCTCGAGGCAATAGTGACAACCCACGATTATTGACTCTATAGAGTATTCGAAATCCGCTTTATTCCCCCATAAGGTGACAGCCAGAAACAGATGTGCATGTATTTCCATGCAAAAGCTTGCCAAAGTCTGACACCCTTATAAGGTCACGATGCCACATTATTTCCATTATCCAAAATCAAGAGACGAAAATGTGCTTCTCACTAATTCTGTGCTTGATCACCCTTCATCTCTCGAGCTTAGTTGTTTCAGAATATCCCCTAACAAAGAGACCCTCACCGTCACATTTTTCCAAGTTCCCTAGAGCTTCAACTCCGGCCACTAGACCGGCCTCCAAGGCCGAGCTTTTCGAGGGCTCGGTCAAGCTCGCCTTGGCTCGGGTCGAGTCGGCACGGGCCATGGCCCAAAACCTTACCCTTTCGCACCACAAGGCGCCGGCGAAGTTGCCTCCGAGCAGCATTGCTGACTGTTTGGAGCTCTTCGATGACACCATAGACCTGCTTGCTAACGTTGTCTCGTGTGGGGGTGGAACCGCCAAAGGCTGCCAGCCCGACGACGTCGAGACATGGCTCAGCGCCTCCCTCACGAATCAAGAGACCTGTCTTGACAGCCTCCAAGACATTAACAAAGTTCGAGAAAGCCGCGCTGACATGATGAGAACGATCTCGCAAAACATAAGCCACTCGCTCAACCACACCCTTGCGCTCTACGCCTCGACTAGGCCAACAAAGGAAGCGAGTCGGCAAAGACGTCGGGCTTTGCTGTCCGACACATTCCCTCACTGGGTCTCCGGCACGGAGAGAAAGCTTCTTGAAGCTCCGGTCGAGGAAATTAAAGCGAGCGCCGTCGTGTCGAAGGACGGGACCGGCACGCACATGACCATTGGAGAAGCGCTTCTCTTTGTGCATGCCTCAAAAGCGAAAGAGGGCGGCGGCAGCAAGGGCAGGACCGTAATTTATGTGAAGTCCGGGACCTATAAGGAGAATCTGAAGATTCCTTCCAAGCAAAAGAACGTTATGTTAGTCGGCGACGGGAAGGGAAAGACGGTCATCGTCAGCGATCGGAACGCCAAGGATGGATGGACCACTTTCCAGTCTGCCACCGTAGGTAATCAAAGAGCCTATAATTTCCGAACTTTCAAGAAAAATTACACATAATAGCTCCTGTTCATGTGCTTGATTTTCTATCTCTATCGTAGTTATTAATGTATATATTCTACAAATAAGCTGCCATGGGCGAAGGATTCATGTCGCGGGACATCACGTTCGTGAACAATGCCGGGCCTGACAAGCACCAAGCCGTCGCCCTTCGAATCGGGTCAGACAGATCGGTTGTGTACCGGTGTTCCATCCTCGGCTACCAAGGGCGTGCATGGAAACGCTCCAAAGAAACGTTTCTGGAACACTTCGTACGGATTTTGTTCGGGCACAAAAAAGAACAAACGCGTTTGGTTGCGTTTTGTTTTTTTTTTTTTTGTTCCGGAACACAATTGGAGCAAAAAAAAAAAACAAAAAAGTTGTTTATGGAGAAAAGAAACACTTCTTCGAAACCAAAAAAGAACAAAAATGAAAAGAACTTCTCTCTCTTCTCTTTTCTTCTTCTTTTTTTCTTCTTTTTTCTTTGGCCGGCGACGCCGTCGAGGGTCGGCGACCTCGCCGGCCCCCGGCGAGGCCGAGCTCGCCCAGCCAAGGCGAGGCTCGGCCTCGCTCGAGGGGAGATCTTCGGCTAGGGTTCCGGCGAGGGGCTCCGGAGGACGGTGCGGCGGCGACGCGGCACTAGAGGCCCGGGATCGGGACGGCGTCGAGCTGCGGGCTTCGGGCGGCGTCGAGCTGCGGGCTTCGGGCGCGGGTGCTCGGCTCCGACGACGGGGGCGGCGAGGCTCGGCCTCGCCCACGCCGGCGACGCCGAGCCTCGCCTTGGCCGGGCGACGCTCGGCCTCGCCGGATCCGGGCGAGCCCGAGCTCGCCCGGCCAAGGCGAGGCCGAGCCACGCCCAACCACGGCGAGCCTCGCCGTGGCCGGAGGCCGCGACCGGCCGCCGAAAGAAGAAAAAAATAAAAAGAAAGGAAAAAATGGAAAATAAAATTAAAATATTAAAAAATTAAAAGAAACAAAAAAAGAATAAAAATTTACCAAACGTGTTTCTACTCATTTTTTATTAGAACAAACGTTACCAAACACGTTCTTTTGTTCAAAACCGTTAAGTAAACACTTTTTTTTATTTACGTTCGCGGAACAAAAAAAAGAACAAACGTTACCAAACGCGCCCCAAGACACCCTCTACACGCACTCGAAGCGCCAATTCTACCGAGAAACCGACATCTATGGGACTGTGGACTTCATCTTCGGCAACTCGGTGGTTGTCTTTCAGAAGTGCAACATCTACGCGCGGAAGCTCCTGTCGGGTCAGCACAACTTTGTGACCGCACAGGGCCGGACAAGCCCATACCAGAACACGGGCATCTCGATACACGACTGCAAGATCGGGGCTGCTTCAGATTCGGTCCCGCTGGAGTCCAAGCCCACGACCTTCCTCGGGAGGCCATGGAAACAGTACTCTCGGACCGTCGTGATGCAGTCTCTCTTGGACGGCTCGATCCATCCTCTGGGATGGTCTCCGTGGTCCGGTGATTTCGCCCTGAAGACGCTTTTCTATGGCGAGTATCGAAACTCGGGACCTGGCACGCCGATCGCCGGAAGAGTCCAGTGGGCTTCATACCATGACTCTCTCACATCAGCCCAGGCTCAGCCATTCACGGTCGCACAGTTCATTTCAGGGAATTTGTGGTTGCCATCGCCTGGCGTATCTTTTGATTCTGGGTTTGATTGGATGAATGTTCATCCTTTTCTGGGGTTTGTACTGTTGATATGCGCAAGAAAAAGTTTGGTGTTTAGGAGTGGCAAAACCTTAGTTTGGATGTTTTCATGTTGCATTTTCATTGCTATTATTGATGTGATGTCTTTAGTGTTTCTACTTTTTTTGTCCTCATGTCCTGTTTTGGCATTGTCTTTTTTCAAAATGAAGCATCTGGAATTCACAACGAATTCAAACCCAGAAACAAGGATCAATTTCGACCCGAAAATGAAGCGATTCAAGGTCAAACCAAATGCTATGTGACCGGCTGAGCTCAGCCGACGGAGCTTCATTCTTGAAGACGATGAACAGTAATTTTTAAGGGTAAAACGGGAAAACACAATTATCAATGAGAGCAATATTGAAAGAAAAAAAAATCATTAAACCCCTTTTTAGCATTTCAAATGCAAGCATTTGGCCAAAGAGCCTTCAAATGCTGAACCAAACGACTTGAAATTTTTCCCAAAGGGCTTTGGGGGTTCAAAGTCGAACCAAACGGGGCCAAACTGGTGTGGTGCTAAGGTCTCCTGATGTTTTGACGAATGTTCCGAGATATAAATCGCACAATGAATGCAATCCCCAAGAAATAATTGCCATCACAATCCAGTTTGGTGGAGAGAGACCATGGCAAAGGCAGATTTCTTGTGAGCCAATGCCATCACAATCTAGTTTGGCGGAGATAGACCATGGGCAAAGGCAGATTTCTTCTGAGCAACGACAGATCTCTTCTGATATTTCGACAAATGTTCCGAGATAGAAATCGCGCAATGAATGCAGAAATAATTGCCATCACAATCCAGTTTGGCGGAGAGAGAATGGGCTGTTAAAATTTTTTGGATGTGTGCATGCGGAAGTATGGTTTTGGTATTAGTTATAGTTTTTGATTAGTGATGTTATATGCAAGTGTATGATATAGTTTGTAGAGAATGAACAAGGGATGAGATAGGATAATTAAATGACAAAAAACATGGGATATGAGAAATAGTTTCATTAGTTGGATAAAATAATTTTACAATAGTTGAAGGAAGTGTTGGTGAATGAGCTTCAAGATATGGAGTATTATCTCATGCTCCTCTCACCCTTCTAACATTTGTTGTTTTGCTACGCTCCCCCCTCTTTCCTATTTATAGGGACTAAATACAACATTCTAGATTTATGTGGAATGTTGTCCACTTAGGCTTATTCTAGGAAATTCTATATTGTAGTTTATCCATTCTTCTTCTAGAGATTTCTACTTGCTTGCTTTCCCACGTGAATCTTCTAGATTCATTTAGCAACCTCCATTCTCAATAATTTTAGACAATATCAATCTTGAAGTTTCTAGAAAGTTTTAGAGAAAATGCAGATTTCTTCTGAGCAACGGCCGATCTCTTCTGACCAACGGCAGATTTCCTCTTCACCATGTTCTCTTCACGCTTCTTCAGATCGTAAAACTGTCTTCACAAGTGCAACACCTGCCATGGTAAGGCTTGATTAGTACTCGTCCACCCCTATCAACTAGCAGAACTAGGAGCACATAATGATCTGAGACATATCGGTTCAAGCCCTAGCCCACCCAAGAAGAAAAAAAGCAAGCAAAATAGAGCAGAAAAAAGTGTGAAGTTAAAGTCTTATTCATGAAGAAATGAAAAGGAGCTCTTCTTCAAAAGACACTCTGTTGGCAATAAAAAAAGAGCAAAAACAGCCAATGACGTTACAGTTAACATTTCTGAAAAGAGATGTCAATACCTCTCTTTGAAGCATGGCAGGAAGCTTATCCGTTGAAACAAGGCTCCGTACTTCCTCCCAAAGTTTCTCATCTTTGATACCGCACCAGGTTTCAGGTGGCAACATCAACAGAAGTACAGTTAAGATATTACTTCCAACCGGTTGAGTGCTAGTACAGTTATTGGGATCAGGTTCTGCCCCATGACTACAGACGCTGGCTGCGATTTCATCTAGATTTTCACTGCCACCAAAAACCGGAAATCTACTGCAGCGTGAAGTTGAAGGCAAAAAATTAACTACGTACTCGAAAAAACCAGTATCCCAAACTTGCTTTAACAGCTCTTCCTGCAAAAGAAAAAGAACAGACTCTTGGTCAGTGTCTGCTTAGACGAACAAGAGTCCATTTCAAGCTCACAAAACAACAAAAGGATATGAACATGCTGCACCATACCCTGCTCGCAAGTCTTTGTTTTTCTTCTTCGCTTATCCCTATACCACACTCCTGTTCCCTTTTAACTTCAGCAACTGACTGGATAAATTTCCCAAAACCAGACGGGGGTGATGCCAAAAGAATACTGAGAATGCCATTGATATCTTTCACATCCTTGGACTTCAACAGATGAGGAACGTCATCCATTAAGTACTTTACAACATCAACCCAACTTTCATTTTTGTAGCTCTGCATATATTTTAAAATTAAATGTTAAACTTACAAAACCAGTAAAATGCATTAAAGACACGGAACAAAAAAAATCCAATTAGCAAACGAGAGCAGAAAGGCACAGTATATCTTGCGCCGGTTGTTTAAATTACAAATGAGGGTGTGCATAGCACAAGGGAAACTAAAGAAGTGCTGATTATATTTCCCTTCGTTTAAACTAGCACTTCCTGATCTGTTCCCCTGACCTTTTGTCCTCCTTGAGTCTACAGTGATAAGTATTCCCTATGTCTGCAGTCAGGAACTTCACTAAAAAGGGAACTTTTTACATTGAAGTAATATTTACAATCTAAAGTTCAGGGACTAATAATTTTCAGTGGAGGGACAAACAAATACAAACAACGTGCCACAAAAGCCTACTAACTGTCATCTAACAATGTGTGTGATGGGTCATACAAGAAACTGAGTTGTTCTCAACGTGAATAAAGAGAAGTTACCAATAGAAACCCAAACCTAACACGATATGAAGACAATCAATCTTAGTCGACACAACTTAACTTGAAATATTTTAACTCTTCACTATAAAACCCAATGTTTCATCACATTGACAAAATTTTGTACTATTTATATCGACATGATTAACATTCATGATAACATAAAATAATTGTCAGTCCTAAATCTTACTGGAACCAGGAAATTACTTGAGATCATGTCAGTGATATGATCGGCAGTTACGGGTGCATTTGATCACTACTGGAAAGAAAATACATAATCACACATTAGTCTTACTAACTATGAAGTCCATTAATTCTGTCAAAGTCAAACTTTTCAAGACTTTACAGGCAACCTGCAAGTTTAAGGTCTACGATGCCATTTATCGTGCTAATTTTTACTCGTTTTGTAGGTCAGCACAAACTCGTATATCCAAAACCAATGTTGATATTCAAGACCTTGAAGCTACATAGAAATTTTGAAACAAATATCATTGTTTCAGGATAAGGCCAATGCATATACGTACACTTTCTAGAAGTTGGAAGAAAACAATCCCTCCAATTGGAGATGAGATATGTATAAGCCATCTCTCCAAGTCCGAACACGCGGTACACAAATACACACAGACTGAAAGAGAGACTGCTCTCAACTGCTTTCCTGGGAGAATCGAAATTTGTACGAAGAATTCTCGCTTGCTGAAGAAGTTTCTATGCGTTTTCCATCACTTCAAACGATTTTAGGAAAATTTCACGAATAGTCCCTGAATTTTGACCTAATTTAAAATATGACCTATAAATTTTTAATTTATTTATTATAATGCCTGAGCTTTAACTTAATATCCAATTCATCGCTAAATTTTTGAGTTCCTAAACTTTTTATACATATTTAATCTAATTCTTGCACTGTGTAAAAATATATTATCTTTAAACTTAAATTAATAGAGCACAAAAAGTTTAGATATCACACAACACATTAAAGTAAAGTTTAATGGTCACATTAGACAAATAAAAATTTAGGGTTCACATTGCAATTTAATCAAAATTCGGAGATCATTTGTATTACATGAAACGCCGCGCAACTCTGCGGATTGTTCACATTTGCTCCTAAAATTTTCAAATATTACACATGACCCTAAAAACTTTTTTTTTTTTTTCGATAGTTAATCATCCGTTATACTTTATGTTGACATGTGTAATACAACAGAACTTTTTAAGGGGGAAAATGTATTTTCAATTCTCCTTCTTTTAAGAGAATCCCTCGTTTTGGTATACAGAACTGAGAAACTAAAATATATGAAAAAAAATAAATTAACTAACTTTTCTTCCCCAGCAAAAAAATTTATAATCTATCACAAATTTTTATTTATTTTGCTGACCAATGCCTTGAATTTACCAATCAATATTTGAAACCACAATCTTTATTTGAACGACTAATAGATTTTTCTCAATTAAGTTAAGATTTGATTTGTCAACTTTTATTTGAATTGCTTGTCAATATTTATTTGGTATTTTCTAAAATTTACCAACTTTTTTTATCAAGTAACCAACTATTATTTGTCTCGCTTAATAACAACATGCTAAACTTGCCAACTCTGTTTAGAACCAACTTTCCTCTGGTTAAGTAATTGACTATTTTTACATTACCTACTCTTATTTGGATAAATTATTAACGTTGATATGGTACCAACTTCTTTTATCTTCGACAACAAAAAAATTATCCTACTTATTATTGACTTTTATTTATCTTCCATACCAACATCCTTAATTTATTAACTATTCAATGAAATTATGAATATTTATTTGAGTGACTAATGAATTCAGTTACTAATTGGTTTTGATTTGCCTACTCTCACTTAAGTTGTTTCTGAACCTTTATTTCTTTTTTCTTAATTCACCAATGTCCCCATTGAGGATCCCTACTTACAAATTTGTTAAAATTCATCGACTTGTTGCAAAACAAATTATTCTCCAGGTACCAATTAGTTTTGCATCATGAACTCTTATTTAAGATAGGTATTGACATATTTTTCTTAATTAACTAGCTTCTCTTGTCTAAAAAAAAAAAAAAACAAAATCTTATTGTTTACCAACTTTCATTTACATTTCTTATTAATGTCATAAATTTACCAACTATTAATCGAAATTACTAACATTTACTTGAGTTACCAACATTTTCTTTTCAATTAACTTATGAACTATTTTTTGTCACCAACTATTATTTAAGTTACTCATCCACATTCATTTTTTTTATACATATATTTACCAACTTTCTTATCTTTTATCAACTTTTACTTGTCTTTATTACGAATTTCGAATTTATTATATTTTTAAAATTATCTTCAATTAGAACGATCACCAAACTTCCTCTAGTTAAGTTGGCAACTAGTTTTCATTATCAACTCTTATTTATGTGAGGTACGGACATTTATTTGGCCATATCTAATAATCACCATCTCATCTTATTTCTAAAACAAAAATGATGTCATTTTTTAGCCATTTTCATCTTCTTCTTCTTTTTTTTTTTTTTTATTAATGGTGTGAATTCATCAACTATTATGAAATTACCAACTTTTAAGAGTATTATTTACCACTTTTCTTTGATTAAATTACCAACTCTTATTTGAGTAATTCTCAGAAGCCTTTTTTTTAATCTCCAACATTTTGGTTGCCTCTTTTTTCTTACTTACCAACTTAACTTTTTACCTACTTATTAGAAGCTATCAATCTTAGTTATGGGTGGTTACCAACTTTGTTTTTATCAACTAGTTTTGCATTATTCACTCTTATTTGACGTTATTACTAATGTTCTTTTGGTTTTTTGAGATTACCAACTTCACCATTTTCTTGAAAAAAAAAATATTCTCTTAAGTGTAACAACTTCAATTTATTTTGCTAATCAACACCTTAAATTCACCACTATCAAATGAAATTATTATTTCATAATGGAAACCTCTGATAGGATCCATGGAAACTGAATTGTGGGTAATTAGTTCCATCTTTATCTGCCGCTCGAAGGTTTTCTTTTACTTCTCTAAAGCACCCCATTGTCAGAGAGTAAAAGATAAAGCTCTGGCACAGCAAAAGTGGTATAAAACATACTACTAACAGCTGCGATAATAATAACATGATAAGCAGGAAGAAACAAGCTAGCCTATATTGTCTGAACAAGTTAAAAAAGAAAAAGAGGAGCTAGCACTGGTTGTATTCTACATAAGGTTAACCTTCGCAGTGCTATTCCCACACCTTGTACTGAAGCAGATTTCACTTTTTAGAAAAAGATAATGTAATGTCAACTATCAATACATATCCCTGTCAAAACGGACTGTGTTAAACTATATCAACAAGAGAATTCTATAAACGCTAGCTAAATGGAGTTACTGCATTGTATGCCTCAGTGACATGCCTTGTCAGACACTTTAAAATCTTCTTTCGCCAACGTTAGTATTGACCTCAAAGTCCAGGATGTGACCTGACAAGATAATTTTGTAGTCTGAAAATGAAAATTACTCCTACACAGCTTACACGCCATTTGTAGCCAGTAGCCACTTCCATGTCGCAAGGTCCCAATTAGGTCATCTTACTTCGAGAGAGACAGCTCCAGTAGGTGGAAACTGCTTCCCTGCTTAACATACGGTAAGTGGTTCTTGCTTGATGCATTGTCCTTCCGCAACACTGGTCAATGTTAGAACTGCCGTCCTTCCGCAACACTGGTCAATGTTATATACAGAGCACTCATCTAACTCTGAGAGGAACCCTATGGGCAAGGGGCAGGGAGAATCTCGTCTACCATGTTCTCTTGACACTTCTTCAGATGGTAAAGCTGTCTCCGCAAGTGCAAGACCTGCCATGTTAAGTCTGATTAGTTCACTGCTCTAAAATCTCGCCAGAAAACGAACATTGTGGAAAATTTTTCTGTAAAAAAATAATAATAATAAAAAAATACTGGAAACCTCAAGAATGTATATTCTAAAAGAGATGGCCCTTTCGACATTCATTAAATTCACATCATACTTTTCCCAGCATGACATTCACCAAATAGTTCTCTTTACTAGAGCATATGAAGGGTCGAGTGTAATGCAAATGATGAAAGCCAAAGCTATTTGTGAAAATGCAAATTGTATTTGGTAAAATCTCTTTTATAAATGAACTTTGACTTCAAGTTGTGTTTGGTAAAAGAACTTTTGCAATGAGCTTTGGATATATATTTTATATTTTTTATATATCTTTTATTAAAAAAGACCCAAACTCTTCGCTGGCTATGGCCACCAGGGAGTGGCGTTAGCAGCCATTGGTTGAGGTCCCCTGAGGTCGCACGACCTCGTGTGACCTTTGGTGCCTGCATTGCGCGCCGCCTAGGTCGAGCGACTCTCACCAGAGTCAGGCGACCTCAACCAACGGCCACCAACGCCAAATCTGGCACACTGGTAGCTGTAGCCCTTCACCAGACCGGCAAAGGGTTCGGGTCATTTTTTAATTAAAAAAATATAATGAGGGACAAAATCGGAAATTTGAAGAAGTGGTGAGGGTAGTTTTAGAAGAAAAAACTAATTTCAGTATTTGGCCAAATGCTTCTAGCAGTGGACTTTAAATTTTTCAAAGGCTAGCATTCGGCTGAAAGTCCTTTCGTAAAACTTACCAAACCTCAGCATCTTCCCAAGGGTCTGTGGAGGCCGAAAACCCCTCAGGAAAGCTGTACCAAACGCATCCAAAATTATCAAATAGCAGAACTGAGAGCACAAAATGATTTGAGACATCTCAGTTCAAGCCCTAGCCCACCCAAGAAGAAAAAAAGCAAGCAAAATAGAGGTGAAAAAGGCATGAAGTTAAAGTCTTAGGGTCTGTGGAGGCCGAAAACCCCTCAGGAAAGCTGTACCAAACGCATCCAAAATTATCAAATAGCAGAACTGAGAGCACAAAATGATTTGAGACATCTCAGTTCAAGCCCTAGCCCACCCAAGAAGAAAAAAAGCAAGCAAAATAGAGGTGAAAAAGGCATGAAGTTAAAGTCTTATTTATGAAGAAATGAAAAGGAGCTCTTCTTCAAAAGACACTCTCCATCAGCAATAAAACAAAAGCAAAAACGGGCAATGACGTTATGGTTAACATTTCAGAAAAGAGATGTCAATACCTGCTCTTGAAGCATGGCAGGAAGATTATCCAAGGAAACAAGGCTCTGTACTTCCTCCCGAAGCTTCTCATCTTTAATACCATACCAGGTTTCAGGTGGCAACGTCAACAGAAGTACAGTTAAGATGTTACTTCCAACCGGTCGAGTGCTACTACAGTTATTGGGATCAGGGGCACCACAACAGAGTTCCATCAGAGATTGTGGGACCAGCATGTTGACTGTTTGCTCGTTTTTACCCTTCACAATTGTTGCACTTAGCACCATCATAGTTTTGTGACCATCAGTTTTCATGCATTTAACGCATGTTTCATGACCACAAGAGCAGCCTGAGGTGCCAGATTTTCCACTTAAAATTTCTGCCCCCTGGCAACAGATGCTGGCTGTGATTTCTTGAAGATTTCCGCTGCCACCAAAAACTGGAACTCTTCCGCAGTATGAAGTTGAAGACAAAAAATTAACTATGTACTTGAAAAAACCAGCATCCTGAACTTGTTTTAACAGCTCTTCCTGCAAAAGAAAAAGAACAGGCTCTTGGTCAGTGTCAGTTTAGACAAACAAGACTCCATTTCAAGCCCACAGAACAACAAAAGGATATGACATGCTGCACCATACCCTGATTGCAAGTCTTTCTTTTTCTTCTTCGCTTATCACTATACCACCATCCTGTTCCCTCTTAACTTCAGCAACCCATTGGATAAATTTCCCGAAACCAGACGGGGGTGATGCCAAAAGAATACTGAGAATGCCATTGATATCTTTCACATCCTCAGACTTCAACAGATGAGGAACGTCATCCATTAAGTACTTCACAACATCGACCCAACTTTCATTTTTGCAGCTCTGCATACATTTTAAGATTAGATGCTAAACTTACAAAACCAGTAAAATGCAGTAAAGACATGGAACAAAAAATCCAATTAGCAAACGAGAGCAGAAAGGCACAGTATATCTTGCACCAGTTGTTTAAATTACAAATGAGGGTGTGCATAGCACAAGGGGAACTAAAGAAATGCCGATCATATTTCCCTTCGTTTAAACTAGCACTTCGTGATCTGTTCCCCTGACCTTTTGTCTGCCTTGAATCTACAGTGATAAGTATTCCCTACGTCTGCAGTCAGGACCTTCACTAAAAGGGAAACTTTTACATTGGAGTAATCTTTACAATATATAGTTCAGGGAAGAAGAAACTTTTACATTGAAGTAATCTTTACAATCTATAGTCCAGGGACTAATAATTTTCAGTGGAGCAACAAATAAATATGAACAGCATGCCACAAGAGCCTAATAACTGTCATCTAACAATGTATGTGATGTGTCATACAAGAACCTGAGTTGTTCTCAAGGTGAATAAAGAGAAGTTACCAATAGAAACCCAAACCTAACACGATATGAAGGCAATCAATCTTAATTGACACAACTTAACTTGAAAAATTATAACTCTTTGCTATAAAACCCAATGTTTCATCACATTGACGAAATTTTGTACTATTTTAACAATAAAAATGATATTGACATGAACTAACATTCATGATAACACAAAATAATTGTCAGTCCTAAATCTTACTGGAACCAGGAAATTATTTGAGATCATGTCAATGATAGGATCAGCAGTTTCAGGTGCATTTGATCACTACTGGAAAGAAAATACATAATCACGGATTAGCGTAACTGACTATGAAGTCCATTAATGCTGTCAAAGTCAAACTTTTCGAGACTTTACAGGCAACCTGCAATTTTAAGGTCGCATCACTTTCTAGAAGTTGAAGCCTCCAATCGGAGATGAGATATGTATAAGCTGTCTCTCCAAGTCCGAACACACGGTACACAAATACACAAAGACTGAAAGAGAGACTACTCTGTATTGCTTTCTGAAAATCGAGTCCTCAAGCACAACTTAAAAAACGGAAAATTCAGATCGTGTCATTTTATAGATAATTTAAATACCATCAACTAAATTGACTGAAATCCGGATCAGCACTTTATTATCACAAGATTAATGAATAGTAATACTCCGAAGCTTATCAAAAATGTTTAACAAAAAATGAAGTAAAATTATCTACTGCTAAAAGAAGTTGTGCCCAGCAAGATTTAGTCTGTAGCAGCAGGGAGGAAAAAAATTGGATCCGGAAACAGGATGAATACAGATATCAGCACCAGCACTCTGATGACATATCAGCGACACACAAGTCGGTGCTTATAGTATGTCAAAGCCACCAATTTTACCATGATTGGCTCCTTTACGTATAAATCGTAAATTAACATATTGAGCTCTTTAGTATTGTAATGAAGGCATCTATATCACAGTAACTGCTGAAACAGAGCTAAAAATTTTCAAAAAAATGAGAATGAAAAAATCAATTTCGAAAAAGGAGAAACAAAAATAAATACAAGTTATGCGATTATAGCACATATTACATTACTGCACTGCATTTATTGATTAACAATGCTTATAGATTAACATGACATTGTCCATACCAGGGTATAAAGCAGCCCAGCGTCCCTCTTTGGCTTGGATATAAGCATGAACCTGGGTAAAATAAAATAATTGGACTTCAGATGACAAACTTACTAGGCTGGAGGTGTATATTATACATATTCTTGGTCTTTGACATTCTGGAATTTACTGTCTATATGATTTGCAGGTTTAGGCATATGAAGCCAGTTACATAAACTCTTGTCTATATAACTCGTGCTAGAACAGTCCAAACTAAATTCCATTTCTAACTTGTAAAAGCAAAACTAGTTTGGTTCTTTCAAGTTATTGAGGAACATATAAACGACACTAGACCTAGATTGCAAGGATCTCACAAAAGTTCCCTCAACTTCTAATAGGCCATGAGAAAGCATCCGGTATGCTACTTATTTATTGACTTTTTCAATGTATCTTTGCAGCATGAAATCTTGGAACCTAAGACTGTTTAGGTTAACAAATGCAAATGCATAGACATGTTCAAATACCTACAAAACCCATGTTATATTGGCAATAACCCTCTGAAGAGACAAGTTCCGCTCCACTGAACAAATGACATTACACCATGTCAAATATTTCACATACCCTCTTCTTTGTCCAGTTGTCTTGTTAACAGTATCCATGGCTTCCCAGAGGAGGGTAAGTGGAACCCAATGAGGGCGATACTTGAAACGTGCAACATCCAATATCAGTACCATGTCACTTCCCGCATGATAACCACCAATAGGTGAAAAATGGCCAGTTCCTGTCTGCAAACAAAGTCTTTTATGCTGTCATCAACTTACGCATCATTTTTTCATTAAAAACTAAGCATTGGCTGATGTGACAAAAAACAATCAAGATAACATCCCTCATTAAACCGCAATTCAAGGTACATTTCCTGTGAAATAAATACAATGCTCAGAATATGCATTTGGAAACTGAGTCGCTTTTGAACTTCTTATCTATTATTTAACTCCTATGCTGTAATTGGGAGGCATTGATGCTCATTAGTACGCTTTTACTTAAAAAAAAAAAAACTACCCAGGATATCCGCTGTGAAATATGAACAGAAACTAATCAAAGAAGAGACTTGGACTTAAGATGTGGCCTACAAGATTTTTCTGATGACCAATTCTTGTAAATGCTGACATAAGTCACATAGATAATCATTCCATACCAGAGCGCAAGTTTTCTGTTCTAAATTTGACACTAGCTATAATGCCTCCAACAAACAAATGAACTCCAGAAAATTCCAAAGTCTCTACTCAGCGAAGCCCCCCCCTGAAATGTTGCCAAGGACAAGTTTTTTCCACCCGGGTGAAAACTATGTAATTCACAAGAGATGAGATAAATCGGTGGTCGACAAAACAATTACTTTACAAAGCTTCGCTACAGATGGACAGCTCCATCAATCCATGGCTAATCTGAAAATCCTAATAGGAATAAGATTCTTCTCCTCTTTCCCTTTTTTTCTTTTTACTTTGTTCTTTTTTTTGGGGCCGGGGGGGGTGGGGGCGGGTGGGGTTTATGTGATAAACTAGGAACCAGTCCTAAAGAATCAGTGAGACTGGCTCACAGTCTTCAGAGACAAAGTCCATATAGACTCCAAGCAATCATTATTTGTAATATTAGAGATGCCAAAGATTTTAACATGTTTATTAATTCTACATGAGGGGGTTTCTCAAGATTTGCATTTCTTTGTGGAGTAGGATAATACTGGAGTTTATAAATATGGTGTTCTTCAGATTGGGAAGTTAGAAATAGAATGACTGAATATCATTGAACTTTAACAAATTGTTGCTTTAGAATGGTGTGAGGCTATTCTAGTTTTAGGTTTGATGCTTAAGAATACCCCATTATCATTCTTAGGAGCTTCAGCCATGCCAAAGATCTTCAATCTTTACGAGTTACTATCTGCAAGTTCCCTCTCAATGCCTGATCCAAATTTAGCTTACTATTCCAGACTATCTTCCTACATCAACCTAGCTAAGCAAGAGTTTGCTTAAATCACATTCACCTAACCTTCAATTTGCACATGCTCAAAATCACAAAGCATCCTTAGCAATGTTCTGCTCTCTACGAAGATGCATTCCCACTGATCTTCATCGTCTGAATTTAATCATTCAAAGGATCAACGACCAATAATGGGGGCAAAACTAGTTGTATCTGCCTCATCTTCATCACCCTTTTAATTCTTAAGCCTTCGCTCCATCCTTATGCCTTAGAAGGCAAAGAATTAATAATCAACCAATTCTCTTAAGAGATGCAATGCCCCATCCCAACACACAAATCAGCACGATGTTTTTGTTCTGAAATTCCTACCTGTTCAAGACCAGCTCTGTGATAGGATGAGACCAGGTGACAATTATCTGAAGAACAACATTTTTTAACAGACTGACGGAAGAAATCAACATCGGTTTGACTAGTCTGAAATGCTTCAACTTCAGCTCCAGCACGTCGAGCCCAATGTACTGCGTTCCCGAACGATATGCCTTCAGCTTTAATTTTTTTCAGCTCCTTAGGGCAGCCTAACAT
The DNA here is from genome assembly GCA_014182375.1 of Eucalyptus virginea. Lineage (NCBI taxonomy): Eukaryota > Viridiplantae > Streptophyta > Magnoliopsida > Myrtales > Myrtaceae > Eucalyptus > Eucalyptus virginea. The sequence continues at coordinate 2,017,086 of CM024521.1, forward strand.
AGACTCATCATACCATCTCCAAGGACCTGCAATTCGAAGAACAATTTTATATTATACAAATGCACACACATACGCAAAACACTCGGCCAATATTCGCTATAAGAGTCCCAAAGGCTTGATCTTCTCAAAAAATGGGAAAAGAAAGGTTGGATCCTACAAGGCATTTATCCATTGAAATAAGAAAAATTCGATTAATTTCTTCCTCCCACTTTGAAGACTCAAAAAAGTCCTAAACTTTCTCTATTCCATGCACCAACCAACCAAGCACGACATAACCAAAAGCGCGTTTTTAGGCTGTCAAAGAAACAAAAGCATGCAAATGAACAACTTTACAACTCTAATAGAAGGCAATTGTTTGCACGGAAAAATTATCTAATTCTCAAATTTTACAAACCTAAGAAGAAAAAGATTTTATGGAGACATATTCACAACAACTAACGCCTCAAGGAAGTTAACTCCATTCATGAAGCTACTAACAACTAACTTCATATGCAAGCTGCAATGTTAGCTCTCAACATTCCATGCTACAAGACAGTACAACCTCCACAAAGCATATTTTAGTAATAAGGAAATACATGTTAGAATCAAAAAGAATCATGGGGTTTGTTGATTACTGGTCCCACTCGATACTAGGCCAAGAACTTTGAAAAGATGTATATGTTGAACTGAACACTATTTAAGTCCATACACTCAATTCTCCTCGTTAACCCAATCCTCCATTCACATTTTGGACCTCCTTTAGTCAAAGTGCATTATATGCTTCAACAATGTAGTGCTCCCTTCTTATTAAAGAGAGCCACTCTCTTGCAAACGCGAACAGAGTTCAAAAAGATGTCGAACTGTAAAAAGGCCCACCTTTCCATTTCCTTCCGGGGTCAATGGCAAGGGCATTCAAGACCATCGAGAGGCTAGCCAATCCACAATACGCGGGCTCCGATTGCGTTTGAAAGTAAGAGATCAACTTATAAAATCCTTCCATCGTCCCAGCTTGGATGGCTTCGATGAAGAGCTTCTGTTGATGGCAAAACACGAGTTGAATACAAGTTCATTCAACGACTACTATTCACGAGAACAGCAAAAAGAAAGCATAGCATCCTCTAAGCATGTTCCGAGAACGATTCAAAGCCGCGAGTCATCATTACATCCCTTTCAAAAGCCCATCTTATTTCAGGAAGTCCTCCAATTTCTTCGTTCGCCCGTCAAAGCTAGCAACTTTTTCAAATAATCGGTAATGCTTCTCTTCAAGACGCAATCTTTTCACAAAAAGCGCGCGACCCACAAAACCAAAAACGATCATACGGCACATAATCTCGACCGGAGCAACTCCCGTCTCCAAACTTCAAAGCTAGAATTCCAACAGAGACTAAACCGACACAATGCAGCCGACACACGAAGCTCAGGCACAGGCGAAGCGCTGATCACCGGCATCGTTGGGAACTGAACAAGTCAAAGAGTTCACGTTACCTTGCCTTCGTCGGAGGCGAAATCGATCGCCGGAGGAGAAGGGAGGACCCGCCGGTAAAGACCCGACGTCGCCATGTCCCCCGCGCTTCGCTTCGCTTCGCTTCGCTTTCCCCTCGTTCCGCCGGATCGAAGGCGAGGTGGGTATTCGATTTCGACGACGAAGAAGAGAGAAAGGCGACGGCTTTTTCGGGGGAGGAACTCGAAGCGGGTCTTCTGGAGAAGCTTTTCGCTTGCTGGACAAGTCTTCCCCAGTGGAGAAGAAAGATTCATGTTCGGTAAATATTTCATACATTCGTACATTCATGTGATTTATACATTAAGTAATATATGATGAAGATTGAAAATTTAAGGATGAAATATTAAGAGGGAATATCGTACGTTGGGTCGTATATTGAGTAAATATATTTTTTGACTCAAAATAAGAAAGGAGATTTTTGTGTGCGAGCCGAAAAAGGAAGTGAAATAATCCATGAAAATCAGGTTATTCACCTATAAGAGACCCGCATAAGGAGAAAATCGAGGGAGAGGCTGGTTAAAAAAAAAGGAAAAATCAAGAAGGGAAGTCTCTCTTTATCCTATGCATGGTATTATTTCTTTGTCTAATCCTCTGGTCTCCGTCCGCATAAAAGACGAAAGAAAGCCCCCACCCACGGACTCCACAAATAAAAAAGACAAGCGTGACATGAAAGCGGAGAGAGAGAAGGCTCGAGATTGGAGAGTTGGGCCACGATCGCCCCTGCCCCTGCGTCATCTGTGCCTGTGTTGCTGCTGCACGCTGGTTCCAACGTCGCTCCCCCGATTGAACGCTGCCACTCGACGCTCCTCGTCGGCCGTCCAGTTTCCAGTCCTCCAACGATCTCCCGCGACATCAACAACGCGACGAGCAGGACGTTGTTCCTCTTGGGAGCCCCCTCGGCACGACGAAGCCTGTTGTCCTTGCGGCTCTTGCGAGCCAAGGAGCTGTTAAAGATCCCTCTTGCTCGTGACGAAGAAGAGATCGCTGCCTAACTGAGTTAGCAGCGACGTTTCTGTGCTTCTATTTTGCAGGTGTTCGACGAGTTTTAGTCACATTGACGACCAGTTCTGCAACTTCCGACTCTCCGCCACCGGTTACGCTCCTTTTTTGTCGTTTGTCCGTAAAGATATCTCCACCTGCAGCAAATCCCTAAAGTCAAGTGCTATGGGGGAAGGTAATAAAAAGGAAGTTAAAAAAAAAAAAAAAAGAAGCAAAAGGGTGAGACCCATTCACGAAGGAAGTATACGCTCGTGGACCCCCACCAAACTAAGAGCCATCACCACCATCGCATGCAGAAGACGCCAATTTTTTATGAAGAAGTGGTCAAAGTATCAGGTCTTCAGTGGAAACTCGGACAAATATAAATAAACGAAGAGATTTGAATATTAGGGTCGTGGTACGCATCTAACTTGGTGGCTCACCAGCGATCCCTAATCTCAAAAGTTGCCATCCGGTCCGCAATTGCAAGTCGCCATCCCAATTTGGAAAACGTTATCCACGCAATATCGAGAGCTAGGTGAGATTCTTGATTTACTCAATTTTCTCATATTTTATTGCCCAATCCATGGGATCTCGATTCATTTTTGAATATTTGTTCATTATTGCCACTCATGAATTAGGGAAATCTTCCTAATTTCGCAACGTGCGATAAACAGTCCGATTTCATGCTCGAAATACGATTTGCAATCGCATGGAAAATCACCAATCCGATCTCACGCTCGAGATACGATTCGTGATTTTGTTTTAAATTAGGTAATCCGATCTCGTATGCGAGATCTGATTCGTCAATTTATTTCCAAAATTAAATGGACATGGATGATATGTTGCTTGATTTGTTGCTGTGCTATTGTTGATGCCTTTATTTAATTGGTCCCGTAAAGGAAAAACCCAAAAAATATATATATTTGAGTTAGATTAAATGCATGTTAGGATATCACTTGTTTTGGGGTTGTTTTGCATGTTTAGGATAGGAAATTTATTTTGAATTTCTTAAATAAAAAGACCAAAAACATTAATTTAGGATGTCATATTTTCTTCTCATTAATTTAAATTGCACGTTTAATTATTTGGCAATTTTAATTTCGAATTTTATAAAAAAAAAACAAAAAAAAAACCTAGAATTAGGGCACTCTTTGCACGTCATTGCATTTTAGGGTAAAATTGCACGTAATTTAATTCTAGCTAATAGTTTTTAATTTATTATAAGTTTAGATAAAAAAAATTAGATAGATTGCATTTTAGTTAGGGATTTCTAAGTTAGGATAACATTCTTGTTTAAATTAGGATTTGGCTTAAGCTCATTCCTAATACAAGTTAGATGATATTTTAATTTAGGTAGATAATTTTCACATTTTTATAATTTCGAATTTCAGGGAAAATACCAAAAAAAAGCCTTAGAATAAATTGATTTCATTTTTTTAGTATAGACTGCATCTTATTATGTCATATAGTTTAGGTCATGTTGCCATATTAGATTATTAGCATGCATCGCATGATTTTCATTAAATAAAGTAAAAATAAAAATTGAAATTGCGCGTTAATTATAAATCATATCTAGGATTTGTTGATATGAATTCTAATTTAACATTGTAGATGCTTTCGTTGCTATAAAGTAAGTCCAGCATTTTTTTTATTTACTTTCTTGAGTGCTAAATTGGTGGATTGCGCACTTGCAATCACCTCACATGTTAGGAAAGTGAATTAAAATTAATTCAAGTTGCCGGCAAAATATTTTTTTCAAAATTAAAAGAGAAAGGTACCGAAAAGGCGTTAGGAAAATCTAACATAACCAAGTCCCCGTACCCAAAGTTTCTGGTTCGTGGAAATAGAATAATTCTCTCATTATTTTACTTATGTGTTTAATCGACCTACCGCAAACCAATTAGTGGCGACTCCCCTTTGCATGCTAGATATTTAAACCTAAGTCGCGAATTGGTATGGGCTTGGGAGAGCCCGAGCTAAGTTAGACTTAAGGCCCGTTTGGTTCGGCTTTGGGGAAATTCCTTTGGGAGAATGCAAATATAAGGGGTTTTCCGAAATGCTAGATTGTTTGGTAAACTATAACCTGAAAAGTGCTTTAGGGAAATGCAAGACTATTTGGTAAATATATATTTGAAAAGCCCTTTAGTGTGACCAAATTAAGTTTTTTTTTTTTAGTTTTAGTATTTTTAAAATTGCAAAAAGAAACAATGACTATATAACCTTTTACATTTTCATGTTGAGAATAATGTAAAAGATATATATTAGTAAATTTATTTAAAAATTATATTAAAAGAATTTGATTATAGATTAGATGCAAAGCTTAACTTTTGGCTTAGGGTTCTTTTAGGTTTGTTTTCAACTTTGAATAATTTTTTTTAATTATTGTAGTATTAATCATCTTCGTTAATTAATGATCATTCTAGTGTATTGATAAAAAGTTGGGTTATTGATTGTCAAAAGATAAAAATGACAACAAAAAAAAAGGTGAACCCAACATTTGCAAAGGGTTTTTATTATTTTTTTAAAAAATAAAAAAAAAATCCGATGAAACTCCATTGCCGATCAACGACGGTTGGGGTGTGGGGAAGATGATCGGTTAAAAAAAAAAAAAAAAAGAAGTCAACGGATGAATAGTAGATGTGGACTTGCATTTCCGAAATGCTAAAAGCAGGTCCCACCGCTTTAGGCTTTCAACATTTCAAAGGCCCGCATTTGGCCAAGGACACCTCCAAATCTTTGAATCAAATACCTAAATTTTTTTCCAATGGGCTTTCGGGGCTGAAAGCCCATTGGGAATGTTGAACCAAACGGGGCTTAAGTCCATTAGCCTAATTTTAGGTGGTGCACCCGAAATTTAGGTCGTGACAACCTAAAACGTTTGTGGTTGTTTGAAATAAGGGCCTAATCCCATCAACTCGCTCGTTGGCAAAAAAATCCAACCAATCAGACATATTTTTGTCCAAATACAATTTAAATTTAATTATATTTTTTTGGTAAAGTTAAATTTAATTATATTAAAACTTAAAAAAATGGAAAAACACAGGCGAAAGGGCTCCCTCCCATTTGTGATCGCCGCCCCATCGCCAGCGCGACAGTCAGCGACCCTTGCCTAAATGGGGGCAAAGGTGGGCAACCCTCACCTAGATCTAAAAGATAGTAAGGGTCAACAGGTCCCCACCCTTGGTCGATGGGGGTTGTCGATGCTCATCCATGCGTCAGCGACCTCGTTAGCCATCGCCACCGTCGATGAGGCAAGGGCCTCACCTGTGTTTTCCCTTCTTTTTTTTTTTTTTTTTAATTTTTAGTTTTATTTAGTTTTTTTTACAAAAAAGATTGAGAAAATAAAGAAAAGAGAAAATTTAAAAAAATTTAAAAAGACAAAATCACCCTTCATAACTAGTGAGTTCGGGTCCTCATTTGAGACTAATATGATCATTTCAAATTCTTATTTAAAATAATATCCACTTTAAGCCCTTATTTGCAATAATATCCATTTCAGACCCTTATAATTAACTTGATCTATATTGTGAAAACACTTACATATCTAACTCAATTTAAGAAATCTCATGTCTAAATCGAGGTGAGACCGTGAAAGCATGAGATCAAGTGAAAGCGAAAGAGAGGAGAGAAAAAGTCATAGAGGTGGGCGGATTAAGTCTAAAGTTTTGTTTATTTTACGGAAAATAAATTATTTGAAAACATTCTCCTAAAAATGATCATTTTTACTGTTTGGAATAATTAGTCAATAAATAATATTTTCTAAATCATTTATTTTCTATGAAACAAACGTAATAATAACTCTAAAATTTTTAACCCAGTTCATTAAATATGAATTAAAAATTGGCCTATAATCTATTTTAACAGGTCTTAGGAAAACTCCCCATATACTACACATTCACTCCTAAATTTTCGTTTCTCTTTCCTCAAAATATTTAATTTTTTTCCTATTTTTTTTTGTGAAAAAAAAGGAAAGATTCCAATAACGGGACAAGCTAGTGTGCTTCCATATGGTCAAACTATCAAAAGTTGATTTGGAAACAAACGTAATAATAACTCTACACATTCACTCCTAAATTTTCGTTCTTCGCTTTCCTCAGAATATTTCATTTTTTTCCTATTTTTTTAGTGGAAAGAAAGGAAAGATTCCAATAACGGGACAAGCTAGTGCGCTTTCATATGGTCAAACTATCAAAAGTTGATTATGGTCAAACTATCAAAAGTTGATTTGGAAAGAAAATCATGTTGTTTCCCAGAGTCAGTTGACATTGATAGTAGGGGCAATGATCCCGCTTGACACGTTTACTTAGATTGATTATTTTCACGAAAAATTAATTCCTTATAAAATATTTTCTTAATAATAATTACTTATGTCTCTTTGAAGAATAAATGAATGAAAAATATTTAGATAAATTTATTATTGATAACAAAAACATTTTTTATTGGTTAGTCATTCAAAACGATACAATCGATGATTTTTAGAAAAATATTTTTTATTTTCTCGAAATAAAAGGAGTATACTTTTACTTTGAAATGAGGCATTTTGTGAAAAGTCTCGGACATTTATAAGTGTTGGAGAGTCTTTAGATCTGTAGGTCCATGAAATAGGCACCATATTCTTGGCGGATTTATAGAAAGTAGCAAATCTTTTTTCCAATTTTTGCACTTGAAAGATCAATGCCTTAAGGTTCGATCTAAGATTCCATTTTTTTCACGGAAAATGAACCGTTTGGAAAATATTTTCCTAAAAATAATTACTTGTATCGCTTATAAAAATATATAAATGAAAAATATTTTTGTCTCTATGAAAATGGTTAAACATAAATTATCAATAATGAGAATATTTTTTATTGATTAATTATTTCAGACGATACAACCGATCAAATTCGTGAATTTTTTTTTTAAATTATTCATTTTCCATTAAACTAACATAGCCTAAACGTATTTTTATAATCACCGTATCCATATCTTCTTCAAAGAGGCATTTTCTTAATCAAGCAATTAAGTATCAATGAATTAAATACCCGAATGTCCACGAAAACATTTCTTGTTTGATAAGTTGATATCTAACCCTTCTAAGTTTTCATTGATACAATTAAGCAAATGTGACAAGCTGAATAGGTTCTTTGAAGGGCTTTCGTGTTCTCATCCTTCTTCGATCGCAGGAAATTTCTTCTAGCCGGTGGTTACAAACATGGACATCATCCTTGTATAAATTTAACCGAAAATAAATTGGGGAAGGATCTTCATAAGTTTTAATTTGTCAATCATGCACAAAATCTCCTTCAACTGAAGAGGGAGGAAAATATGACCTTCTTGAGAAAGTGACGAACCATCCAGTGGAAGCTCATGTAAATGCAAAGAGCAGGAAGACAAAAAAAAATCATAATTTGGGAGATCAATTCATTGAGGAGAAAATGCTTCTTGTGCTGACTTTGGTCTAGCGGCTTTGGTCTAAGCAGAGCTCAGTGACTTGAACCAAAGCCAATTAACTAATATGGACAGGGAAAAGGAACACACTTAGCCATTTATTGAACAAGCAAAAGCATCGTTTTCTTTATTCGACACTCGGTCTCAAATTGAATACGAGCACTGCTTACAGAGCGCTCAATTCTCCGGACAGTCGATCGACGACAACTTACACTTCCTCAAACGGGTAATTCTCGTATCTCATCCTACAATCATTAAGTTGAACCCGCCCTCCCATGGTGTACACGCACGAATTCTGCAGCTGGTACATCGTGAAGTTCATGCAGGCGTCGCAGTCCGCGGGTGAGATCGTCCCGCTGCAGGCCCCAAGGCCGTAGCAAGGCTTGATATGTTCCGGGGCCTCTCATTGAGATACTTAAAACCCAAGCTCGACGTCTTGGCGACCAAATCCACAATCACATAGTTGACGGCTTGCGAATAAGGATCGTCGAGAGAGTACTTATCAGGACTGCAATATATGTATTGCACCGTAGTGTCAGGATTTGCCCTAACAATGTAGAAAACGTGAAAGATTGCAAGAATCCAAACCAAGCTCCTCCCAATATTAGCCTTGCATATATCCATCTTCGATTCGTCTCGTGCATCGATTTACGTTTTGTTTAAAAGCCCTAGAATCATTGAGAAAATATTGGGTGGTCCGAGACTGCCACGTCAGCATGGTCCCGGACCACTCACGCGGTGCCACGTGTGAGGGGAGGGGGACAAAGGACCGGGCCCACCTCTCTGATGCTCTCTCTCCTCTCTCTCCTTTGTCCCCCTCCCCTCACACGTGGCGCCGCGTGAGTGGTCCGGGACCACGCTGACGTGGCGGTCCTAAAACCACCCAATATTTTCTCCGGAATTATTGGGTAATCTATTCGAGTCGATATTAGGGCTTTCTGTCACATACAATGTCTCTCCACTTCTTTTGTATCGATTACTGGATTATTAAGTTTTCTTTGTACTTATCACTAATTTTTAAAACTATGAAGGGACAGCTCTCTTTGCTTGGACCAAGCTTATATGAGCTTGCTCTTCTTCTCCTTTGCCGCCGGTTTTGTGATCTTACGTTTGGCTTATACTTCAGTTCTTCTCTGCCGGGAGATCCCACCACCTAATAGCATATGGCAAGTTTGACATTCAACTGTTTTTTTTAAACCTATTTCTCTGTTGTTATAAGGAAATTGATTATATGACAATCTATAATCTACTGTTAAAAATAATTATAAATTATTATGAAGCTCATTTATTCAAGAATTTCTGGATCACAAGTCAAAGATGTTATATTAGCAAAACTCTTATTATTATGATGAGGGACATCTGAAACTTTTAACTCCATTAAACCCTACACGCATGCACAAATCACCCTATCTACGCGTATCGCATAAAGCAACGCTCATAGAGAAATGGGTGCAGCCTCAATTTTTAATTTTGAACGGGAGATTCTCTAATTATATCCGAACCAAGCGCTTAAAAATCACTCGAGCCACTCCTTAGTGATTTATTAAAATTTTATTTGACCTTTGGTGGTGGTAGAAATTCAGGCAATCGCAATAATGAAGAATATTTTTTCCACCTGAGGATGTATAGATTTATATGTTATTTTATAATAAAAAAAGATCATTTTGGTTTGTAAATTACGTGCATAATCTAAACTAATATGTAAAGGAAAGAGGGGCTGCTACAATTCACATAATCGGTTCTCCCTTTTCTTCCTTAAATATCCTCGGTATCTTATAATAACTATAGACTACTTGTGGACGACAATGTGAATTTCACTTCGAAGATTATTAAAAGGAAAACCAAAAAGATATTTTAACGTGAGTAATAGATTTTTTTATTATTTCCATCTCTAGTTTCAATTTTCTTGTTCTCATTATGGTGGGGAATCAAATAAACTTGTTTGCATGGATGTCGTGTAATGGCTAATCTGGTTTGACCTCTCCCTTAGGGCTTGTTTGGCAACTTGCCAAACAGTGCTTATTTTTGTTATTTTGTTCCCGGGAGTATATTTAGAATAGAAATACGTTTGGTAAAATTTTTGTTATCGGGAATAAATTTCTACTTTTTTGTTTCCGGAAGTAGATTTGGAACATAATCGAGAAGTAAAAAAAAGTTGATTTTTTGTTCCTGGGAACAATTCTAGAATCAAGCAACTATTTTCTCTCTTTTCTTTTCTTTTTTTTCTTGTTCTTCTTCCTTCTTCTTCATCTGCTGCCACCACCGCCGTCACCGTCCGCCGTCCGCCACCCACCGTCGCCGCTCACTAACCATCGGTCCGGCGAGCTCGCCAGGCTAGGGCGAGGTCTGATGAGCTTGCCAGAGACAAGCCTAGCCACCGGCGAGGCTCACCTAACCGAGTGAGGCTCGCCTAGCCCCACCGTGGCTCGGCCGAGCCTCGCCGGTAGTTGGGCGAGGCTTGGCCAACGAGGGTTGGCCTCGCCGAGGGCCGATGATGCTTCGATGAGGTCGTCGGCCCTCATCGGCCGGTTGCCGTTCATCCCAAGGCCAGAAGGCGACGACTTGAAGAAGAAGAAGAAGAAAGGAAAAAAAAAATAAAAAAAGAAAAAAAGGAAAAAAGTAATAAAATTATTTAAAAATTAAAAGAAAATGATTTGAAATATAAATTCTAAACATGATACCAAATGCAATTTTATTCCGGGAATTGAAATTTTGGATAGTTACCAAACGGCTTAAAATGATAAGAATCATTTATGATAATAAATTATTCTCAGGAACAAAAGTGTTACCAAACGTATCCTTAATGTCTTAGATTCTCTTTCAGTGAAGTATACTTTGTGTTTTACTCTCACATACGTCAGGAGAATCAAACGAAAGAATAATATTAAGATTTCTGTTTCTAGGAGGATTTCTAAACCGTTTTGCATTTTGTCTTCATCAAGAACAGGTGAGCCGTTGTCCAAGAATATCGTTTGCCTTTTCCCTATCTATTTCCCTCAAGACTCCCCAATAAGAATTGAAGCTTGAAAGTGACAAATTTGCAAAACACGTAGTCGTTCTATCATGGGATAGGTGCATTAAAGTCCTAAAATATGTTGGTCCTAAAACTTTTAAAAAGTATTATAAAGTCCTAAAACTTGTCACGAAAGTACAATCGAATCCTAAAACTTTTAAAAAAATATAATCAAAAAAAGGATTTCATTAGATCAATTTGACAAATTTTAAGACCTGATCACACTTTTCAAAAGTTTTAGAACTCAATTGCACTTTTGCGACAAGTCTTAGGACTTCATTGCACTTATTGAAAGTTTAATGACTTAATTACGCTTTCATGACAAATTTTTAAACTTCCAATGAATTCATCTCATCTATTGTTGATCAGATGACCCTTCTCGTCTTGCCACCCTCATGAAAATATCTTTTTGTAATACCAAAGTTTCACCATAAGAATTTGTGTAGGATCATCAATATAAATGTTGAGGTGCACACATGAAAACGTGTTAGAAAGTTTCTTAGGGCGCGTTTGGTAACGTTTCTATCCAAAAATTGTTCTAGGGAATAGAAATAGAAAAAACTATTTCTGTTCCGAGGAACAATTTTTGAACAGAAGAACGCGTTTGGTAATTGCACAAAATTTTTATTCTTGGAATAGAAAAAGAACAGAAGCACGTTTGGTAAACTTGTATAATCTTTTTGTTTCTTTTAATTTTTTAATATTTTTATTTTCTTTTTTCTTTTTTCTTTTTTCTTCCTTTTGGTCGGTCGCCGGCCTCGGCCATGGCTGGCGACCTCGCCTTGGCGAGCCTCGCCGGTGGCTGGGCACGGCTCGGCCTCGCTCGGCCTTGCAAGGGGCCGGCGACACTTGGCCTCGCTGGGGGCCGGCGATACTCCGGCAAGGTCGCTGGCCAAAGAAAAAAGAAGAAGAAAAGAAAAATAAGGAAAAAAATAGGAGAGAGAAAAATTGTTTTTCGGAAGTGTTCTTGGGAATAAGAAACAAGTTTTTCTTGTTTCTTGTTTTTGTTCCAAATTTGTTCCCGAAAATAAAAAATAATTTTTTTGTTCCCGGGAACAAAAGTGTAAATAAACGTGTTCCCGTTCTTTTTTGTTAGAAAGAAAAGAACAAAAAATTTTGTTTCAGAGAACAAAAACAAAAGTAAACAAATGCGCCCTTATTGGAGAGCTTGTGCATGTAGCGTGAAACAGCCAATGCATCGTGATTAGCTCACAAGACATTTGCTTAAAAGTTTCCTTAAGATATATCCAATCATATATGTCAATGGTTCTGACTAAACTCTTTCTTGGCGTCTCCTCATATAAGTGTTGAGCTATTGTTGTATATCTCAACAAGTGGTATTGAGCCAAAGAGTAATTGGTGGGGTCCTAAGGTGTACTGATGTTTTGACGAATGTTCCGAGAAAGAAATCGCGCAATGAACGCAGTCCCTGAGTAATAATTGCCATCACAATCCAGTTTGGCGGAGAGAGACCACGAGCAACGGCGGGCGTTGGGTTGTAGAGAGTCTGCGAATGGGTAATTTTCATACCTAATATGAGCACCACGCAATTGGTAACTCGCAAAGTTCATGCACGTGTCGTAGTCCGCCCGTGAGATCGTTCTGCTGCAAGCTCCGAGGCCAAAGCAAGGCTTGGAGAACAAGGAATGACTACCTCTTGCTAAGGTAATGAAAGCTTGAGCTCAACATCCCGGCAACCACATCCGTGAGAACATAGTTGACATCGCGCGAGTACGGATCGTTGAGAGTGCACTTACTTCGGTTACACGACCAAAATGTCAATGTAGTGTCAAAGGCCTCTTACAACATTGGAAAAATGAAACACAAGGAGTGTTCAAACGATAGTTATCCTAAGTAGAGCCACAAGTCCATCTTCATACCTTCATTTAGCTTTCGGCATGATTGCATATATCTAAGAATTAATTTTCAAAATTTCCGTTATTTCTCATATGTTCACGATTTCTTCTGATCTTATTGATATTATATTATTTTATGATATTATTTATGTTGTGCTCAACATTGTTTTCCATCTTTAGAATTCCATGTTTGGCTTTTTCTTTAAGTCGTTCGACTAGGAAGATTCCATATCTCTCTCTCTCTCTCTCTCTCTGGGGTTTTGAAAAATTCGAGTTCTCAAGAAAAATATATATTATCCTCTTCCTACCACAATATGATAAACATAATCAATCATAATTTTTCACTATAAAAGAATGTGTTTTCTATGGTCTGTTAAGTAGAGTATAATATAGGTCTCCTTTTTATTCGATATGCAATTGATCTTGTCTATTAATTATAATTTGCTTTCAAAGAATTTTTTGAATACTTGTTTGCAAATTGTAATTCCTCGTTTCTCACATTTTCAAGGAAGCAAAATAAGAGTTGATAGACATGATAATGACTTGTAAATCCTTTCACGAGAACACTCGTTTGGATTTGGAATATAATTTTACATCTAATTAGGCTAAAGGAATTTTTTTTTTATAGAAATACTTTGTTAAAAGAGGGTTTTTTTTTATGCACTTTGTCGATATACGTGTTTGTGTTAACTCATTTTAACATACAACTATATATAACAAAGTTGTTCTTTCTGAAGTTCAAACTAGATGTCCAATGTGGTCCAGTCTTTATAAGATTCTCTAGACAAATCAATTGTCTTTCACGAAATTATAAATTCGATTCATGTATTGAGCGAATATCTGAACAACTCGTGTTGCGTTACTTAGTTGTGCCGTATCTGGTGTTAGAAAACTCTTTGGTCATCGAGCATTCTGGTGGGGTTGAGGTTGGCAAGCCGGACTTTTGGGCATTATCATATATTTTTGCCTATCTTTTACTTGTCAAAAAAGAGACTTTACGCGGAAATGCTTCCTACTATATTATTCAGAGTTAATAAAGATTTAGTCATGATCTTTCATTTGTTTATCTTAGAGAAAGAATCTAGAATCTACTTGATTACATATTCTCGATAGATTTTTTTATTTTTCGTAATATATTCCCCTTAGATTAAAGACATAAGAAATTCATCCCATCAACATCAAGTTCTACTTTTTTCAAACCATGGTCTTGCATAATTAGATTTTTCTCAACATTAACATATGTGGTCATCATACTTAAAACTATACCATATCAAATATATATTTTAGCGTTTTGGCTATAGCTGCTAATTTTTGAATGTCTATAGTGACTCGCGCCTTTTTTTTATTTTCAGTGTAATAAAAGAACTTGATATAAGGGTTTACGCTTCGGCTACCGGCTGAGGCGGTTCCTCCAGCACCAAAAAAAAAAAAAAGAACTTGATATAAAATAGAAAATGGCACAAAAAACGCTAACGACTGAAGGATTAGGGTTGTTCGATTCCAATATGGGCTAGTTCTGGGTCCATAATCTGGAAACCGGCAAGATCGGGACAAGGAACCGGCCCGTTTCAAATTTTGGATGGAAAAGGCAAGCTTAACTTCGTGACCGCGCAGGGCCGGACAAGCCCATACCAGGACACGGGCATCTCGACACACGACTGCAAGATCGGGGCTGCTTCAGATTCGGTCCCGCTGGAGTCCAAGCCCACGACCTTCCTCGGGAGGCCATGGAAACAGTACTCTCGGACCGTCGTGATGCAGTCTCTCTTGGACGGCTCGATCCATCCTCTGGGATGGTCTCCGTGGTCCGGCGATTTCACCCTGAAGACGCTTTTCTACGGCGAGTATCGAAACTCGGGACCTGGCGCGCTGATCGCCAGAAGAGTCAAGTGGGCTTCATACCATGGCTCCCTCACATCAGCACAGTCTCAGCCATTCACGGTTGCACAGTTCATTTCAGGGAATTTGTGGTTGCCATCGACTGTATCTTTTGATTCTGGGTTGATTGGATGAATGTTCCTCCTTTTTTTGGGGTTTCTTCTGTTGATATGCACAAGGAAAAGTTTGGTGTTTAGGATTGGCAAAACCTTGGTTTGGATGTTTTCATGTTGTTGCATTTTCATTGCAATTATTGATGTGATGTCTTTTTGAGAAGGTAGCGTTTCTCCTTTTTTTTTTTCTCATGTTCTGTTTTGGCATTGTCTTTTTTCAAAATGAAGCATATGGAATCCACAAGGAATTCAAACCCAGAAACGAGGATCAATGTCGACCCGACAATGAAGCAATCCAAGGTCAAACCAAATGCTATATGATGGGCAATTTTCCGGTGCTAATATATTTATGAAAGAATCGATAAATGTAAGCAACTTTGGATCAAGAAATATATTGGTCACCTTTTTTTGGTAGCTTGATGGTAACTTACTGATACTTTTATGAAATTTCCAACTCTTAGTTGTACATTATCAATTTTTCGCATCTTTTATCAACTTTTATTTGATTTTTGTATCAACGCCTTAAATTTATCAATGCTCATACAAATAGACCGATTTTTAATCAAGTGACTTATAAACTTTTTTTTTTTGAATAAAATTACAAACTATTTTGAGTTATTTACTAGCATTTATTTGATTTTTATTCTTTTTTTTATTTGATTTTTATTCATTTGTTAGCTTTTATTACTGTTTACCAATTATTTGTATTCTTCATAAATGCCTTACTCTTATATGAATTAATAAACTTTGTTATTTTGTATAACTATCGAGCTCATCTCTCATTAGGGTACGAAATAGTTTTAATATACAAAATCTCATTTGAGTTTCTTATCGAGGATTTTTCTATTAAATTTAACAATTATATGAATTTAATGAAGTTCACTAACTTGTATGACTTACCAGCTTATCTCAATTAAAGTAACACTAGAACGAAGCGAAACTTGTACATCTCCAGCTAGAGAAATTGCAAATCATTTTTGAAGATGTGCAAGCGATATTTCCTAGACGACTGGTTTGTCTGTTGTATCTTATCAAAAGTCAAAAAAAAACTTTTACTTTCCCACCAAAATCTTATATACTGTTCAAATTCGGAAAAAAATTTGTCATGAATATATGTGTCGACATCAATACATTGAGAAAGTTTCATGTGTTCAAGAGAGAAAAGTCAAGGTACATAACTCGCAAGATTTGAGAAAAAGCAAAAAATGACAAGTGAAAACAAAGCATTCCAGTACTAAATGCATGGGTGTGAAACTCAAATGCAAAGGGTGAACGAGCAAATTCACCAAACATACATATACACAGGGAGACATTTAACATGAAATCGCATGAGTCATCAAAATGATGATTCTCATGCCTAATTTTACAATCCTTGAGCTGAATTTGAGCCTCGATAATGAATTTGCACGCATCTATTGTTCTTTGTTTGCATAACTCAAGCATAGGAAACAATAATCATGCTTAAGTGCTCTGTTACAAGCTCCATCACCCTCACAATGTTAAGGAGATAAATCGCCTTTTGGAGTTTCAGGCTAACAATCGTACCTTTTGGATGAGGTAAACTCTACTATCTATCACGTCGAGAATATAACAGAATTTAAATTAGGATCATCATGAGGATAAATTTCCTCACTACATATTGAATATACTAATGTAGCATCCGGATTACCCCTTAGTATGTTGAGACAACTCAAGAACACAATGAAAATAAAGTGCCATTTTTTTGAGAAAGTGCCACCTATATTATCAGGTGGTGTAGGTGTAGCTTTGAGATCAGATTCAAAACCCCGACAATGTTGGCTATACAGAGGGAGAAAATATTATTTTTGATGGCCGACACGAGTTACTTTTGGGTTACTCTGTTAGAAATCCTTGCATTCTCTCTCTTTTCAATTAATATTTTTACTTCCTTCTTTTTCTTTCTTTTTTCTTCTTCTTCCTCCGCTCACTCCGCCGGGGACAACAACGCCTCATCTCGACTCAAACTCACTGTCAACTTCATCCTGTGAATCGTCTTCCACCACCACCTCACCGTCGTCTCAGTCTTCCATCGTTGAGCTCGAGCTTGGCCGGCACAACGGAGCCCGCCATTTGACGAACCTCGCCACCGCCTCCGCATCTGCCCCGTCCATTGCCTTCGCTGTCCAAAGAAACCACGCCCAAGGACGCTGTGTGTTCTCTCTGTCTATCTCTTAACTGGCTCTGTCTCGCCCTCTCCACCGCCCGACGAGCCGCGCTGCCTCCACCTAGGTACTGTTTTGGAGAGAGAAACGCGAAGGAGAGAGAGAGTCTCTCCGCTTGAAATTGAAATAAAGAGACGGAGAAGGTTTCAGGCACGGTGGAGCCTGGGAGACACGTGTCTTTCAGTGAATGGAGTGGGCACGCTGGAATCCCAGCTCTATCTAATATTTTCTTTGGGGTCGGAGCTGGACAAAATAAAAGTTGAACGACTTAGGCTATCTCAAAAGAAATCAAGCAAAGATCATTCTTCTCTGTGGTTATGGGAGCTGGAGCTACAGAAATCACGAAGAGGGCTCACATATGGACCATCTGTTGTGGCAACTTCTTTATGGAGCTTATTAAATCAAGCAAGGGCTCAAAAAGCTTCCTTAAAGGCAAGGCATGCTGCTGATGAGTTTAACAAAGTCAAATGCCAACTTCTCTATGTTGACTGCAAGATAAAGGAATTGAAGTATCTATTCTCGATTTCTCCTGTGGGCCTTTGCCTGCACAAATAAGCATACTAAGTCACTCCCTCATCATTTTTTTTTTAATGATTTCGTATGATCTAAACTGCTTTTTTGCGTGCTTTGGTAGGTTGATGTCGCGTCTAGAGGACCGGTGCCAGATTTTTCTACATCTACTGCGCATTCTTCTTTATCTGCACTTGACCCACCACATGATGGGGTAGTAAGAATAGTGTAAAATAGAGTAGCATTATGGCTTAATGGGACTTTAAGAAAGAATAATCAAGAAACATGAGATAAAGAGGGTGAAACAGTGAATGAAAAAAAAAAAAAAAAAAAAAAGAAATGAGCAGATGAAGTATGGTAAAGTCAGATTTTTTGAAGAATTTTCTCTCCGTGTGCATTTCCTGATGCCTGGTGACAGGAGAAGTTTAATGGCTGATGCTGAGGAAACTTTCATGGCTAATTCATGATGACGATGACGGTGATGATCATGAAGAGCAGGAAGAAGAAGAGGAGGAGGATGAATTCGCGCTTATATACCAGACCTGCAGAAGAAGAGATCATAGTAGATGACACATTTGGACTTTTCGTTGTTAAAACGACTCAAAGACTTAATCCCCTTTAAAACTTGTCTTTAATACTAGTAGCAGGTACTACATGATCTGATATGATACATTCTGTACTTGAGTTTGAAATACTCCAGTAGAAGATCTCTGGAGTTAGCTTGAAGCTTCATTTTTTTTTTTGGTCATAATATTTTGAAGTTAGCTTGAAGCTTCATTGTCTAGTTATATTTTGCATATTTTGTGTCCAAAATTTGAGATATATCATGTCATAGATGGGGGTCCTATACACGACAGTTTTAAATGTCCCCATGCATTAGTGGCCCTAATGCGGTGAAGCTACAGATTTCTCTGAAAAGAATTTTCTGTGACACTAGCAAACCGTCGTCAAAAGATTATAGAGGTGTTCAACTAGTATTTGACGATACATTTCTAGCGACAGTTTTTCCTTCTACGGTGTCATTTAGGGAAATTGCTGCCATGGCATCTGGCATCGTCTTTCCTTCTTTCAGCGACTTTCTGAAATTCCCTTAGTGACTGTCTCTGTTATAGTGAAAGTTTTCACCAACATCAAACAAATTTAGAAAAAACAAAGGCACTTTCCATTATTGTGCAAAGAACTCGAGTACAAATTGATCTTGGAGAATCAGGTTCATTGATAACCAGCACCAACTCAGATTTCATCTGGCTTTTCCTTGCTAGTCAAAGAGGCTTCTGTGCTCTATCCCCAGTTATTATAACTCGCGCACTAGCCCTAGAACTATTTCAAGGAGTTGGCACTCTTATATACCCTAATACAGGTGAGTAAGGAAGTGCCGTATCAGGCAAATTTATTGAACACGCTTGCCTATTAGACAAGACCCACTCCCCTCTATATCAAGATAGATTCTCAATTATTCACGAAACATGTAATTTTCATACGTAAGTCTACAGCCCTTGAGCTGTATTTGAGCCCCAATAGAATAGCAGCATGCATCATATAATTGTCCCTGAGCCGAAACCATGCATGCAACGCAATCTTCATGCTGAAGCGCTCCATTGCAAGCTCCATGGCCTTCGCACAAAGGCATCTCAATATGCCTCTGGATGATGTCTGATGAACCAGTCGGTCCGAAACATATAGCACAGAATCCTTGTAGAGATCTTGTGGAGGGATATTTTCCACTGCGCACGTTGTATACACAAGGGCAGTGTCTGCATCACCCCTTGCGACATTGAAACCACCAAAGAACACAATCAAGATAAAGGCAAGTTTCTGAGATGGAACCATATGAGTTTCAACTTCTGTAAACCCACTTTGTGTGTAGATTCAGTTTCGCACTTAGAAAACCTAGCTGAGGTTGACACATAAAGGAGGTTTTTCAACATTGCTTTCTCCGCTATCGGTCTTGCTATTTCTTTTATTGGATCAATGCTCTCATTTTGAATTATATAATACATGTACTTAGGTCTTGCTCGCTATTAGTCAGTTGCAGAAAATACCTCGACAGCTTCAATTAAGACATCTACTTAGATTAATCATTCTCGGCAACGGCGTAGTCTTTTGTCCCATTGTTCCATGGGGGCATTTCGTCTATAGCGAACCTAGTGTTTTTCTTTGGTTTTTCCATTGACATGATTCCTTAAATGATATGGTGCACGGTTTTGTTTGCATACGATTGTGTCTCACATGATACACCGTACTTGGCTTACTCCGGAAATGCTAACGTAGATGAGTTCACTTGTTCTTTTCTTAGTGGGAGACGAGAATGTAAGATGCGTACCTTAAAAAAGGTCACTGCGGGAAGATATTTTAAACAAAAGAACCCATAAGAAGTTTACTTTTACATAGGATGGAGTTAAAATACAGTCGTCAACGACCAAACATATCATGTTTTTGCTTATGAAAGTGTTCACTATCATAAGAAGTCTCAAAAGGTATTAGTGTGATCTTACAATCTGTGAAGGTATTTGCAGCTGATTCTATTCCATCTTGTGGGCTTTACTCTAATGGCGAATGTTTTCACCAATGATATGAGAACTTAGACAATTTGATTGTCGTGAATTCGCATGACCTCGAGAAATATGTAACACAAAAAAAAAGTTATGATTGAGCATATTATTAGAGAAAGGGAAATAACACAAATGATCCTTAAACATTGATCTAATGTGCAATATTATCCCTAAACTTTTAATTTGTTCAATACGATCCCTAAACTTTAGCCCAATGTGAGTGGTCCAAGAAATTTTAAATTGTTTAATATGATCCTGAACTTTTAATGCATATTCAATTTAGTCCATAAACTAGATGAAAATATTTAATATTGTCCTTGAACTTGAATTAATGAAATGACAATATTGAATATTTTCGCATAGTTCAAGGACTAAATTGAACATTTACCAAAGGTTTAAGGATTACATTGAATAAATTAAAAGTTCAAAGACTACATTACAAATTTTGATAAAGTTCAAGGATCTTATTGAACAAACTAAACATTTTAGGACTACATGACACATTGGACTAAAGTTCAAGAATCATTTGTACCACTATCCCTTAGAGAAAATGTTGCACCTCCTTTCTTCTCCAAGAAATCTAGAATTTTCTAAGTTACTCCTCAAGTATCTAGGTATATTCTTTGAAGATATTTTAATAGAATTGTGTAGCTATTAGATTAACCAGAAAATTGTCCAAAAAGTCCTAATCCTATTGTATTTTTGCCAATTTAATCCTTAACTTTTTAATTTTGCTAATTGAATCCTAAAACTTTATCAATTGAGTCCATCCAATAAATTTTAGCCAGAAATCACTAAGGTAGATGTTGGTCGTCCTACGTGATAGCCGGTGTTAACATAACAATTTTTAATAATATTTTAATATTCTTTGAAATTTTATTTTATTTTCTTCTCTTTTCCTTCTTTACTTCCCCCTCCTTTTTTTCCCTCTATCGGCTATCATCAAGCCTCATCAATGGTCGGCGACCTTCATTGGCCTTAAGTGAGGGTTGCCCTCTCCAGCCTCAGAGGAGGGAAGAAAAAAAGAAGAAGAAGAAAGTATAGAAGGAAAAGAGAAGAAAATTAAAAAACTAATTAAAATGAAAAGATCAAAATATTATTAAAAATTGTCTACATCAGTAATTTTCTGCTAAAATTGGGAAGATGAACTCTTGGCAAAATTTAAAAGGTTTACGGTTCAATTGGAAAAACTAAAAAGTTTAAGGCTCAATTAGCAAAATTGAAATAAGTGTATGACTTTTTAGACAATTTTCCGTATCTAGTTTTCTCTAGAATTATCTATGATCGAGGAAAATATATTCTCTAGAAATGTGTGTTTAATAGATTGGCCACATCTAGTGTTCTCTAGAAATATCTAAAAGTAGTTACACCTCCTTGTATAGCTCATCAATAGCCAAGAAATACTCCCATTTAGGTGTGCCTTTAGCTCACATTCGCTATTCGGGATGCTTTTGGTAACATTTTTATTTCGAGTAATAATTTCTTTTAAGAAATAATCTTTTCTATTTCTATTCCTTGAAACAATTTCTAAGTAAAAGAATGCGTTTGAAAATTATACAAAATTTCTATTCTCAAAATAGAAAAAGAATATGAATGTGTTTGATATGACTCATAATTGTTTTTTTTTCTTTCTTTTAATTTTTTAATAATTTTTGTAGATTTTTCTTTTTTTTTCCTTTTTTCTCTTCTTGAACCACAGTAGCCGATGGCCAATTAGGGGGCGGAGGGGGGGGAAGGGCGAGAGGCAGCGATAAATAAGAAGAAAAGAAAAAGAAAAAAAAAAAAAAATTATTTCTATAAATCGTCCCCGGGAACAAGACTCTACTATTTTTTTTACTTTTTGTTTCGTTCCACATCTATTCCTCGAATACTTTTCAATTTCAGAGAATAAAAAAGATTTATTGACTTTACCAAATAGATTTCCGTTTTTTTTTTTTTTTTCGAGGAACAAAAGAATAGAAAAACAAAGAAATTAGAACATTAACAAATAGACCCTCAATAGCCTTAGCAGACTCGTGCTTGTAAGTGAAGGCAAAAGAAGAAAAGTTTGCAATAATATAGATTTATGTGGATGAGGACATATGTCAAATTAGAGCCAATCTCTTCTTATGGTTTCAAATGAAGGAGTTCTCACAATGAAGGAGTTTTGAGAACTCAAAACACTTTTTGGGACTCAAGGTTGAGCAAACCAAGGAAAGGAACAATAGTATACATGAGATACCTTGAAAAGTTTTGAATGCTTGATTGCAAGCCGATACCTATGCGTATGGATGGAAATATCAAGCCATGTGTTGTTGAAAGACGAGAATTGGAAGATTCAACTATGTGTAGGCAATTGGTGGATAGTCTTATCTACCTAATGAGATTGCCCCTGCAATGGGAGAAGCAAGTCAGCTCATGGAGAGACCACAAAAGCCTAACTTGGATGTAGTCAAACGAATACTAAGGCACATTAATTTTTTTTATTTTTTATTTTGGGTTCTTGTATAAGAAAGAATCATTGTGTGAGATAGTACAACACCGTGAAGCTGACTTTGCTGGATATTGTGACATAAGGTGATTGGCTACCAGGTACATGTTTAGTCTCGGATCAACAGTGTTATGGTGTACTAAAAGATAACCACTTGTGTCATTTTCCACAACAAAAGTTGAGTATAGTGCAAAGTACACCAAACCGAATGATAAAGTTGCAAATATTTCATTAAAGGACTCCGAGCTACAAAGTTTGAAGAGTTTCAAAAGCAACTTGACATAATTGCTATATCCACATCGGAAAAGGAAAACATTGCACCTCCTCTCTTCTCCAAGATATCTAGATTTTTCCCGGCTACTCCTTAAATATCTAAATATTTTCTTATAAAATATTTTAAGTAACAATATGAGACAAATAGATTCGCTAGATCTAGTAATCTTTACAAATATACAGGAAGATAATTTTGCCAGAAATATCTAAAAGATAGTTACACATCCTAAATTAGCCCCTACATAGTTAGGTAGTGCTTCCATTTAGGACTACCCTTGCCTCGTAAGTGTGTATGTAAGAAGTTCTCCCAATCAATATAGTAGAGAGATCCTTTAATAAAAAGAGTTTTTTTTTTTTTTAATTGAACATCCTATGTCTTTCTCAGTTCTCCCAATTAATATAGTAGAGAGATCCTTTAATAAAAGAGTAATAAAAAGAGTGTGTGTGTGTGTGTTTTTTTTTTAATTGAATATCCTATGTCTTTCTCAACACATAACACATTTACAAAATGTATGGCCATTTCATACTTCTTGTAAAATCCTCAAATTATTGCACAGCTGCTAATTTCCTTCATAAACTTTTAAAATGTAGTCCTAAACCATTCTGAGACTGATTTCACAATTTTCAAAAAAAAAAAAATTCTGAAGTCCTTTTCCTTTTCTTTTTTTTTAAATTCTATTCTTTCCTTC
The DNA here is from genome assembly GCA_014182375.1 of Eucalyptus virginea. Taxonomy (NCBI): domain Eukaryota; kingdom Viridiplantae; phylum Streptophyta; class Magnoliopsida; order Myrtales; family Myrtaceae; genus Eucalyptus; species Eucalyptus virginea. Next base: position 2,040,511 of record CM024521.1, read on the forward strand.
TTTGTCTCTTCCCAATGCCGTATGCTGGCTGCCAGGCTCAGCGATGGCCGACGAGAGCCGGTGAGGGTTTGCAGGGATATTGTGAGGGTATGGTCTGCATCTCTCTCTCTCTCTCTCTGTTTGTCTATCTATTGATTTCGGGCACCTTCAAACTCCACATTTCTCTGGACAGGGAGGAGTGCTCGAAACCTGTTTCTGTTCTCTGCCCCTTTCGTTAAGGTCTTGCACCACGGCCATTAACGGGGAGCTGTCCTGCATTGGTGGAGGCTCTGCTTGTTCTTGATGTGGAGGAATTAAGCAAATGGGTTTGAGAATTCCTGGTCTTCAGCGATTGGTTCTAGCGGGGGCCCTGCTTTGGAGGCGAGAAAAGGCCCGTCTTCCATCCTTGCGGGCGTGCGAGCTGGTCTGAGAGATGGCGGTGGCAAAAGCGTGCAAAGAAATGGCAACCTTTTGTTGTTTCGCTCTCAAAGGAACCACAGGAAAATGGAGAGAGAGAGAGAGAGAGAGAGAGAGAGAGAGAGAATTGTGAGAGATGCAAGATCGGAGGTTGGAGACAGGCCGGCTGGAGTTTGGTGACGATGATGTATAGTACGAAGAAGACGACGTGCAAAGCTACAGCTGTAAGGATTTAGGAGCTTCCCTCGCCAAATTGAGAGATCGAAGAAGATGACCGCCTAGGTGAGGGCGTGTGGCCCTCGTGCGCCTAGGCCGCGACCTTTGCCGGCCATTGCCCAGTCGCAGAGGGAAGAAGATGAAGAAGGAAAAATTAGAAAAAATAAATAAATAAAAGAAAATATTCTAAAAATTAAAAAAAAAAAAAAAAATTGCAAAACAACCCAGATCGTCCATTTCAGCCGCTGACCATGTCACATAGAACGGCCGGTGCCGATTGAACTACCATGTTAGTCTTTTCGATCTAAATTGATTAGATAAATTGGAAAATTATAAAAAAATTTAGGACTAAATCGATCAAATTTAAAAGTTTAGGATTAAATTAGCGATTGTATAATAGGTTTAAGACCTTTTAGACAGTGCCCCAAACTTTATCTCAAGGAAATTCATCCATTAGATTAGACGGAATTTTTTAGCATGAATTAATTCGGCTATTGGGGTGACAATATGAGACATGGATTTACAAACCGCATTATCATGCACGATCCCCTAACTTGCACACATTAAATTAACCTAATGATCTGTAAATGCACAAAATGACGTTCTAAATGAAAGATAATACTTCTAATCCCAATTTAGAAACTCAATTAAATGCCTAAGTGATGCAAAAAATGGATGCTTAAGTAGAAATTTTGTTGAAGTTAAACGAATTCCATTTTTTTTTTTTTTTTTTTTTTCAGCAATTGCGAGAAGAATGGCCTTGGGCAACCACACTAGTTTTAAATACAATTATTTTGGGTTGGTCATGGTGTGGCATTGCGAGTCCCACCTCAAACGGACGAGGCCTTCTGGTGTTACTTAAAAAGAAAAAATTCAAACAAATGGTTACTATCTTGAATAGTCAAAGTAAGTAAACCTTTTGAAGACTTGACTCACATGGAATAAGTCAGTGCGTTAACAAATGGTATCAGAGCAAGATTCTCTTGAATAGACGTATGGTTCATGGACGGAATATGCTCGTAAACACTCCGACGACGTCGAGGGGTGGTACCTAAGACAAGAGGGATTGGCATGCTTCTAAAACAGAGGGATAAGAATGAAGGGAGTCACACGGAGTATCACTTGGCCAAGTGGTTACCACTTTCTTGGGTTGAACTTTTTTATATGGATAGACCATAGTACTGATCAAGGAACTCTACTCTCAGAGACATCACTTGTGATGGGTTCACAACAGATGACTCGTACAAAACTCGAATCATACCAATTTCACAACACCCGAGTCGAGTCGTATGAGTGTGAGGGATCGGCCCACATGTCATGGAGAGTGTCGACTGGGATTTCACACTGCTTAGATACGTAATCATAATTGACTTCTACTCTCTCTCTCTCTCTCTCTCTCTGTCAAATGACTTGAATTTCTAAATTGAATATTCTAATAAGTTAACGTGGGTAACGTCAGGTCACACAGCGCAGATTCGCCATGTCCATTCATCATTTTTTCTTAAGTTCATTAGACCAATTGATTATCTTGGCTTTGCGTCCAAAACGAGACTACCAGAAAGATTAAGCCAAACACGAGACACAAAGCATAATTTGGAAAGGAAGTAATCAAAGTGATTAGGAAAGGAAAGAAAAAGAGGAAGAAAAGAAAAGGTTCCCCCGATAGACAAGTGGGTGACCGAGCCATGTGCGACCATGTGGTGGTTGCCCCTCCCCGGGTCCACAAGCCCACTTCATCTCTCTTCCTTGATAAGGAAAGCAATTTTGTTCTTTCCCTTTTGTTCTTTCATTTTTTATAAACAAAGCTGTTCTTTTCATCTCCCCCATCATTCTCCTCCTTCTTTTCCTTGCTTTCAAAACTCCTCCAATCACCCATTATCATTCTTCCATTAGCGCAGAGACCTGATTACATGAAAATCCGTGAAATCCTGTGTGAACCGAAAATCCTCCCAACATTGCAACTCCTCTTATTTCTTAGTGTAATGTGGTGGAAGCTATATGGTGTTTTTAGTTCGAAAATATGTGATGTTGTGGAATTTCAATCTAAATTTGAAAATTGTTACCTAATGAATCCGGATTTTAGAAAAGAAATTAAAATATGAGGCTCTATTTTGTACAAGGTCCTCATATTAAGTGAAGTGTATTGAATTATGAAATCATATCTCATTATGATTGGACAACTGCTTTTAACTTCGCTTTTAGAATTTCCCAACTACCTTTACCTAATTGAAAGATAGCTCGATAGCCGACGATATTGGCTCTTTCTTCTTCTTCTTTTCATTTCGATTTAACCGCAACTAATTCTATTATTTACCTAAATGCGATTGCTCAATTTCATCCTTGTGTCATAGCAAAGTAGCTAGTCATAACTAAAGGAAAACAAATGTTGAGTTGAATAATTCATCAACATATTTATTATTTTGCCCTAAAGTAAAGTAACTTTCAAGTAAGAAAGAAATATACTCTTATTTAGAATCTAGAAAAGTGCCCATTTGCAAAATTCACCATCAGCAATATTTTTGCATGCATGCATCACAAGTAACACAATGCTAAATACATAATTGGTGTTCGGTGCCCAAAATAATAAAGCCATTACGGACTTAAAAATTAGATTTATTATCAAATAAGATGCCGAATTGTACATGTGAGGACCAATACAAGTGCAGATATTCTGTGCATCTAATTTCATATTTTAGAAAAGTTGTCCTCCCACGACGGCGTGCTTTTCACGCACCTTCGGATACGGGCGATTAGACACGTCGTCATCTTTATGCTAATGATGATGCGCAATGGAGTTTTTAATCTGAAAAATCTTCCTCTCAAAGTCTAAATTCTCTTCCGGCCGTCCAATTTCAATCCTCTCTCTCTCTCTCTCAACTTTTGGGGGGGGCTACCTGCTTCGTTAATCCAGAATGAATACATCTGTTTGTGTCAGAAGGTGACTGAGTTTTTTTTCGCCTTTTGTCCTTGCAAGCAAGAATGACTGACCCCCCTTGTGTCAGAAACAAAATCCCATCGCCCAATCTCAATCGCTCCTCAAAGTTAGTTGTGCACGAGGATTGATTCTCACGACCACCCTCTTCTCCTTCTTCACCATACCCTAGGAAGACCTCATCGCTCTCTCCCTCGAGGTCACATCGTCTCGAGTTTCTCAGGGATCTGCATGCGTCCATGGCTCCTGAGGATCCGGTCACCATGATTCCTCCTCCTACACCTTCCCTCAGAACCAAGATCTCTCGCCGGTTCATCGAATCCCTGGTGAAGATCAGGGCGTCGCGTGATGCAGCAACCGGAGGTAATATCCGGAAACGCGCTCAGAGGATAAAGATCGCTGCCTACTCGAGCATGGCTTGTGTGACTGGATCGAGGAGGGCCTGGAGCCGAGCCCTTCTTGCGAAGCTACGGAGCCGAGCCAAGCGCCGTCGCCATTTGCAGAACCAGAGACGCCTGGGCTTGAAGAGAAAGAGAGCCGGCTCCAGAAATATGGTGCTGAACGAGGTGAGCCGAGCCAATGAGCTCCGGCGGCTAGTCCCCGGTGGCAAATCCATGGATCTTGGCAACTTGCTGGAGGAAACGAGTCATTTCATCCAGTGCCTCACAGCTCAGGTTAAGGTCATGCAGAGCATAGCGGATCGGTACTCGGTTTAAGGTTTTTTTCTTTTTTCTGGGTTGAAATCTTCTGATGGAAAGAAAATGAACCGAATACACGGTATGGTATACAACTAAATGCTAAGAGAGAATCATAGTGGGCTGATGTTGAGACAGGTAAAGGGTTCACAAGGTTAGCAGGTTTTACTTCTCATGCACATATGAATACTTATAAAGGATACAAGGGGAAAGGAAGGATATCTCTCTCCTTTTGTAGAGCTATTGAAGAGATAAAGAGAAGATAAGAGGAAGCTAAAGCTTCACTTGTAGAAAGCAAATAATTATCATATATGTCTCTTACATTTACTCTCTCTCTCTCTCTCTCTCTCTCTCTCTCTCTCTATGATTGAACTCTGTCAATGGATTAATGCATGAAGCAGTCTTGCAGGTGTGGAAACAATCTGTGATTCTGTTTAAAAGCCTGTTTCTGATGGCATGTGGAGGTAAGTTAATCATGCTGGCTCTCTCCGTGCTCGTATAATAAGATAATATGAGGGGGGGTATTATCTGTAAACCGAAAAGAATTAATAAAACCTGCATTATTGTGGTTCTGATTCATTAATCCTTTGTGAAAGAACATTAGCAAGTGATCAGAATAATTTATTGCTTTAGCTATTCTGGTTTTTGCCATTTATTTCTTTTTTGCTCTAATAACACTGATTTATCTAGGCCTTGAAGAGCTCTGTATATTCCCTTTTGGCATCTCAATATGCTAACCACACATTTTTTTTTTTCTTAACAACGCTTTTTCATAATGAAAAAGAAAAAAATTGTCTTGAAGAAGGGCTATATGGGCTATATACATAATGCATTGAATCATTATTTGGACATAATTTTCATCCGAGATGCTTGCGGAACATATATTTGAATTTGGATTTTAGTAAATATCATTGCTTATTGTCGATTTATCACTTTGACAAGGTTTCTCAATGTGGCATTAGTCATATAACTTGGTACGAATGCTTTGTTGATTAATACATATAATAAAGGTCAATTGAATTCTGGTTTCATGATTTAAGCGGGGTGGGTTGCTAGGCTAGTCTTCCCCGAAGTATAGTCGTCGGTCCAAAGGTGCGAAAGCGCGGAGGGCCTTGTGACCCTGAATAGCGTAAGCGAAAGGGGGCTCAGGCGGATCCTCGGTCATCAAAAAAAAAAAAAAAAAGGTTGATTGAATTCTCTTTTAAATCTATAATCCTTTCTTTGAACTTTTTATTGTTGTCGTTACGTGGTTTTTTGTTCAAGTTCATTTAAATTAGCATAAATCATTCATCTTTTGATACAAAATTTATATCCATATGAGTGGATTATGCGTATTAAACATATCCATTCGTAGTTTAGCCTTTGTAATCTGTAGATTTTATTCTTATGATTTATTTATACATTTCTTAAATTTTAAGGGCATTATTCTACTCTTCTCTAGATATCTTTGTCAAAATTTCGCAATTTTACTAAACAAGTGCGAATAAAGATGTGATTAACTATTCCATCAAAAGTCACGTGTCAGTTCCTCTATCAGTAAACAGTTTTCCCTTTTCTTTGATGAATTTATTTTCAAAAATTTCTGCATATTGTGAGAAAAAATTAGGATAAATTGTGTAATTAAAACCAATCCACTTGTACACCTTTTTCGGTCAACAAAAACAACCAAAATCATCCTTATATTTTAGATTGGAAAAGCACGAGGGTCTCCGTCCAAGCTTGATTATCAAGAGATGGATGAAGTTTCAATTTTATGATTTTTTTTTCCTGGTTATTTCGACGTAACAAGGTTTAAAAAAAAACATTATCTCTCTCCCGAAAGAAGGTCAATCAGCCATCCAAATGTTTTGTCGAGATTTCTAATTTTATGCCTAAAAGCACTTATTTTTCTCCGTGCTAGTAAATATCAATAAGCGTTGATAAATATCAAAGAACCACTACTTCTTCTTCTTCTTCTTCTTCTTCTTCTTCTTCTTCTTCTTCCTTCTTCTTCTTCTTCTTCTTCTTCTTCTTCTTCTTCTTTTTTGAAAGAATATTGTAATTTTTTTCCTAGTGACATGTTAACTTACCGAAACTTTTACAAAGTTATCAACTTGTTCTGATGGTTTGCGAAGTTATTAATTTAGCAACATTTTTAGTTTGGTAACATGAAATTATCAACCTATATTAGAATGATTTATCAACTTTTATCAATTTAAATTATCAATTAGTATTAAGTTATCATCTCTCATTTGAATTACTACAAACATTTAATGATTTTTTTATTGAATTAACCAACTTTTCTATTGAGTTGCCAATTTTTTATTCCTTGGTTTACCAACTTTTATATGAGTTACTTACCAACATGTATATGACTTTTTTTTTCCTAACTTTTCATATTTGATAAATTTTTATTTACATTTCTTAGTAACCCTTAGATTTACTAACTCTGTTTTACAATTATCAATCTTAATTAGAATGACTCCCCAATTTTTCTCCAATCAAGTCACCAACTCTCATTTAAATTAGAATAATGTCATCAGTGGTCCCTTTACTATTATTTCTATTGAGAACACAAACGCAAAGTCAAGCTACCAAGAAACAAATTAATGAAAGCACAATAACATAGATGCACACGTAAGCTTGTGAGGTTTGACGCCTACGGGTGAGTGCTAATCTAGGGGCTTAAGGCTTTACTTCATGAGTCATGACCTCTTGTGTCAAGTCGTCTTCCTCCTTGCGACTTGCAGATAGCATCGGCTTGTTCATCCTATATCTATCCTCAGCTTTCTAGATGCAACCCGGGGTTTTGAGTCTCCGGATGTGTGCACAAATGTGTCGTGGTAAGCAAGAAAAAATGCATACACTACTTTTAATTGCCAATAGAAACATTCATCCCTAAACCACCTGCAAAACAAAGTTTAGCAATTGCAAGACCATTTAATATGGTTGTTAGCAATATATACGTGATAATCTAAAAGATCAAACAAAAATTAGTGACTAATTGGAGTAGTCAAGTTGTCGTGAATCTCCTGAAGTGGACTCCAGGAGGTTGACAAGATATTGCTTGTTGCTTACGTATAAGGAAGGCGTAGGCCATGTTTAAATCCTCCTGGTTTTGGCCAGCATCTTGACATGGATTAGGTAATATATGTCTATCTAGAAGTCGTGACTAATCTATTCTGAGATTGGTTATGGATCTATCAAGATCTAGCGGTGATGTGGGAGAAACATCTCAAACCTAGACTTAAGTCATTAGTTTGTATAAACTAGAGATTCTAAGTAAGGGGATTTGATTACACTAGAGCATCTTTGTGTCCAAGATTAGTATTGACCTCTTTACGAAAGGCCTCTAGCTATGACCCTAAAATCTATGTGGAGGCACTGCCACCTATTCGTTGTACGCTAACTCTCAAGTTTTAATTAGAGAACGAGAAGCACAAGCCTATTGAACATAAGCAGACATGTAGAACTTGAATCTAAACAAGTGTCAGTTCATCATGCGAAAACTAATAAACAAGTCCATTCATTTGCTCTCTAAGCATGCAGGCACGCAATTGCCCTCGACCAGCAACTCAACCGCCTTGACTCTGGTGAAATCGGAAGAACTACCGACCAGGTCGCAAACCTGAAGTGATATGCTTCAGGTCTGTTTTGGCAGAGAAGAAATGTTCTCTCTCTCTCTCTCTCTCTCTCTTTCTTGCCAAGATTCGGCCATGACAGGAATGACACGACTTCCACGTTAGTTGGCAAGAACCCGAGACGAGCAAGAGAGAGGGAGGCTCACGTGAACCTGCCTTGCCTCGGCCATGGCCCAAGGCCAGGCCTTGGGCCATCCGTGGGCTTGGCTCCTTTGGTTGTGGGTATTCGGGCCCTCCTCCAACCCTTATTAATCCTTCGGCCGTGGTCCTCCAAATCCACCTTAGACCTCTAAAAAGTTCTGGAATTCATCAATTGAAAACAAAAACGATGGTTTAACCGCGAACTGTATAATTTCATGAAAGGAGCCTTGTTTGGTGACGTTAATTATGTAGCAAGAATACTAAGTCCCGTGGTATAAGATTGGAATGTATGTCAGGGTAATCCATGGATGCGAGGACTAACGTTAAACACGCATAGAGCTGCAAACATCTTGGAAGGCCTAATCACAGCTTGAAAAAGTTGTGATATAGGAATTACGAAACTCGTCAAAACAGGTCATAAACTCATTTCTTAACACATATATAATAAGTTGAGTTGTTATATTTGTTAGTTAAAATGGTAAAACGTAAAATGTAAAATGAGCTTACAATTTACTTTGATGAAACCCACCTTTATGACTCTTTTATTCTCTCTCGCCCTTACTCGATTTTGCACTTGCTCATCCACATTCTCATTTCAATTTTGATATAAATTTTCCTAAATTTGGTTAAATATAAAAGTGTTATAGCAATATATGTCGTGTCAAGTTTGTTTCACAATATTTTCATTGCATTGAGATAGAGCAAAATGGGATTAATGGATCTATTTAATCGGACCATTTTTGACCCGACACAACCCAACCTACTCGCTTGACGAGTCTAGGAATAACTTTGAAATGAAATGCTTATGACAATTTAAAAGAACATGCGAGATTTTGTGCTTTGAAACCGACGGAGTCTGTGCTGACGGGGAGGATTTTACAGATCCTCAGCTTCCTCTTGCCGTTGAAGTTGATGGAGAAAGATGATCGATATCCAGGAATGATGCTGGTAAATACCCTAGTAGTATATTTAACATGGTGGTTAAGCTTTCTCGATCCAAATGAAAGGGATGGATCTTTTAATCACCGAAGATTCCATTTAAAATATCATGTGCTTGTGAATAAAGATTCAATGAGTAGGACACAACCCCCATTCAAGCAAGCAAGCTAGCCACCGTCCCGGGATGCCACCTCAACCTCGATCCTCCATGGCTACGAGACGTCTGAAACTTAATTTTGGTATATTTCATCTTCAGGATGTCAGCTTTTTCATAGTTCCATGTACTACACCCGTCGAACCCGTATTAGAATATTAGGTAGAAGGAATATTTCGAGCTGCGGGTTCAAATTGGTCACCTCCACCGTGAACGAAAAGAACAGCAGAGCACCGAAATCGCTGATCCCAATGACAACTACTAATCTTCTATAAGAAACAAATCTTCATGTAGATGACAAATTTTTCACGTGGATGACAACCTTGGTAGCTTGCTGTCAATAAAAGATTACATAAAGAGAACACAACATAGCCCAACAACAGAGGTACAAAACAGCAACCGGCGCACGCGACGTTCTCTTTCCTTTCGAGCGTATAGCGTGACATATTGAGTTGAGGTTTTCTTGGAACCCCCAAGATTCAAAATGGATTCTCAGTCTCAATCTCATGGCCACATAGTTATGCTACCTTTCATGGCCCATGGCCATCTCATCCCCTTCCTCGCTCTCGCCCGTCGCATCCGCCACCAAACCCCCTTCGTCGTCACTCTCGCCGCCACTCCTCTGAACCTCCAGTACCTCCGCTCCATCATCTCCCCCAACGACGCCGACTCCAGGATCCACCTCCATGAGCTCCCGTTCTGCAGCTCCGAACACGGCTTGCCCCCCGACACTGAGAACACCGAGAACTTGCCCATCAATCAGATCTTGGCGCTTTGCCATTCATCCGTGTCTCTCGCTGCTCCCGTGGAGCGCCTTATCTCCGACATAACCACTGAAGAGGGCCGGCCACCTCTTTGCGTGATCTCGGATGTGGTCTTTGGGTGGTCCACGGACGTCGCCAGGCGGCTCGGGACGAAGAGCATCGCCTTCACCACGTGTGGTGCATACGGCACTATGGCCTACGTCTCCCTCTGGCTTCACCTCCCGCACCGCTCCACCGATGCTGAGGAGTTCTCGGTGCCTGGATTTCCTGAACGGTGCAGGTTCCACCGTTCTGATCTCCACCGGTTCATCCGAGAGGCAGACACTACCGACCAGTGGTCCAAGTTCTTTCAGGTTCAGCTCAAGCTCTCTTTGGCCTCGGATGGTTGGTTGTGCAATTCGGTTGAGGAAATTGAGCCTCTTGGGTTGGATCTGTTGAGGAAGTACTTGAAGCTCCCTGTTTGGGCCATTGGTCCTTTAGTCCCTTCTCACTTGCTTCAAAAATCATCACCGATCTCTCCCGACTCAACATTAAGATCCATCCAAAAGCGTACGGGAAAAGCTCTAGGAGTGTCCCTAGAGAAATGCCTAGACTTCCTCAACTCACATGGTCCAAACTCTGTTTTGTACATTTCCTTTGGTTCTCAGAACACTATAGGTCCTGGCCAGATGATGCAATTAGCCATTGGATTGGAATCAAGTGGCAAGCCTTTCATTTGGGTCGTCAGGCCGCCGCTTGGTTTCGACATTAAAGGCGAGTTCCGACCCGAGTGGTTGCCACCAGGGTTCGAGGACCGGATGACCGGGAGCAAGCAGGGTTTGCTAGTGTGGAATTGGGCACCACAAGTGGAGATCCTATCGCACGGATCGACGGGGCATTCCTGAGCCACTGTGGGTGGAACTCGATCATGGAGAGCCTGAGCCAGGGGGTGCCGATCGTGGGGTGGCCCATGGGGGCCGAGCAGGCATACAACGTCAAGATGATGGTCGAGGAGATGGGGGTGTGCGTGGAGCTTACGCGTGGGCTCGAGAGCCAGATCGACGCTGAGGCAGTGAAGCGGGTAATCGAATTGGTGATGGAAGAGGAGGGAAAAGGAGGGGAGATGAAGAGGAGGGCCTATGCAGCGATGCGGCAAATGAGAGAAGCTGTGAAAGAAGGCAGTGATGATGACCGGGGGTCGAGCGTCAAGGCCATGGATGATTTTGTGAGGACCATTTTAGGTGAGCCTACGAAGGATGCATCATCCTCTTCCTCTTGAGTCAATCATCACTCAAAAAAAGGTCTGTCAATTTATAAAGACAAAACTAGAAAGTCGAGCCAGTCATGTCCTCAAGCAATAGAACCGAAGAATAAAAATTTTGCTCTTTCTTGAATGCAGCACTTTTATTCAGGTACAATCCAACCTCCATGCTTTATAGTTTTGTCTTGAAATATTCCGTGTGTATGAAACAAAAAAATGTTCTTCGCGTGTAATACTCAACGTCATGTGTCCGACGATATTTACGAAATTTTGAGGTGCGACAACATCCATGTCATGATAATTCATATCTAAAACTGTCGTCACAGGATCAGAAATGGCGGTTGGTCAACACGAACCCTAAGCGAAAAATTCGTTGTCTTGTCATCAGATCCGTAAATGAAATGGGTTTCTAATGACACGTCCGCCATCAAACGCATTCGGACTCCAACAGCCACCCTATATGAAATCTAAACTGCAAAGCTTTTCATGCTCCACTCCCACTCATTTTCTGAAAGCTAATTAATTCGGAGTAAACGTAGTGGTCCAACATAATTGCAGTCCCTAAACTTACATTTACTTTGGTCGAAAATTTTATCTGCGTTATGTAATTTCTGTAGGTGATCCAGTTGAGTTACAAAACAATTACGGAACCACACAATCCGTCCAAATCTAATCTAGCAATATCTAGGAAATTATGTCGAATTCAGGAAGTGGAGAAAAAAACATTACAAGTGCCATATGTGCTCACTTCAGTGCCACAACATCTTTGGGATCATCCGAGTGTCACTTTGATAAAATAAAAAATAAAAAATCGATCACAATCACTTCATCCAACATGAAATTAATTTATAATACATCATCTGATATGACGTGTCGGAAAGTTGAAGTCGGCACTTGAGAAGGCAAACAACATCACTTGGGCATTAAATTAAAGGAAAGTAGAGGTTCCAATAATTTCATGAATGATTGTTTCAAGGGAAAATTTCAAATAAGGACCCAAAGTGCCATCGTTTTCTCAAAAGAGGACCTAAAGTGAAGTTTGTCTCAAATAAGGGCCCAAAGTGCCTTCATTTTCTCAAAAGAGGACCTGGAATGGAGTTTGTCTCAAAGAATGACCCAAAGTGATCATTTAGTCTCAAAGAAGGACCTCATTTACCGACTGGTGAATAGATACATCTCCGATGCATATTCCAGTAGCCTGGTTATGGGTATTTTTGTCCATTTTTTTTTAAATTTGCGGTTGTCTTGTTCTTTATTATTATTATTATTATTTTTTTTTGGGTCAATGGTGGCACTGTTCATCATCTTCTTCGTCCCTTGTTCGTCTTCTTCTCAAGAATATTGGACTTAGGAAGGGTTGGCGAGCACTAGCCGTTGGTGAGGATCGGCGAGGGTCGGACTCCCATCGCCGGCAGTAGGTGAGGGCCACTAAGCCCTCGCTGGCCGTGGGCGAGGGCTTGCAGGCCAATCCTCACCAAATCTAGGGAGGGTGGCCTCGGCTATAGCCGGCGAGGGTTGTCGAGCCCTTGCTGGCTGCGAGCAAGGGCTTGCAGGCCCTTGCCAGCCCTTATCAGTGGCCGGTGAGGTGGGCGAGCCCTCGCCCAAGGCTGGCGAGGGGTGACCTCGCTGATGGCCGTGAGGGGCGACCTCCCCAACCTCCGTCCACTGCTCCACCGACAACCTCGTCTTCTGCTAGGACTACGACTAGGACGCCCGCATCACTTTCTTTATCCCTTCCTCCCACCACCGCTCCCAGATCGACGACTTCTTTAGCTACCCCTTTTGCCCTCAAGGACCTTCTTGTAGGGCCTCGATTTGGACGGCCCCCCTCCCCCATTGCTAGCGAGGGCTCGATGGCCCTCGCCCACTGTCAGCGATGGGCATCGAGCCCTTGCTCGCTACTGGTGATGGGCGTCGAGCCCTCGTCGGCCCTTACCAGTGGCCGGCATTCATTGGCCTTTCCTTAAGTCTGGTGTTCTTGATCTGGGCAAGAAGAAGTGAACAAGGGATGAAGAAGACGATGAACAGGGCAACCAAAAATGAAAAGAAGAAGAAGATGAAGAAGATGAAGAAGATGAAAATACCATAATCAGGCCACCAGAATATACATCAGAGATGCATCTATTCACTGGTCGACGAGTGAGATCCTTCTTTGAGACTAAATGACTACTTTGGGTTCTTCTTTGAGACAAACTTCACTTCAGGTCCTCTTTTGAGAAAATGATGACATTTTAGGTCCTTATTTGAGACAAACTTCACTTCATGTCTTATTTTGAGAAAATGATGGCACTTTGGGTCCTTATTTGAAATTTTCCTTTGTTTCAATGCCATAAAATTTTAGAAGTGAACACTCATGACTTAGATTCATTAGTTTTTTAAAAGTGACTACTTAAGTGATAGGAAAAGAGAGTTTGAAAATGACGTCTTTTTAGGAAAAGAAAGAGTCTAAAAACAAGGTCATCTTATTGGAGAAGATTTCCAATAAACAACAAGAAAGGACGAATGCTTCTTATACTCTTGCCATGCTAGACAAAAATTTCTACATAAGGTACCTGATTCTATTTTTTTATTTTTCGAAAAAGAAAGAACAAAAATTCGTTTGGTTATCTTTTTTTATTATTGAGAATAGATTTAGAACAAAATTCAAAAGTTAAAAAAAAAGTTGGTTTTTTGTTCTCAGAAATAACTCTAGAATCAAGTTTTTTTTTTTCTCTTCTTCTTCTCCCTCCTCCTTCTCCTCTAGCTAGTTGCTAGCATTGGCCATGGCCGGCAACCAACTAAAGGAAGAAGAAGAAGAAGAAGAAAAGGAAAAAAGAGAAAAATATAATAAAATTATTTAAAAATTAAAAGAAATGCTAAATCATAGAAGAATTTGAGAATTATACAAAACGTTTTTTTATTCTGAGAATAGAAATTTTAGACAATTGCCAAATAATTTCAAATATTCAAAAACTTATCAATAGATCTGAAAAAACCATTTCTGAGCAGAAATTTTTTTCAGGAACAGAATGGTTACCATACATACCATTGTTACATGAGCTTAATCTTGAAGATTTGAATAAGTTTAGGCTTCACCTCTCTTGCAAGCCCAAAATTATTTAGCATATTGGGCTAGTTAAAATGCAATTCGTAACTAGGCCAGCCCAGATGAAATTTGTTTAATGCAAACATATTAATCATATAAAATGTTCATAATGCCAAAATGCCTAAGTGCAATGGAGAATATGGATGCAATACCATCAATTCTATTTACGAGTTGGGGAACGATCCCTAATTTTCTTGTGTGATATATAACTTAGTGAAATAGTCAATATTTATGTGTTAACATGGAGGCATTTGATTAGTGAATTATAAATATAAACATTATCTGTGTACAAACCAAACTGAACACAAATGCAAATGATGGTGACACTATAGCTCACCAATCAAAAGACTGACAAGTAGGCCTCCAACCAATAACAGAGAAAAATATGACTCTTTTCAAACTAGTTAGAGAAACAGCTTTACTAATATTTTGAGCAAAACGGCAATTTTGGCAACTAGAATCTAGAATATGAAACAATTAATTTAATGGATATAAATGAATCCTAAAACTAAACCTAACCTAGATTCTTCAAGTCTAATTGCGATGATTGCCGCGTCTTAATCTCTTGTGATAGCTAAGGAAGAGGACTAAATAGAAATCTCCTCTCCGTCACAAGACGGTTCGATCAATGATCAAGATTTCAAGAAAAACCAAAAATAGCCGTTCTCCCCAAATCAAGTCTCATGCCATCAAAAAATAGCCGAACAACGTGCGGACAAAGCAGAAGAATCCCTTTCCGCAAAATCCATTTTGTGAGCCAAAAAATAACCGAAAATGATATACTTCCCTCGCAAAGCATAATCCCTACTAATTCTCTATATAAGCCATCAAATTAGAGAGACTCTCTAGTATCATTCGAGTGTGTCAGTCATCGCTTGGATAAAAGAAAATGGAGGCAACCAACAAGAAGGTGGTGCTTCTGTTGGGATTGATGGTCATGATTGCTTGTCGCACCGATGGGAAACCCTTTGCGACGCGCCCTATACGGGCTTGGTGGCTTGCAGGCTGGCCATGACGCCACCAGATCCGCCACCCCCGGCGGGCGTGTGCTGCGACGCGCTCTCGCATGCCGACATGAAGTGTCTCTGCCAGTACAAAGGACTCGCCGCTCTTGCCCTCGCTCAGGATCGACCTGAAGCTCGCGCTACAACTCCTTGAGAAGTGCCAGCTCCCTCATCCAGCCCCCTGCTGATGACTTTGTATTTGCGGGTGTGTGAGGGGTGGAAGAGAAAGGACTGCTGGACACTTAAGTGCCAAAACTTGACACAAGAATACACTTAAATGCCAAACGTTTAGAAAAGTACACTTTAAGTGCCAATCACTTAAAGTGCTAATGGCGAGAAATTCTAGCCAAAATACTGACGTATCATTTTTCTTGCGAAACAAATGTAAAATGATGTCATTTTGCATGGTGACGTGGCTAGATAAGCCAAAAACAGCGTCGTTTTTACCTTGAATTTGAATTTTAATATAAATTTTAATTACAACCCTCACCCTGCAATCTTTTTTTTAATTTATTTTTAAATTTAATGTAATAAATATTTATATTAAAATTCAAATCTGAAACAAAATGACGTTATTTTGGCTCTTTTTTGTTGACTCAACTTTTCAACGAGCCACGTACACAACTTATTTTATTAGAGATAATCCTTGTTGGATTTCCATCATCTTTCACCAGAGATTGCACTTAAATGCCCATTTTTTTTTTTTTAAAGTTACACTTAAGTATACCTTTTGGAATTTTTGGTACTTAAATGTCCTCCTTGTGTCAAGTTTTGGCACTTGTGCTGTAATTTTGCTATTAGCCCAATATCTGATGATAATGCATATTATACATGATGCTTTTTTATCAAGTGTTTAATTTCTATTTGCTTTGTGTGATTAACAGAAAAATTCTTGCTTACACTACCTATACCAGCTTATGAATCATCGAATGATATCATGAGTACAAAGATGTGTGATCCCCCGCACCCCCCCCCCGGGTTATGAGTTATGTAATTTCTACTTGCGATCCAGTTGAGTTACCAAAGTTTATGTCAATGTAGGTATTAGGAAAAAGGACACCATAAGGTGTACGATTCTCTTTGCAGTGCAACAATATTTTTGTGATCATTTGAATGTCACTTTGATAAAATATTGATTACTTCAATACCATCAGCCACGTGTGCAATTAGAAAATCCGACGCGATAATATTTTACTATAAATCATCACCATAGCTTGCTGGAAAAGTGATGTTAGCAGTAGTAGTGCTGGACAAGTCGTTTGGTCCGTTTGTTTGCCCCAAATTAATGAATTGAGGCAAAATTAAACATGCTCTTCAAGCCTGACCCTAAACTCCAAATAAGGAATTGGGGGCAAAATTCAAAAGCAACTCATCCCCCTCACAAGCGAACCTGCAAGCATCTCTCTGTGACAGGTAACTCCACACATCTCCCGTCTCCTTCCTTTCGTATGCTGCAATTTCAAAGTGCCTGACCTTTCAAAGAAACGCCTCTTCCAATATCCGATTCTCACATCACAACCAGAGACTCAACTCCAATTCATCTCCATCCCCAGACCCCGCAAAGCCCTCAAAGCAGCCTCCACTCGAAGCCCTCGTTCTCAGTCGGTACAAAAAGGATGGCAAGATCTCAAAGCCCTGGTCCGCAACATCGTGGCTGCACCCGCCGTCCTCCTCATTCTAAAAGCAACAGATCGAAAGTGGGAAGATAGAGAGAGAGAGAGAGAGAGAGAGAGAGAGTTGTGTGAGATATTTGTTCCATTTTTCGTTCCAAGGTCTTTTTATTAAAGAAGATCAAGGTTAAGACAAAGAAGTAGAAGGAGGAGAAAAGAAGACAAAGTGGGAGAATTACCAAAAAAGTCCTAAACCTATTGTAATTGTGCCAATTCAGTTCTAAACTTTTTTTTTTGGCCAATTCAGTCCTAAACCTTTTACTTTTGTTCCAGTTCAGTACTTCCGGCCAAAATTAGCTGGCGGGCGCTGACGTGGCAGCCGGCCGGTGCCGGCGAGCTTTTTTAATAATATTTGATTTTTAAATTTTTTATTAATTTTTTTTTCCTCCTCCCTCCTCCTTCCTTGGGCTTCGGCGACCGGCCAGCCTGGCCGGTCACCGACCGAGGTGATCCGGGGGGATCCGGCGGGCGAGGCCTCGCCTCGCCCGGCGACCGTGAGGCGAGCTCGCGCCCAACGATGGCGAGGCCCCCTCGCCGGATCTCGGTGAGGGCTCGACTTGCGGTCGCCGGGCGAGGCGAGCCCTCGCCGTCGCGCTCGGCGAGGGCTCGCCTCGCCGGCGACCGCGAGGCGAGCTCGCGCCCGGCCGCAGCGAGGCCCCCTCGCCGGATCGGCGAGGGCTCGACTCGCGGTCGCCGGGCGAGGCGAGCCCTCGCCGATCCGGCGAGGGGGCTCGCCGTCGCGTCGGCGAGGCCTCCTCGCCGGATCGCGAGGGCTCGCCCGCCCGGCGACCGTGAGGCGAGCTAGCGCCTAGCGACGGCGAGGCCCCTCGCCGGATCGGCGAGGGCTCGACTCGCATCGTCGGCGAGGCGAGCCCTCGCCAAATCGGCGAGGGGGCTCGCCGTCGCGTCGGCGAGGCCTCCTCGCCGGATCCTTGCCCCACCGGATCCCCCGCCGTATCGCCTCGGTCCGGCGACGGCCAGCCGGGCGCGGTGTCGCCGAAGCCCAAGGAAGGAGGAGGGAGGTGGAAAAAAAAAAAAGGAAAAAGAAAAAAATTAATAAAAAATTTTAAAAATCAATATTATTAAAAAAGCTCGCCGGCACCAGCTACCTGCCACGCGCACCGGCCAGCTAATTTTGGCCGGAAGGACTGAACTGAAACAAAAGTAAAAGGTTTAGGACTAAATTGGCAAAAAAAAAAAGTTTATGACTAAATTGGCACAATTGCAATAGGTTTAGGACTTTTTTGGTAATTCTCCCAAGACAAAGTAGTGAGTCAATTTGATCATTTGCCTAAGGTAGCCAGCACATATCACCTAGAGAGGGTAAATATGTGATTATATAAAATCTTGACAAATTAATACGGAATAGAATGAGCCAAGATTAAAATATGAAGGATCAGATTCTGGAACAAGATTCAGAATTTGCTATGCAGTAGAACAGACTTTATATGCACCCAATTAGTGTGCAATAAACTATGACAATAAACAATAAGAGTTTAGGGTTGAGAGGAATTTCACCCAAACTTTATAGTGGTTGGGCTTATCAAGCCTACGTTCACTTGCCCATATGGACAACCTATTTATTGGTTTCACTAAATGATCAACAATTGATTATAACTTTGAGTGTAAATACTCAGTGATAGATCACATTATTTCGTTCAATCACTCTTTCTATACTTCTCTCACGATCACAAACTTTTAAACTCACGAAAGACAAATGTTAGATCGAAATTCACTTAGACTTTGGAATTTCATATCTACACCTCATCTCTTACTCACTCATTGGCACATTAGTCTCCTCATATACTCCTCCACTTCCAAAGTAGCCATTGGATAGTCTCTAGAGGATCATCTTCCAATCCATTTATTGGACAGATCTGTATCAAGAAGATTTGGTGGCCGTTGAGTGATGAAAGCGAAATCCCTACTTGATTACGATTATTCATATAAGTAAAGTCTTGATTTCTATAAGTAGAGTTTCTCCGTTTAGAAGGAACTTGTCTTTAGGATTGATCTACCTATCAATTAGATTGAGCTAAACAAATCTTTTTAGGAGTAAAATCTATAGTAGATTACTAGCCATTATTCATCTTAGACCAGTCTTGCACTAGACTTGCCACTTTCTAGATATGCTTCGTTCTAAACTTGCTATGTTCTGAATCTTGTCATATTTTGAACCTGCTTCATTCTAAATTGCATCAGGATGAGAATAAGAGTAATTTTCTCAATCTTTGTCTTCAATATAAATTCTTGAGTTTTAAGTGTGTTTCGTCTGAAGTAGACTTTACAATTGTACTTGAGTTTGAGCTAGAATGAGATGTCTTCATTCCAAGATTACTTTCTTGAATCATCACACTTCAAGACAATTATTGGACATACTAATATTCAATATATAGTTTTGTCAACTTCAAAATCTACAAATAGTTTTCTCAACATTGCCTGGTCATCTTGTCCTTTGTCCACGTTGCACATCAATTTTGGTTATGAAAGCCACGTAAGAAGTTTTCATTAAAGAAAAGGTCAGATAAGACAAATCGTGGGAATTTATAGTCAAAGACACTTGAGTGATTAATTTTTTACTGATTTGGCACACAAGTGATCAAAAAAAAAAAAAAAAAAAGATTTGACACTAAAGTGAATGTTATACGAAAGTAATGACATTTATTATATTTTTCTTCAATAGAAATTATATCATATAATATATCAAAACAATTTTCCAAAACTTAAATCGTTGAACAATAATTTCGTCATCGATGCCCTTGTAGATTATTTAAGGGGAACGATGAATATCTCTATTCTTTAGAAATCAATTTTTTTTTCTACCATTTTAGCAAATATTATCAAGCTAATGCATTCATTTATGAGAAAGATATCGACTTCGGATAGACAAATTCCGAACCCATAAGACACTATGGTAATCTCATACACCTAAATATTTTGAGATAAATTCAGGTGATCAAATGATCCAGACCAGCAATAGGACAATTACCACATGAGCCTTAAAACTTGCGTCTCGACTCTTAAAACTTTTACATTATTCATTTGATTCCTAAAACTTACATAAAAAAAAATGCATGTAGAGAATTCCGCCAACTCAGTCAGCTTTCTTTGGATAGAAAGTCCTCATGATATTTTTTTGATAACATTTTTTTATATGATGTTCAACACCAAAGAGGATAAGAACTGAATTTAAAAAAAAAAAAAAAAAAGATTAAAAATCATAGAGAGAGGAAGGCACCAAATGAGGGTCGGCCAGCCCTCCCGGGGTGGCGGCAAGCAAGGGTCACATCACAAAATGAGATGAATGAACTAAATAAAAAGTCAATAGAAGGCCAGGATGGAGTTTTTGAGTTCAAATTTTTCAAGACCTTTAATATTCCTTTGGATCAAATCGTCATGTCTAATCTTGGGCTAAATCCCCACATTTACGTAAGGGAGAGTGTTACAATATTTAAACAGTAAATTACATTTTCCTCTACCAATTGACAAATTATCTGTAAAATGTGATATGTGTGCATTTTTGAAAACGAGATGGACCGCATTCATGAACTCCCAGCTTTTTCATAGCTCTGTTTACTACACCAGCCGAACCTACATCGGAGGGTTTGGTAGAACGAATCTTTCTAGCTGCCACTTCAAGCAGAGGAGCACTACCCCAAACGCAAGCGCCTTTCTTGCCACATAAATTCATTCTCAAATAAGACTGTCCGACGCGATCTTGCGTGATCTTTGTACCCCGGAAAAGGCAAAAGAGGGGACGGAATCTTTGGCCACAGTCGCAGGATTCAAGTGGACGACAACCACTGGACTTCTTTTGCAGTCTACAAAAAGCTTTCGCGAAGAAGAACGAAGACAAAGCACACGGCTGTCTCTAGTGGTTCTCCAATCGAAACTCCTTGTACTCTTTTGCCATTATACAACATACTGAGGTTTTCTTGGAAACCTCAAGACTCGAATGGATTATTCTCAAACTCAATCTCAATCTCATGGCCACGTAGTTATGCTACCTTTCATGGCACATGGCCATCTCATCCCCTTCCTCGCCCTAGCCCGCCGCATCTGCCACCTAACCCCCTTCGTCGTCACTCTTGCCACTACTCCTCTGAACCTCCGGTACCTCCGCTCCACCATGTCCCCGGACAACGACGACTCCAGAATCCACCTCTATGAGCTCTCATTCTGCAGCTCCGACCATGGCTTGCCCCCCGACACCGAGAACACCGAGAACTTGCCGCTTGATCGGATTCCGGCGATTTGCCATTCATCTGTGTCCCTCACTGCTCCTGTAGAGCGCCTCATCTCCGACATAACCACCGAAGATGGCCGGCCACCTCTTTGCGTGATCTCGGACGTGTTCTTCGGGTGGTCCGTGGACGCCGTCAGGAGGCTTGGGACGAAGAGCATCACCTTCACCACAGGCGGGGCATATGGCACTCTGGCCTACATCTCCCTCTGGCTTCACCTCCCACACCGCTCGACTGATGTTGAGGAGTTCTCGGTGCCTGGATTTCCCGAACGGTGTCGGTTCCACCGCTCTCAGCTCCACCGGTTCATTCGAGAGGCAGACCCTACGGATGAGTGGTCCAAGTTCTTCCAGGTTCAGCTAAAGCTCTCTTTGGCCTCAGATGGTTGGTTTTGCAATTCAGTTGAGGAAATTGAGCCTCTTGGGTTTGATCTCTTGAGGAAGTACTTGAAGCTCCCTGTTTGGGCCATTGGTCCTTTAGTCCCTTCTCACTTGCTTAAAAAATCATCACCAGTCTCCCCCAAATCAAGAATAAATTCCCTCCAAAAGCATACAGGAAAAGTTCCTGGAGTGTCCCTAGAGAAATGCCTGGACTTCCTCAATTCACATAGGCCAAACTCTGTTTTGTACATTTCCTTTGGTTCACAAAACACTATAAGTCCTAGCCAGATGATGCAACTAGCCATTGGATTGGAATCCAGTGGAAAGCCTTTCATTTGGGTCATTAGGCCGCCGCTTGGTTTCAACATTAAAGGTGAGTTCCGACCCGAGTGGTTGCCGCCGGGATTCAAAGACCGAGTGACCGGGAGCAAGCAGGGGTTGCTAGTGCAGAATTGGGCACCTCAACTGGATATCCTCTCGCACGACTCAACAGGGGCATTCCTAAGCCACTGCGGGTGGAACTCGGTCATGGAGAGCTTGAGCCAAGGGGTACCCATCGTAGGGTGGCCAATGGCGGCCGAGCAGGCGTACAACGCCAAGATGATGGTCGAGGAGATGGGGTTGTGTGTGGAGCTTACGCGCGGGGTCGAGAGCAAGATCGATGCCGAGGAAGTGAAGCAGGTGATAGAATTGGTGATGGAAGAGGAGGGAAAAGGAGGGGAGATGAGGAAGAGGGCCAATGCAGTGATGGGACAGATGAGGGAAGCGGTGAAAGAAGGGGGTGATGATGAGAAGGGGTCTAGTGCCAACGCCATGGATGAATTCGTGAGGACCATTTTAGGTGACTCAATGAACGGTTCATCCTCATCCCCCTGAGTCGATCATCACTAAAAAAGAATCGTCAAATCATGAGATAAAGCCACAAATTCCAGTCACTTGACGCATGTTAACCACTAGGATAGATTCCACGGGTCACAGTCATGTCCTCAAGCGATAAACAGAAGAATTGGGATTATGCTCCTTGTTCTTGAGTACACTGCTTTTTATTCAGGTACAATGTAGCTTTCTATACTTAATGTGTCTGACAATATTTATGAAATTTTAAGGTGCGACAATTTCAATATGTCTTGTCGTCAAAATTCATATCTAAAATTGCTGTCGGAAGTTCAAAAATAGTGTTGGCGAACAAAAGATGCTAAGCCAAAGGATTTTCCCATGTTGCCATCAGATCCGGTAGATGCAATGGATTTCTATTCACATATCCACCATCAAATACATTCGGACTACGACACACACCTAAAATGCTAAAGCTTTTAATGCTCAACTGCTACTCATTTTCTGAAACCTAGTTCAGAGCAAACATAGTGATCCAAAATTAAATACGCATCAATATACGAATATTTAACCAGACAATCTGTCCAAAACTAATCTGAGGATATTATGTCAAATGCAACAATTGAGAAAAAAAGGACATTATTTATGCCATGAATTCTGTACGATACTCACTCAAGTGGCACAACTTCTTTACTATCATTTGAGTGTAAAAAAAAAAAAAAAAAACGATCACAGTACCTTTTGCAATTTTTTTTACCGGAAAATCTAATATGATAATATTTTTAAATAAAATTTTAACATGGCTTGCCAACGATGTGAATTCAACAAAATTAGTGCTAGATGACGTCGTTTGGACCATATGTTTACATCAAATTAATGTATTGGCAAATTTAACTGTGCTCTTCAAAATTAGTCCTAAAGCTTTTACTTCGTCTTGCGCAAAAAATGCAACTAGAATTCCGTTAACTCAATGAACTTTCCTTGAATGGAAAGTCTAGGTTACATTTTTATATGGCTCAACGCCATGTTTAAAAAGGATCGAGTTTTTTTTTTTTTTAAGATTAAAAATCATAGAGATAGGGTGGCACTGAAGGAGGGTTGGCCAGCCCTCGCAGTCGCAAGAGTCGGCCAACCCTCGCTCACCTCACAAACCAAGATGAGCGTACTAAATCAAAAGGTGAGAAAAACAATTCTCACAGACATAGGCTTAACATGTCTATTCTTTCTACAAAGGTAAAGATTCGACTTATCAATGTTGAATTAGATGCTGTAAGATATCACCATCCATGCATAGGCCTTTGATAGGAGAAAATTATCCACAAAAAATCCTAAACTTATTGCACTTGTAATAATTCAGTTATAAATCTTTCAACTGTGCCAATTTTTTCTTTTATAAAAAAAGATTCCATTTATTACCAAAATGATACATGAAATAATTCATAGGAAATCTCAAAAGACACCATTACAAGGCAAGCCCTTATAGCTCCAAAAAGAAAACCAAAAACCATAAAAGAAGGTATATCATTAAAGTATTATTGATAGAGATAATCACATGTTTGTCCTTTAAGAATAGAACTATGACCGCATCCAAACGAAAGGATTGACGTTAGATCACTAAATCACATATCATCATCAATGATAAGCATACGTGAGATCTCCATCTATAGTTATAGCTCCGCCTTTTAACGGTGTGCACCTAAGTTTGGCATCCCCAACACTATCATTGTACGGAGACAACATAAACATCTTAAACAAGTTCAAATCTAACACCTGATAAGGTGATCCCTTCAGCAAGTGCGAGAGCCTAAAGTTGCAACAAAAACACGTTGAACAAGCACAAATCTGAAACCATAGTAGTTGTGAACACCATTTAGACCGGAGGTAGAGTAATTATTCATTAGAACTCATAAATCTGAAGAGAAAAGCTCCCAAATCTAAGTGGGGAGAGCAAAGCTCCCAAATCTAAATTTAAATTGGGAGAGTAAGGAAACAAATGAAAGGAAATAAAAGGAAAAGCAAACTGGGGAAGGGAGGGAGAGATCCAGGTCAAATCCCTCCCTCCCACCAAAAGTTGATAAAAAACTATTGATGTAGATGTCGGTCATCCTACATAACATGGTCGATCACACCATGTACAAGTTTTACAAATTTTTATTTTTATTTTCTTTTTCCTTCTTCCTACACTAATTGCTAGGCCTTGGCAATGATTGGCAACCGACCATGGGCGAGCTCGAGTTTTCCAGCAAACCTAGCCGATGTGAGGCTGGTGAGGCTCGAGCTCAACCAATCCCCTTGTCAACCCTTGCTTGTGGCCAGTCATCAAGGCCCAACGATTGGTGGAGGAAGAAGGACAATGGAAAAAAAAAAAGAATTAAAAAATTAGTTTTCAAATTGTTCATATCAATATCAGTCGTGCCACATAAGATAGTCAGCATTCACCTTAGTAATTTTCGATCAAAATTGGCCAAAAGGACTAAATTGGCAAATAGTCAAAAAGTTTAGGGTTCAATTGATACAATTGAAATGTTTTTTACTGAATTTGTGCAAGCACAATAAGTCCAGCACATTTCATGAGTTAATTTGTCTGGCTTTTATGGTAGTTCAAACTTTATAAAACATTGTTTTCTTTTATGATCTATCTCGGAGAATATTTCGTCTCAAATTATAAATGCTTGAATGTGCTTGTTTTCTTCCCTTTTTGTAGGTTAATTGCAGTAGATAAATTTCCTTTCTCCTTTTATGTGGTTGGGATTTTTCCAATAAATACATACTCTTTTACACAAGTAGTATTTATTAAGTGATAGTGCATAGTGACCATATATCATTATTTTTCTCTATCGAAAGAAAATTGTATTCATTACTCAAAATGATATATAAAAAGTACATAGACTTTCATGGCAGAGCAAACTGAAGCAAAGTGGAGACTAGAATATTATAAAACAAAGCCAAATCTAGAAAACAAGGATGATCAACATAGCATCATCAGGGTTAAGCACACATTTGTTCCATAAGAATGGATCTATCAAGCAAGGTAATTGGTGACCGATCACCGAATCCCTTATCATCATTATTAATGAGCACACATCGAAAATTCCTCCTCCAATAACTTTGACACTGCTAGTTGGTGGTGCGTGCTTAGGTTTAGCTTTCTCTACACTATTGTCATACGAAGATAACCAAAATAAGTTGAATAAACACAGATCAATCTTTCGGGAGAGCAAATCTTTGTAGTTCAATGAGATGCTAGAGCTCTTGCGATCATCATTGAAACTAAAAGAGGATGACTTGCACACAAATATAGCACGGGGATATTGAATCCCCAAAGGCATTATTATACTTCCAAATCTAAATTGGGAAAAAAGAACTCTTAGGCCTTGAACAAGATTAGAAGAGTTCCAATACTCAAATCTAGAACTATATCAAGAGAAGAGAGCAATCTAATATTGATTGGGAGAGAAGTAAAAAAGAAGAAAAGAATAAGAAAGTTCAAATAAAAACCACATATGGAGGGGAGGGTGAAACTAGCTCAAAACCTCTCCATGGCTGAAGGTTGAAGAATACCATGGAAGCGTAGAGAGAGAGAGAGAGAGAGAGAGAGAGAGAGAGAGACTTTTCGACTTCTGATCTTCCATTGAAGAGTCATACAGCATATTATCATTTAAACCATAAGTTGTTGATAAAATAGATCTTCTTGTGGAAATGGATCTTTGAATCGCCACTAAATGGTATCAAGTTTAGTAATATCAACACAAACGGTTTGCATATGTGAAAAAAAAAGAGGATCTCCAAACAAGGATGGAAGATGTTAGGAGATGATGAATAAACTCCCTACCTTGAACCGCTGAATCTTTTCTCTTTTAGATAGGGGTGAGCATATCATACAGCCCGGATTAGGAATCGGATCTAACCAGACCCAGTCCGATCCGATTCCCGAAGACATCAGTCTAGTTCCTGGTTCCATAAATTTGGAAGCGGTAATTTTCGATTCGATTCCCAATTCTCGGAGACTAGATCAACTTTTTTTAATAAATATTTTTTAATTTCTTAAAAATAACAATAAATCCTAAAATTATAATAATTATAGTATTTTTTGAAATTTTTCACTTTTTGGCCAATTGGTTGATTCCAGGTCCTAAGACTGTTCGATCTAGTCCTTGGTCTAAAAGATGGGAATCAATCCTCTCGGTCCAGTTCTCGATTCCTAAGTGGAATCGAATCGTGTCGGGAATCGATCACCCCAACTTTTTGAGCATATAAAAACAACATACCGAGTAGAGGTTCTCTTGGAACCAACCGGACCCAATGGACGATTCGAAATCTCAACCTTGTGGCCACATATCATGGCACATGGCCATCTCATCCCCTTCCTCGCCCTTGCCCGCCGCATTCGCCGCCATACCCCCTTCGCCGTCACTCTCGGCACCACCCCTCTCAACCTCCGGTACCTCCGCTCCGCCATGTCCCCCGACAACGACGACTCCGGAATCCGCCTCCACGAGCTCCTGTTCCACAGCTCCGACCACGGCTTGCCACCCGACACCGAGAACTTGCCGCTCAGTCAGAGCAGGATGCTTTTCCACTCAACTGCGTCCCTCGCTGCTCCCGTAGAGCGCCTCATCTCCAACATAATCGCCGAAGAGGGCCGGCCACCTCTTTGCGTGATCTCGGACATGTTCTTCGGGTGGTCCGTGGACGTCGCCAGGCGGCTTGGGACGAAGAGCATCGCCTTCACCACGTGCGGCGCATACGGCACTATAGCCTGCGTCTCCCTCTGGCTTCACCTCCCGCACCGCTCCACCGATGCTGAGGAGTTCTCGGTGCCTGGGTTTCCTGAACAGTGCAGGTTCCGCCGCTCTGATCTCCACCGGTTCATCCGAGAGGCAGACACTACCGACCAGTGGTCCAAGTTCTTTCAGGTTCAGCTCAAGCTCTCTCTGGCCTCAGATGGTTGGTTGTGCAATTCGGTTGAGGAAATTGAGCCTCTTGGGTTGGATCTGTTGAGGAAGTACTTGAAGCTCCCTGTTTGGGCCATCGGTCCTTTAGTCCCTTCTCACTTACTTCAAAAATCATCACCGATCTCTCCCAACTCAACGTTAAGATCCCTCCAAAAGCGTACGGGAAAAGCTCTAGAAGGGTCCCCAGAGAAATGCCTAGACTTCCTCAATTCATATGGTCCAAACTCTGTTTTGTACATTTCCTTCGGTTCAGAGAACACTATAAGTCCTAGCCAGATGATGCAATTAGCCATTGAATTGGAATCAAGTGGCAATCCTTTCGTTTGGGTCATCAGGCCGCCGCTCGGTTTCGACCTTAAAGGCGAGTTCCGACCCGAGTGGTTGCCACCAGGGTTTGAGGACCGGATGACCGGGAGCAAGGAGGGTTTGCTAGTGCGGAACTGGGCGCCACAACTGGAGATCCTCTCGCACGGCTCGACGGGGGCATTCCTAAGCCACTGCGGGTGGAACTCCATGCTTTATAGTTTTGTGTTGAAATATTCCGTGTGTATGAAACAAAAAAATGTTCTTCGCATGTAATACTCAACATCATGTGTCCGACAAAATTTGCGAAGTTTTGAGGTCCGAAAACATATCTAAAACTGGAGGAAGTGTCAAAGAATCAGAAATAGCGTTGGTCAACATGAACTCTAAGCGAAAAATTCGTTGTCTTGTCATCAGATCCGCAAATGGAATGGATTTCTATTGACACGTCCGCCATCAAACACATTCGGACTACAGCATGTCAACAGCCACCCAATACGAAACCTAAACTGCAAAGCTTTTTCATGCTCCTCTGCCACTCATTTTCTGAAACCTAATTAATTCGGAGCAAACGTAGTGGTCCACCATAATTGCAGTCCCAAAACTTACATTTACTTTGGTCCAAAATTTTATCTGCGTTATGTAATTTCTGCTGGTGACCCAGTTGAGTTACAAAAGAATTATGGAACCACACAATCCCTCCAAATCTAATCTAGCAATATCTAGGAAATTATGTCGAATGCAGGAAGTGGGGAAAAAAGACACCACAAGTATCATATGCACTCGCTGAAAAGGAATCGTCCAATCATAAAGACAAAGCTATAAATTCGAGTCACTTGGCACATGTTAACCACTACGAATAGATTCCATAGGTCACAATCATGTCCTCGAGCGATAAAACAAAAGAATTGGAATTATGCTCCTCCTTCTTGAGTACACGGCCTTATATACAGGTACAATGTGACCTCTACACTTAACGTGTCTAACGATATTTATAAAATTTTGAGGTGCGACTATTTTGTATATCATGTCGTCAAAATTCATATCTAAAATCCCCGTCAAAAGTTCAAAAATAGTGTCGGCAAACAAAAAACACTAAACCGAAGGATTTTCGTATCTTGTCATCAGATCCGGCAGATGACATGGATTTGTAATTCACATATCCACCATAAAGTACATTCCGACTACAAGACCTACCTAAAATGCTAGAGCTTCTAATGCTCAACTGCTACTTATTTTTGAAACCTAATTCAAAGCAAACATAGTGATCCAAAATTAAATATGCGTCAATATACGATTATATAACCAGACAATAATCTGTCCAAAACTAATTCAAAGGATATTATGTCAAATGCAAGAATTGAGAAAAAGGACACCATATATGCCATAGATTTCATATGATACTCACTCAATGCCACAACTTTCTTTGTCATCATTTGAGTGTCAAATAAAAATAATAAAAATCAATCCCAGTGCCATCAACGATTTTTGTAGCCGGAAAATCTAATGTGATAATATTGTAATACAAACTTCCGACATGGCCAACGATGTGAAGTCAACAAAGTTACTGCCAGATGACGTGGTTTGGCCCATATGTTTGCCCCAAATTAATGAATTGGGCCAAAATTAACTATGCTCTTGAAATCACTTCTTAAGCTTTTACTTGTCATTGGAATCCTAAGACTTGAGGGCGTAAAAAAGCACCTAGAGGATTCCGTCAACTCAATGAGTATATGGCTTGATGCCATTTATAAAAAGCATCAAGAAAAGACAAAAGAAAAGATTACAAATTAGAGAGAAAGTGGGGCACTGAACAATAGGACTAATCGGTTCTTGATCCAATCCGGTTCCAAAGTGGAACCGAGAATTGGACCGACCAACCGGTCCAGTTCGGTCCGGTGGAATTGGTAAATTTACTATTTTTGGTCAAAAATAAAATGAAAATTGAGAGAAATTAAGAGAATTAGGGTTTGTTTCTTAAGAAATTTAAATATATATTATATACATAATTAACCGGTCCAATCTAATTGATCGGTCAATCCAATTCCCACTTTGGAATTGAGAACCAGATCGTCAGGCCACCAGTTCCAAAAGTGGGAACTAGGAACCGGATTGCCCTCTTTGGAATCACCCAAAATCAGCCGGTCCGATCCAATCCAGTCCAGGTGGTTCCTAGTCCGGGTGATTCCAGTTCATGTGGTTCCTATTGCACACCCCTACTGAACAAGGGTCGGCTAGCCCTCTTGTGGCCATCGCGACGGCCAACACTTGCTCGCCTTACAAACCAAGATGAGTGTACTAAATCAAAAGGTAGGTAAAACAATTCTCATGAACATAGACTTAACATGTCTACTCTTTCTATAGAGGTAAAGATTCAACTTATTAATGTTGAATTAGATCCTATAAAAAGATAATTTTATATCACCACTCATGCATGAGCTTTCGATGGAGAAAATTATCAAAAAGTCCTAAATTCATTGTACTTGTACTAATTCAATCCTCAATCTTTCAATTGTGGAGCAAAGGCTAGCTTTTAAACAAGCGAAGAAAGGCCTCACCAAAGACTTCATGCGCATAGGAGGAAGCACATGAGCAATCGAGCTAAGAGGCAATGAATAGGACATAAGGACACCTAGAGTGCCAAAACTTGGCATAAAGGGACACTTAAGTGCCAAAAGTTAGGAAAGTAGTACTTAAGTGCTAAAATCGAAGCAAAATGGATCAGTTAAGTGCCAACGGCGAAAAAATCCGGCCAAAACGCTGACATGGCAATTTTTCGACGAGCCTAATTTTGCTTGCTGATATGGCTAGACAATGCCAAGATGACATTGTTTTACTACTCGACGTAATAAATAATTAATATAAAAATTAATTAAACTTAGTTTAAAACCAAATTTAAAAAAAAAAAAAAAAGTAAGGAGGAAGAAGATGAAACGAGGCGATGGTTGAGGGCTCGCCATTGTTGGGAAGGTGTGGGAGGGTCGGCCGAGGTCACAAGCCTTGGCCGGGGCCGACGGCCAAGGTTGATCGGCGCGCGAGGGCACCTAGTGAGCAAACGGCGGCCCTTGGCCTAGCCAAGTGAGGGCTGGCGACCCTCATCGAATTTGGGGAGGGTCGTGACCCTCGCCCCGGATCTAGGCGAGGGTTCGTAGGCCCTCACCGCCGATCAACTGGGGTCACCAACCCCGGCCAAGGCTTAACAACCCCGGTCAACCCTCCCCCGCCTTCCCTAGTGACGATGAGGCGATAGCGCGATGAGGGCCGAGCCCAACCCGCCACCTCTATTCATCTTCCTCTTGTTTACTTTTTTTTTTTTTTTTTTAAATGATTTTAAATTTAATTTAATTAATTTTCATATTAAAATTCGAATTGTGCCAAAACGACGTTGTTTTTGTGTTTATTTGTTGAGTTAGCCTTCCGGTGAGCCACGTAAGCAAGAAAAATCAATAAAAAAAATTGTCACGTAAGATTTCTAGCAAAATTTGCCGGATGTGTCACTCAAGTGTTCTATTTTTCAAAAAAAAAGTAGCATTTAAGTGTAACTTTTCTAACTTTTGGCACTTAAGTATCCTATTGTGCTAAGTTTTGGCACTTTGGGTGTTTTTTTGCCCAACGAATAGTGATGCAAGTCTTCATCAAAGCTCACATGCTAAGGGCTAAAGCTCTTAACCCTTACCTGCGAAAACCAAAGCATCAAAGGAATAATATAGACGTTCCCCTATTAGATGATTCTAAAAAGATGACTTTTCGGCCAATTATATATTATATAAAAGGCCTATTCACACTCGTCGGGAGAAAGTGTACCCATAGTCCTTAGTGATAGGAGTAGTGGACCTATATTAATCCCCATCGGTGATCATTTATTACCAAAATGATAATAGGAAATCCAAAAGTCACTATTACAAATCAAGCCCTTAGAGCTCCAAAATAAACCAAAATCCAAAGATGAAGGCATATCATCAGAATATTGTTGGTAGAGATAATCACATTTGTCCTTTAAGAATAGAACTACAACTGCATCCAAATGAAAGGATTGATAGTTGATCACTGAATCACACATCATCATCATCAGTGATAAGCATAAGTCAAGATCTTCATATGTAGTTACAACTTTGCCTTTCAATAGTGTGCACTTAAGTTCGGCATCCCCAACACCATCATTGTACGGAGACAAATAGACATCTTGAATAAGCTCAAATCTGACACTTGGTAGAGTGATCCCTTTAGCAAGTGCAAGACGCCACAACTTTTAATAAAAACACATTGAACAAGCATAGACCTGACATAGTAGCAGTTATGAGCATCATTGAAACTAGAAGCGGAATAATTATTCATCAAAACTAATAAATCTAGAATTAGATCAAAGAGAAAAGCTCTCAAATCTAAATCTAGATCCAAAGAATAAGGAAGAAAATAAAAGGAAAGCCAATTGGAGAAGGGAGAGAGAGATCTAATTCAAATCCCTCCCTCCAAAAGTTGGTCAGAAATTGTTAATGTAGATGTCGGTTGTCCTATATGGTACAATCAATGTCTACATGTATAATTTTTACAATTTTTTTTAAAAATTAAATTTTTATTTCTTTTTTCCTTGTCCTTCTTCTTGTGCTAATCGTCGAACCTTGGCAACTACCGGCAACCGGCCGCAGGCGAGCTTGAGCTCTACGAGTGAACCTAGCTAATGTGAGGCCGATGAGGCTCGAGCTCACCCAATCCCCTCATTAGGCCATGCTTGTGTTGGAGAAAACTCCTTTACTGTTTTGAAGTTGACAAAACCTTTCCAAAGTCTAGTCTGAAGACTTCCAGACTTTAGTGTCAAAGTCTAAAGACCGCCAGACTTTAAGTTCAAAGTCTGCCTACACTGACAGTTTCCAAACTGAAGAATGAAGACTTATCCAGATGCAAGATTATCTTTATTCCTTCAAGGATTCGGTTCATATGGTTTATGGATGAATTTATGGTTGAATTTAGCACCTACATGATTGATCATTCTTATTAGAATCATTTCCGATATTCAAATCTTTTGGAAGGCGAGTAAACTTGGAAGGTTCTATTTATGGAAACCAAGATCCTGATTGTATGGGTGAAGATGATTGACGGGCTTTCATCACAAATCTTCAAATAACTCAAGATATCCTTAATTGATTCTATCCAACGGGTAGATTGGAAATTTTTTTTTGGAAAGTACCAACGGTCAAGAATGCATGAATGAATATTTAAGGCGGACTCTCCAGTTCTTCAATAGAGTGCATGAAAAAAAAAAAATTCAAAGTCTGAAGCTTCCTAGTTCTTTGTTACTCCATTCACTGAGCTCAAAGTTGTAAACAAAAGGGAGAAACTCATAGTGAGACTTTGTGAGAGACTAGTAAAGACTCTTCACTGAGAAGTTGAGATCACCAAGTTATAAAATCTCTTTTCATTCTTAGTGGAATCCAGCCAGTAGGCTATCAGCGCGGGAGAGTAGACGTAGGTTTGCTATAAGTCGAACCACTATAAACCTTGTATTCTTAGTCCCTTCCCTAAACTCCTTTATTTTAATTTAATTTGTAGCTCTAATTAACTGTTCAAGTTTAAACTTATTTATTTTGTTTGAATTTTTATCTAATCGCTAAAGTTTGAATTCGACTGAGGTTTTCTAAAGGCGAATTATTTCTACTAAACTTTGCAAAGATTTTTATTCACACCTATTCACCCCCTCTCTAGGTGTTCTTGCTAGCCCTTTTAGCCTGTGGCCGGTCATCAAGGCCCGGACATCGGTGGAGGAAGAAGGAAAATGAAAAGAAAATGAAAATGAAAGAATTAAAAAAATTCTTAAAAAAAAAAATTGTCTACATCAATGCCGACTATGCCATGTAAGATGACCGGCATTTACGTTAGTAATTTCCGATCAAAATTGTTAAAAAGTTGATGGCTCAATTTACATAATTAAAATGTTTTTAATTGAATTGGTATAAATACAAGGTCCAACACATTTCATGGATTAATTTGCCTGGTTTTTATGGTAGTTAAAACTTTATAAAACTTTGTTTTCTATGATCTATCTCGGAGAATATTTGATCTCAAATTATACAAGCTTGAATGGGCCCAATTTCTTTCCTTTTGTGTGTTCATTGCAGTAGATAAATTTCCTTTCTCCCTTTTATGTGGTTATGATTTTTCCAATAAATACATACTATGTTTTACAAATAGTATTTATCAAGTGACATGTGCATGGTGACCACATATCATCTTTTTTTTTTTGTCGAAAGTAAATTGTATTCATTGCTCAAAAGGATACATAAGAAGTACATAAACTTTCATGATAAAGCAAATCGAAGTAGAGTAAAGCCCAGAATATTACAAAACAAAGCCAAATCTAGAAAACAATGAAGATCAACAGAGCATCAATAGGGTTAACCACACATTCATTCCATAACAACGGATTTGTCAAGCAAAATAATCAGTGACCGATCACTTAATCTTGTATCGTGATCAGTGATGAGCACACACCGAAAATTCATTTTCTAACAACTTCAATGTTGCTAGTTGGCAAACCACGCTTAGGTTCAACTTCCCATACACCATTGCCATACAAAGATAACTAGAATAGGTTTAATAAACACGGATATATCTTTTACAAGAGCAAATCTTCGTAGCTCAGCAAGACGCCATAGCTCGTATGATCATCATAAAAATTGGAAGTGGATGACCAGTACATAAACAAACCAAAAGGGTATTGAATCCCTGAAAGCATTATTAAACTCTCATATTTAATTAGAAAATAAGAACTCCTCGATCTAGAACAAGATTAGAAGAGTTTAAACTCTCATATCTACAACTAAACCAGGAGAAGAGAGCTCTCTAATATTCATCAAGAAAGAAGGAAAAATAAAAAAAGAACAAGAAACTTCAAATAAAATCAACAACAGATGGAAAGGAGGGTGAAATTAGCTCAAAACCTCTCCGTGGCTAAAGGTTGAAGGAGACAATGAAAAAGACTTTTCGGCTTCCAATCTTTCAATTTAAAAGTCGTACTACATTGAAGGAGACAATGGAGAGAGAGGAGAGAGAAGAGAGAGGGAGAGAAAAAGACTTTTCAGCTTCCAATCTTTCAATTTAAAAGTCTTACTGCATATCATCATTCAAACCATAAGTTTTCGATAAAATAGGTCCCCTTGTGGAGATGGATCCTTGAATCGCCACTAAATGGTATGAAGTTTACTCATATCAACACAAATGGTTTGCATATATGAAAGAGAAAAGAGGATCTCCGAGCAAGGATGGAAGACATTAGGAGAGGATGCAATTCTTGTATTCAAATATTTTTAAGACATTTTATTTACCCTCGGATCAAATTCTCACGCTTAAATTGAGTCAAATCTCAAACTCTACACAAGGAGGATTTTAATATGTTGAGATAGTAAATCATATCTTCATCTAACAATGAATAGAATTTGTACAAAGTGAAATATGAATATTTCAGACAATATGGGACTGCATTCATCACCCACTAAAAATCTAACATGTTAGTTTGTCAAAATAACTCTGTAATTCGTCTAAGGTCAATTTGAATGAAGTAATTAAGTGTTGAAAATTAAACATTTAGGCCTTTGTTTAGGTTAAGAAGGTTAGTAACACCGACTCAAGCGATTAAAAAATGTCCAAAATCCACTTAAACATCTTAACAAGCTATTATCAAGTATACTATTGCATTGTTGTCGACACTTAAAACCTAAGTAGCACGGACACGCGACGTTACGCGACACGACACCATGCCGACATGTCATTTCTCAAAAATAGAAAATTCCGATACGTTGGGACACGTTATTATCGAATAAATATTTTTATTTTTAATTAATTTGATTCAAATTCGCAAATAAATAAATAAATAACAAGATCTCATAATGAATTTATACTAATAATATTAATAAATATATTCATAGAAAATTTGAAAGACATATTATTATATATATATAATTAATGCTTAACCATATTTGAGAACATATTTTTAACTTTAACAAAAATTATGAATAAAACTATTTGAACCTTTAACAAAAATTGAATTTAAATTTAAATTCTATAATCTTTTATAATCATCAAAATTTATCATTATTTAACATTCAATATTTTTATTTTTTGAAATCATTTTTTCATTTATTTATTTATTTTTATAACAAAAATAACAGTTATTCCCCTCAAAAATCTCTCAAAAATTATTTCCCTCTTCTTATTTCCCTCTGTACGCTCATTCCCAAAAATCATTTGCCCTCTCCCATTTCTCTCTCCCCTGTTCCTCAGGGCCCACGCCACCCCCAAAATCTGGACTCAATAATTTCTCCATTATTACTCTCTCTCTCTCCCCTCCCCCGACGACACCACCTGCTCCCTGACCCCATCAATCATCCCCAACCCACGCCACCACCTTCCCCGCCCCCTCGATTTCTTCCCCCACCCCTCCCCCTCGGTTTATCTCTTCCCCACGCCACCCCATCCACCCTCCTCTCCGGCTCCGGTTTCTTTCCGTCATCCCCCACCACCCTCGCTCTCTTCTTGCTAAACCCTAACCACGGTCTCTTCTTCCTCCCCGTCGCACGATCCTCTCAGATCTCGCCTCATCGCAATCGCTCGCCGAAGGGCCTCAGCTGCAGCCTCGCCATCAGCGGCGTTGCCTCCACTCCCTGGTCTCGCCTCCATCCTCCATCTTCTTCTTCAACGATTCTCTCCCTCGGACACGCACGTTGGAACGACACGTGTTGAAAAATTCGACACGCGATGTCCGAGCGTGCTCAACGTGTGTGAGCGTGTCGACACGTGTCAGACACGACATCAAAGCTACGGCGACGTGTCCGCGTTTCGTAGCTTAAAACTACAACCTAATCTAAAATTCCGCACTTACCATCGGACAATGGGAATCCTTTTATGGTCGTCGGCTCTTTCGCAGCTCCATCTCCTCCACCCGTCAAATCCAGGCGAGACTTCCGGCTAGATATTGAGTTATTTCGGGGGGCGTGTTCATGTTTATATCACAACCGCCGAAAAGATAAAGAGCAAGCAGAAGAGCACCTCGACTGGTTAACTCCAAAACGAAGGCAGAATCCACACGCAAAGGGCAGCGCAATGGCCTGTTATGCTACAGTTCATCCGCGAGCAAACGTGTCCGTCGCACGTGATATTTTGTACCCAGAAACAGGGAAAACTTAGGACAGAGTGCTTTGGCCATAGTGGTGTGGCTCAAGTGGACGCCCCACATTGGTCTCTTGCAGTCTTTATAAAAGTTTTTGCAGAAGGAACAAAACCAAGCACAACCACAAAGTACCAAAGAAACTCCCCATATAACAACGACACCCTGAGTAGAGGTTCTCTTGGAACAAACCGGACTCAATGGATGATTCGAAATCTCAATCTCATGGCCACATAGTGATGCTCCCTTTCATGGCACATGGCCATCTCATCCCCTTCCTCGCCCTCGCCCGCCGCATCCGCCGCCAAACCCCCTTCGCCGTCACTCTCGCCGCCACCCCTCTCAACCTCTGCTACCTCCGCTCCACCATGTCCCCTGACGACGACGACTCCGGAATCCGATTACACGAGCTCCCGTTCCGCAGCTCCGACCACGGCTTGCCCCCCGACACCGAGAACACTGAGAACTTGCCGCTCAGTCAGATCGGGATGCTTTTCCACTCGTCTGTGTCCCTTGCTACCCCCGTAGAGCGCCTCATCTCCGACATAACGGCCGAAGAGGGCAGGCCACCGCTTTGCGTGATCTCGGATGTGCTCTTCGGGTGGTCTGTGGACATCGCCAGGAGGCTTGGGACGAAGAGCATCACCTTCACCACGGGCGGCGCATATGGCACTCTGGCCTACGTCTCCATCTGGCTTCACCTCCCACACCGCTCGACTGATACTGAGGAGTTCTCGGTGCCTGGATTCCCCGAACGGTGCCGGTTCCACCGCTCTCAGCTCCACCGATTCATTCGAGAGGTGGAGCCTACGGATGAGTGGTCCAAGTTCTTCCAGGTTCAGATGAAGCTCACTTTAGCCTCGGATGGTTGGTTATGCAACTCGGTAGAGGAAATTGAGCCTCTTGGGTTCGATCTCTCGAGGAAGTACTTGAAGCTTCCTGTTTGGGCCATTGGTCCACTAATCCCCTCTCACATGCTCCGAAAATCATCACCAATCTCTCCTAACTCTAGATCAAAATCCCTCCAAAAGCATACGGGAAAAGCTTTTGGAGTGTCCCCAGAGAAATGCCTAGACTTCCTCAGTTCACATAGTCCAAACTCTGTTTTGTACATTTCCTTTGGTTCACAAAACACTATAAGTCCTAGCCAGATGATGCAGTTAGCCATTGGTTTGGAATCAAGTGGCAAGCCTTTCCTTTGGGTCATTAGGCCGCCGCTCGGTTTTGATACCAAGGGTGAGTTCCGACCCGAGTGGTTGCCACTGGGTTTCGAGGACCGAGTGACCGGGAGCAACCAGGGATTGCTAGTGCGGAATTGGGCACCACAATTAGATATCCTCTCGCACGGCTCGACTGGAGCATTCCTAAACCACTGTGGATGGAACTCGATCATGGAGAGCTTGAGCCAGGGGGTGCCCATCTTGGGGTGGTCGATGGCAGCCGAGCAGGCGCACAACGCCAAGATGATGGTGGAGGAGATGGGGGTGTGCATCGAGCTTACGCGCGGGGTCGAGAGCCGGATCGAAGCCGAGGAAGTGAAGCGGGTGATCGAAATGGTGATGGAAGAGGAAGGAGAAGGAGGGGAGATGAGGAAGAGGGCCAATGCAGTGATGGAACAAATGAGGGAAGCTGTGAAGGAAGGCAGTGATGATGACAAGGGGTCTAGCCTCAAGGCCTTGGATGATTTCGTGATGACCATCCTAGGTGATTCTACAAATCGTACATTCTCATTCCTTTAAGTCAATCATGGCTCGAAAAGTGTCGGCAAATTTTATGAACTCCACAAATGTTAATCGACTCAAATAGTTTCGTGGGTCGTGGCTATGTCATCAAGCAATTGAACCGAAGGATTAGGACTTTACCCTTTCTGTTTAATGCAGCACTTTTTATTTGCGTACAATCTAACTTCTATGCTTAATAGTATTGTCCTGAAAGATTCTGCCTCTGTTAATTAAGAAAACATTATCTGCGCCCAATCCCTGCATCATGTGTCCGATGATATTCACAAAGTTTTGAGGTGCGAAAATTCCAAATGTCGTCCTTGTCTCGGGATTTCAATGGGAGCGTTTGTAAACATGAAACCCTAGGCAAAAACCTTCTTGTCTTGTCTTTCACAATTTCGTCACGTAACAAATCCGGACTGCATGACTGGCCAAACGATGATTGACCAGGCAAGGGCTGGCGAGGGCGTTGTGGCCCTCGTCGGCCACAAGGGAGGGTCTCACCCTCGGCAAATCTGGTGAGGGGCATGATGCCCTTGCCGGCCCCCACCTGTGGCCAATCACCAGCAATGGCTAATACTGGCCACAATCCAAAGAAAGGGGAAAAAAGGAAAAATAAGAAAAAAAAATCAAAAATCAAAATATTAATAAAAATCATTTTAAAATATTTGTCACCGCCGATAATACTACAGGATCACCAACATCCACATCACTGATTCACAGCCTAAATTATCAAAAATTGAATTAAACCAATATAAATAAATGACTAAATGGCTCAATTAAAATGTTTTTTTACTTTTTTATTACAAAAAGGACTGTAAACTTTAGAAAAGAAAAGACTAAAACGATATTTTTGATACTTTTCCCTTGTAACTTTTGATGCTGGGCTGCCACTTGGCTGCCACTCATTTTCTCAAAAAATAATTCGGAGAGGATGGGCCCGACATAATAATAGTCCTTAAGATTACATTTACTTTGATCCAGAAAATTATGTCAAATGCAATGATATCCACGAAATTTTATATTATCAATTGGCTCACATCAGAAAAGGACTGGAAACTTTAGAAAAAGAAAAGACTAAAAGTCAGGGAGATTAATATTTCAAAATCACAACCCACGCATAGGGCAGTTCAAAGTGCAAAGAACTATTCAACCAAAAAAAAAAGCCCAAACAACTTTATTTCCTACGTCTTTTTTCAAACTTCATTTTGCCTTCCATCATGGATGTTTGAACGTGCCTGCTTCCTTTCTTGTGTATATTCATAGCAGTAGAGAAATTTTTCGCTAATGATACGTCTGCGTGGTGATTGTGTATCTCCACTTAAATGCATAAAAGAAAGAAGTACGCACCTCTAGTGTACCAGTCATGACAACAAGATGCTCTATTTAACTCATTCGTTTGTATAAAAGGAAAAAAAAAATCATAAACGATTGATTCCTGCACGATATACTTTTGATCAGAAGAGTTACACAAATTCCAATAAATTTTTCTCGAGGGCTAAGGTATCTTAAAATGAATTCATTCGGGACATAAGTCGGGTCGATAAAATAGGCCAAGAAATGGATCTTTCCATCGCCAACTGAATGGTATAATCACGAATTAATTGTATCAATATTGATGCTTCATCTGTTAAAGAGAATAGAGGATCCAGTGAAGAGGATGGCGGACACCATGACAGGAAAATGGAGTTTTGTACACCCAGAAGTTGCTAAAACACATTTATGTTGAGGTTTTCTCAGAAACAACAAATTAACAGGATGCAAAATGGATGATTTTCAGTCTCAATTCTAATGTCATGGCCACCTAGAATGTTTTTTATAATCATTCTATCTCAAAACAATTTCTACTCAAAAATAATTTTTTCAAATACTATTCCTAGTGAAGGTTCTGAACATTTGAAACATTTGATAACCGTCTAAAATTTCAATTTTCAAAATAGAAATGCATTTGGTATGACCATCAAATTTTTTTGTAATTAAGATTTTCTTTGAATATTTTAATAATTTTATTACATTTTTTTTTTTTCTTATCCTTTTTCTCTACTTTTTTTTTCTATTTTCGATAAATGTTGGTTGATCGTATATTTCTTCCTCTACTTCCTCACCCAGCCACCAGACCCAACTATCGGCGACGTTGACCTCATCGAGGTCACTAAACCTCATCTAGCTGGTTGTCGACCATCGCCATGGCCAGCGACCGACCGACTTGAGAAAGAAGAAGAGAAAGAAAAAAACGAAAGAAAAAAAAAGAGAAAAAAAAAATGGTTTGGGCTCAATTCTGAAGTCATTCTCGGAAATGAAAAGGCAACTTTTTTTAATTTCTTAATTATGTTTCAAATCATTTCTCGAGAACAGTTTTATTCCCGAGAACATAAATGTTATCCAATAGATTTTGTTCTTTTTTTTTTTTTAATTTAGGGAACAAAAGAATATAATTAGATACTGCTTGGCATGTTACCAAATAGGCCCCTAGCAATACTACCTTTCAGGGCCCATGGCCTCCTCATCCCCTTCCTCGCCCCTGCCTGCCAAATCTGCTGTCCAACCCCCTCACCACCTCCCCAGTCAACCTCATAGATCAGAGAATAGGTTGTAACACCAGATATTCTGTATTCCTCAGGGAAACCCTGTACCTCAAACTAGTTCCTATTACCTGGCTAAAGCCCTAATATCCCGTTACTGTACAGGACTTCAAATTGGGAGGGTGATCCTCCCGGTAAACTAACCGTACCCCAAATCCACATAGGTGAACAAGCCCTTCTTTTTCAAGGAGAAGAAGGGGTTGGTATATAGAATATTTGCATGCTGAAATTTGGCCTTTGTAAACTAACCGTACCCCAAATCGACATAGGTGAACAAGCCCTTCTTTTTCGAGGAGAAGAAGGGGTTGGTATATAGAATATTTGCGTGCTGAAATTTGGCCTTTGTTTCGGCTTTTCATTTAATTAGCCTAAAAGTTCAAGAGTAGGACCAAACCGCTCCCCCTTTCGAATTGGTTCCTGGTCTTAGTCAGAGACCACCGTGTTCGCACCGGCGATCCAATCCTTTTCCTTAATCCCTTATTTCTTCGAGTTAGGCTCTCGATTAGCCTCTTCTATTTAATAACGCAAATTGCCTTCAAACCAAGGGCGAACAATCGTCGTTTACAGCATGGACTCATTCTTAAAAACAGCATTCTTAAGATCAAAGAGTCGAGCGGAAAAGGGGGAAAAACTCTTCATTCTTGGTTCTCCTATAGCTGATTCGATCTATTGATGAGACAACTATAAATTCTTGATCCATTAGAAAGAAAAGAAATCGATAGGTATCTGATGGAGTCTACATCATACGTAGAGCGCCCAAACGCTACTTTGGCCAGCTCAGTGCTCTTATCCGCCTAAACTCCACCATGTATCCTGACGCCAAGGACTCCGATATCCGCCTCAATGAGCTTCCATTCCGCAGCTCTGACCACAGCTTACCCCCTAACACCGAGAGCAAGCGCTCGATCAGATGGTGACATTGTTCCATTCGCCCATGTCTCTCGCCACTCCTGTCAAGCACCTCCTCTCTGACAAAACCGCCGAAGAGGGCTGCCCGGCTCTTTGCGTAATCTCCGACGTGTTCTTTGGACGGTCCACGGACATCGCCACTGTTTCAGGTTCAGATCAGGCTCTCTTCGGCCTCAGATAATTGGTTGTGCAATCAGTTGAGGAAATTGAGCCTCTCCGGTTGGGCCTCCTAAGGAAGCACACGAAGCTTTCTGTTTGGGCCATTGGCCCATTAATCCCCTCCTTACATGCTACAGGAATCATCAGTAGAAATTCAAGACCAAAGTCAATCCAGAAGCATGCAGGAAAAGCTCTAGGAGTGCCCCGAGAGAACTGCCAAGATGATGGTCGAGGAGATGGGGGTGTGCATGGAGCTCACACGTGGTATCGAGAACTGGATCGACGCCGAGAAAGCAAAGCGGGTGATAGAATTGGTGATGGAGAAGGAGGGAAAGGGAGGGGAGATGAAGAAGAGGGCCAATACATTGATGAGACAGATGAGGGAAGCTGTGAAAGAGGGCCAATGAATTCGTGAGGACCATTTTAGGTGACTCCATAAATGGTTCATCCTCGTCCCTATGAGTCAATCGTCGCTGGAAAGGAATCGTCAACGTCAAATCATAAAGACAAAGCTACAAATCCGAGTCACTTGGCACGTGTTAAGCACTAAGAATGGATTCCACAGGCCACAATCATGTCCTCAAGCGATAAAACAGAAGAATTAGGATTATGCTCTTCCTTCTTGAGTACACTGCCTTTTATGCAGGTATAATGTGATCTTCATACTTAATGTGTCTGACAATATTTACGAAATTTTTAGGTGCGACGATTTCAAATGTCATGTCGTCAACATTCGTATCTAAAACTGCCTCGGAAGCTTCAAAATAGTGTCGGCCAACGAAAAACATCAAGTTGAAGGATTTTCCTATCTTGTCGTCGGATCCGGTAGATGGAATGGATTTGTATTCGCATATCCACATCACACACATTCGGACCACAACATCCACCTAAAATGCTAAAGCATTTAATGCTCAACTGCTACTCATTTTCTGAAACCTAATTCAGAGCAAAACTTAGTGGTCCAAAATTGTATCCGCATCAAAATACGGTTAACCAGACAATCTGTCCGAAACTAATCCAAAGAATGTTATGTCTGGAAAAACAAAAAAGAGGACACCATATGTGCCATGGATTTTGTACGATACTCATTAAGTGCT
Organism: Eucalyptus virginea; assembly: GCA_014182375.1. Taxonomy (NCBI): domain Eukaryota; kingdom Viridiplantae; phylum Streptophyta; class Magnoliopsida; order Myrtales; family Myrtaceae; genus Eucalyptus; species Eucalyptus virginea. The sequence goes on from CM024521.1 coordinate 2,083,708, forward strand.
AGAACTTCTTTGCTATCATTTGATTGTCAAAAAAAAAAAAAAAAAAAAAAATCAATCAAAGTGCCATAAGCGATTTTTATGACCGAAAAATTTGAGGTGATAATATTTTAATATAAATTATTCAAATCTAGGTTATATTTTTATATGGTTTGACGCCATATTTAAAAGGGATTAAGAATCTTTTTTTTTTTTAAAAGATTAAAAATCATAGAGAGAGAGAGAGAGAGAGAAGGGGGGCGGGGGCACTGGGTGAGAGTTGGCCACCCCACTTGTGGCCGTGACAAGGGTCGGCCAACTCACGCTCGCCTCACAAAGCCAAGATGAGTGTACTAAATCAAAAGGCAATAAAGCCAATTCTCACAGATATAGGCTTAACATGTCTACTCTTTCTACAAAGGTAAAGATTCAATTTATCAATGTTGAATTAGATCCCGTAAGAAGATAATTTTATACCACCGTCCGTGAATAGGTTTTCGATGAAGGAAAATTATAAAAAAAATCTTAAACCCTTTATACTTGTGTCAATTTGATCATCAATTTTTTAATTGTATCAATTTTTTTCTTTTGTCAAAAGAAAGTTCTGTTTATTTATCAAAATGATACATGAAATGATCCATAAGAAATCTCAAAAGACACCATTACAAGGTAAGTCCTTAGAGCTCCAAAACAAATCAAAAACTAGGAATGAAGGTATATCATCAAAGCATTGTTGGGGGAGTTAATCACACGTTTGTCCTTCAATAATAGGACTTTGGTTGCATCCAAAGCTAATCACCGGATCACACATCATCATCAATGATGAGCATGTGTGTGGGACCTCCATTTATAGTTACGGCTTTGCTTTTCAACGGTGTGCAGATAAGTTTGGCATCCCCCAACAGCATCACTATACAAAGACAAGATAAACATCTTGAACAAGCTCAAATCTACCACCTAATAGAGCAAGCCCTTCAGCAAGTGCAAGATGCCAAAACTTTTAACAAAAACACATTAAACTAGCATAAGTCTAACATCATAGCAGTTGTGAACACCATTAAAAGTTGAGGCGGCGTACTTATTCATTAAAACTCATAAATTTAGAAGTAGATTGGAGAGAAAAGCTCCCAAATTTATGATTGGGAGAGCAAAGCTCCTAGATTTCAATCTAGATCGAGAGGATAAGGAAAGAAATAAGAGGAAATAAAGGAAAAGCAAATTGGGGAGGGGAGAGAGAGATCTAGGTCAAATCCCTCCCTCCAGAAGTTGGTTAGAAACTGTTTATATGAATGGCAGTCATCCTACATAATACAATCGACGACAACGTGCACAATTTTGATATTTATTTTAAAATTCAATTTCTTTTTCTTTTCCTTAATCCTGTGTGATCGCAGGCCTTGGCAATGATCGGCAACCAGCCACAAGCGAGCTCCAAAGATTGCCAACGAACCTAGCCGATGTAAGCTCGTAAGCTTGTGACCAGTCATTGAGCCCTAGCAATTGATGGAGGAAGAAGGTAAATTGAGAGAGAGAGAGAGAGAGAGGGGGTAGGGGAATTTTAAAATTTTGATTTTTTTTTTTTTTAAAATTGTTTACATCAGTGCCAATCGTGCTACAAAAAATGATCAACATCAAAGTCAGTAATTTCCAATAAAAAATAGATGAAATGACTAAATTGACAAATTGTCAAAAAGTTTATGGCTCAATTGACACAATCGAAAGGTTTCTGATTGAATCGGCATAAGCACAATAGATCTAGCACATTTCGTGGGTTAATTTGCCTGGCTTTTATGATAGTTTAAACTTTATAAGACTTTGTTTTTTATGATCTATCTAAAAGATTATTTTGTCTCAAATTATAAATGCTCGAATGTGCCAGCTTTCTTTCCTTTTGTATGCGCATTGTAGTAGATAAATTTCCTTTCTCCTTTTTTATGTGGTTAGGATTTTTCCAATAAACACGTACTCTTATACACAAGTAGTATTTATAAAGTGACGTGCACTGTGACCATATATCATCATTTTTTTGTCAAAAAAAAAAATTATATTAGTTGCTCAAATAGATATATGAGAAATACATAAAGTTTCATGGCAAAGCAAATTGAAGCAAAGTAGAGGTTAGAATATTACAAAATAAAGCCAAATCCAAAAAAAAAAAAAAAAAAAAAAAAAAGAAGGATCAAAATGACTATTAGTAGGGTTAAGCACATATTCATTCCATAAGAAGGAATCTGTCGAGTAAAATAATCAGTGACTGATCACTGAATTTTGTATCATCGTCAGTAATGAGCACACAATCGAGATTCCTTCGCCAACAAGTTTGACGTTGCTAGTTGGTGATGCACGTCTAAGGTCGACTTCCTATACACCATCACTATATGGACACAATCATAATAGGTTGAATAGACATAGATTTATCTTTTGGAAGAGCAAATCTTTGTAATTCAACGAGATGCCAGAGCTTCTGTGATCATCATTGAAATTGGAAGTGGAGGACCCGTACACAAACAGAGCACAAGGTATCGAATCCCCAAAAGCATCATTAAACTTTTAGATCAAAATCTAAATAGAAGGACTCCTAGGTCTAGAACGAGATTAGGAGAACTCGAACTCTCAAATCTAGAATTAAATCGTAAGAATAGAGCTCTCTAATATTGATCGCGAGAGAAGACGAAAAGACAAAAAGAACAAGAAAGTTCAAATAAAATCAACAACGAATGGAGGGGAGAAAGAAACTAGCTCAAAATCTCCCCATAGTTGAAGCTTGAAGAAGACAATTGAGAGAGAAGAGAGCGTGAGAGAAAAAGACTTTTTAGCTTCCGATCTTTTAGTTGAAAAGTCGTACCGCATATCATCATTTGAACCATAAGTTGTTGATAAAATAGGTCCCCCTGCGAAAATGGATGTTTGAATCGCCACTAAAAGGTATCGAGTTTAGTAATATCAACACAAATGGTTGGCATATGTGAAGGAGAAAAGAGGATTCTAGACAAGGATGGAAGACATTAGGAGAGCATGGAATTCTTGAATTCAAATATTTTTGAGACATTTTATTTGCACTCGGATCAATTTCTCATGCCTAATCCAAGCCAAATCTCAAACTCTGCACAAGGGAGAATTTTAAGGTGTTGAGATAGTAATTCACATCTTCATCTCACAATGAACAGAATCTATACAAAGTGAAATGTGAGTATTTCAGACAAGATGGGACTCTATTCATCACCTACTAAAAATTTAACAAGTCACCTTTTAAGAGTAACTTTATAATTCGTCAAAGGTCATTTAAATTAAGTGTTGAAAATTAAATCATTAGACCCTTATTGAGATTAAGAAGGTTAGTAACACTAGCTCAAGCGATAAAAATATGTCCAAAATCCACTTAAATATCTTAACAAGCTGTTATCAAGTACACTATTGCATTGTTGTCGACACTTAAAACTACAGCCTAGTCTAAACATTTCCCATCGGACAATGACAATCTTTTTATTTTCAAATGGTCGTCGGCTCTTTCGCAGCTCCATCTGCTCCACCCGTCAGATCCAGGCGAGACTTCCGGGTAGAGATTGAGTTATTTCGGGCGGCGTGTTCATGTTTATCACAACCGCCGAAAAGATAAAGAGCAAGCGGAAGAGCACCTCGACTGGTTAACTCCAAAACAAAGGCAGAGTCCCCACGCAAACGGCAGCGCAATGGCCTGTTCTGCCACAGTTCATCCGCAAGTAAACGGGTCCGATGTGATGTCGCACGTGATATTTTGTACCCTGAAAAGTTAGGACAGAGTGTTCTCACCATAGTGGCGTGGCTCAAGTGGACGCCCCACTTTGGACCCTTACAGTCTTGCGCAAAAGCTTTTGCAGAAGGACCAAAACCAAGCACAACCACAAAATACCAAACAAACTCCCTATCTTGAACCGCTCAATATTTGCCCTTTTTGAGCATATAACAACGACATACTGAGAGGAGGTTCTCTTGGAACCAACCGGACCCAATGGATGATTTGAAATCTCAATCTCATGGCCACATAGTGATGCTACCTTTCATGGCACATGGCCATCTTATCCCCTTCCTCGCCCTCGCCCACCGCATCCGCCGCCAAACCCCCTTTGCCGTCACTCTCGCCGCCACCACTCTCAACCTCCGGTACCTCCGCTCCACCACGTCCCCTGACGATGATGACTCCGGAATCCGCCTCCACGAGCTCCCATTCCGCAGCTCCGACCATGGCTTGCCACCCGACACTGAGAACACTGAGAACTTGCCACTCAGTCAGATCGGGACATTTTTCCACGCGTCTATTTCCCTCGCTGCTCCCGTAGAGCGCCTCATCTCCAACATAACTGCCGAAGAGGGCCGGCCACCTCTTTGCGTGATCTCGGATCTGTTCTTCGGTTGGTCTGTGGACGTCGCCAGGAGGCTTGGGACGAAGAGCATCGCCTTCACCACGGGCGGCGCATATGGCACTCTGGCCTACCTCTCCGTCTGGCTTCACCTCCCGCACCGCTCAACTGATGCTGAGGAGTTCTCGGTGCCCGGATTTCCTGAACGGTGCCGGTTCCACCGCTCTCAGCTCCACCGGTTCATCCGCGAGGCGGACACTACCGACCAGTGGTCCAAGTTCTTTCAGGTTCAGCTCAAGCTCTCTCTGGCCTCGGATGGTTGGTTGTGCAACTCAGTTGAGGAAATTGAGCCTCTTGGGTTCGATCTCTTGAGGAAGTACTTGAAGCTCCCTGTTTGGGCCATTGGTCCACTAGTCCCTCCTCACATGCTCCAAAAATCATCACCAATCTCTCCTAACTCTAGATCAAAATCCCTCCAAAAACATACAGGAAAAGTTTTTGGGGTGTCCCCAGAGAAATGCCTAGACTTCCTCGGTTCACATAATCCAAACTCCGTTTTGTATATTTCCTTCGGTTCACAAAACACTATAAGTCCTAGCCAGATGATGCAGTTGGCCATTGGTTTAGAATCAAGTGGCAAGCCTTTCCTTTGGGTCATTAGGCCACCACTCGGTTTCGATATTAAGGGCGAGTTCCAACCCGAGTGGCTGCCCCCGGGGTTCGAGGACCGAGTGACCAGGAGCAAGCAGGGCTTGCTAGTGCGAAATTGGGCACCGCAATTAGATATCCTCTCGCACAGCTCGACGGGAGCGTTCCTAAGCCACTGCGGGTGGAACTCGACCATGGAGAGCTTGAGCCAGGGGACGCCCATCATGGGGTGGCCGATGACGGGCGAGCAGGCCTACAACGCCAAGATGATGGTGGAGGAGATGGGGGTGTGCGTCGAGCTTACGCGCGGGGTCGAGAGCCAGATCGAAGCCGAGGAAGTGAAGCGGGTGATCGAAACGGTGACGGAAGAGGAAGGAAAAGGAGGGGAGATGCGGAAGAGGGCCACTGCAGTGATGGAACAGATGAGGCAAGCTGTGAAGGAAGGCAGTGATGATGACAAGGGGTCTAGCCTCAAGGCCATGGATGAATTCGTGAGGACCATTCTAGGTGATTCCACAAATGGTACATTTTCATTCCTTCAGGTCAATCATCGCTCGTAAAGTGTCGGCAAATTACTAGAAATTCGTTTCACTGGGCACATGTTAATCGAGTCAAATAGTTTCGTGGGTCACGGTTATGTCCTCAAGCAATGGAACCGAAGGATTAGGACTTTGCCCTTTTTTTCAAGCAGCACTTTTTATTCGGGGACAATCTAACTTCTATGCTTAACAGTATTGTCTTGGAAGATTCTGCCTGTATTAATTAAGAAAATATTTTGTTCGTCCAATCCTTCACGTTATGTGTCTGATGATATTTATGAAGTTTTGAGGTGCGACAACTTAAAATGTCGTCCTTGTTCGGGGATTTCATATGCAGCGTTTGTGAACATGAAACCCTAAGCAAAAACCTTCTCGTGTTGTCATTCACAATCCGCCACCGAACACATCCAGACCGCGACAACACCTAAATTGCTGCGGCTTTTAATGCTCATCTACCTCTCATTTACCCAAAACATGATACGGATGGGACATTAGCGGCCCGACATAATTATAGTCCAGAAAATTACGTTTACTTTGGTCCGGGAAATTATATCAAATGCAAGAATTATCTCATGTTTAATATCAAATGAAATTTTCCCCAAAAACCAAATCGCTAAAGATTAATTTTTCCATCACTGCCCTTACGCAGATCTGTACTCTTTAGAATCCAAATCGTTGGAACTGCAATATATGTTCTACCATTTTAGCGAATGTGATCAAATTCTGTACCTTTTTACGATGAAGATGCCGAATTTGGATAGACAATTTCTGAAATCATAAAATACTTTGCGAATCTCATATGCCAAGGAAGATGCAAGGCGAGTTCACATGATTGAATGATCCAAACCGGTAATTATTTGCATTCGGTGAAAGTACAATAGTGAGTCAATCACAATAACATGAATCCAAAAACTTGCGTCATTTATGCATACGAATTCTAAAACTTTTATGTAGATTCATTTGAGTTATAAAGCTTGCACAGAAAATTCACATAGAGAACTATTAAATTAATGTTTGGAGTTTGAATTCGAATATTGATTTGCTAAACCAAATTTGTTGAGAAAGATTTTCCAAGTGAATTATAAATTGATGAAGAAATTTTCTCCTTATTAGACTTTCTTTTGGATGTACAAAAGAAAGCAAAGGAAGAAAGAAGTTGATCTGTCACTACAAGACAAAAGAGGAAATATAATATAAATTAGAGGAAGCCAAATTCGTATTGAAGAGCACACGGGTGAGCCCAGGTCAAATTGTTGACTTTGGGCACCCACGTTTAAAGGCAAAACTTTGGGATTTCTTGTTCTGGGAGTGTGGAGCTGCGGAAACCTAAAAGTGCCACATGGCGAAGAAAAAGGCAGAAGCCGCAAGTCTAGGAGAAGCGTCACGCCGCATGAAGCCTTGAATAAGAATGCCGGCGTCCAAGTATCGTGTCCAAGAACTCAAGCGTTTGTCTTTGATCCGCGTATTCAAGGCTTTATTTGCTGCCGATACTTGGACGCCGGCATTCTTATTCAAGGCTCCGTGCGGCGTGACGCTTCTCCTAGACAGGCTAGACTTGCGGCTTCTGCCTTTTTCTTCGCCATGTGGCACTTTTAGGTTTCCGCAGCTCCACGCTTCCAGAACAAGAAATCCCAAAGTTTTGCCTTTAAACGTGGGTGCCCAAAGTCAATAATTTGACCTGGGCTCACCCGTGTGCCCAAAGTTCTGCCTTTTTCCTCGCCGTGTGGCACTTTTAATTTGACCTGGGCTCACCCGGGGTTTGTGGCCCAAGTGGCTAGGAACAAACAGAGCTTGCTAGTGCGGAATTGGGCCCTGCAATTGGAGATCCTCTCGAACAGCTTGACATGGGCGTTTCTGAGCCACTGCAGGTTGGAACTCGACCATGGAGAGCCTGACCAAGGGAGTACCGATTGTAGGATGGTCGATGGCGGCCGAGCAGGCATACAATGTGAAGATGATGGTTGAGGAGATGGGGGTGCGAGTGGAGCTAAAGTGCAGAGCCGAGAGCAGCATCGACGCCGAGGAAGTGAAGCGGTAGTCCATCTGGTGATGATAAAGGAGGGCAAAGGAAGGGAGATGAAGACGAAGGCCCATGAGGTGATGGAACAAATGAGGGAAGCTGGGACAGAAGGTGGTGATAATTAGAAGGGGTCCAGCATGAGGGCCATGGATGAGTTTGTGGGGACCATTTCAGATGACTCCATGAACGTCGTGTCATTATATTGGAAGACGAGATAAAATATTTAGGTCACCTAACGCCGAATGATTGACTCGATTGAATAGGACATTTGTGTTTTCACACTATCTAAAAAAATTCCATGAACTATTTGTAAGAAAGAAGCCAACATGACCAAGACAAGTTTGGTGATTGCATTTGACTTTTTGGACCATTGAGTGTGGAAATTTTTTCCTAGCAGAGGAGTAAATATTCTGCCGACCTAGTATATATACCAAATTCAATATGAAACATCATATTTGGAGAAACCGATGTAGGATCTGAAGCCTACCATTTTCAATAGTTCCCACGCCCTGCAAGGAGAAAGGCAAAGTCGAGTGAGTGTTAGAATAGGATTAGAATAGAGTAACCGAAAAAAAAAAAAATTCAGACTAATTCCTCATAGGTGATTCGATGGCAGGAAGTGAGTCATGGACCTTTTAATTTGCCATAGAAGGGAAGAACTAGGATTTTGCTCTTGTTGTTGAATAAATTAGCATTATGGTATTTTCACGAATACTGTGTACTTTTCTTGGTTTGCTAGGCAAATAACACTATAGAATAAACACGTAGTCTAGTAGTTATACATAATTTATGGAACACAAAAGCAGGCAAGACAAGCAGCCGAGAAGGCTCTACAGTGGGACGTCACGGGCTTTACAGTGTGCTTTTGATTCACATGATGTCCAAGCTCTATAGTATATGCATAATAGTCCTATCTTGAAAGATTCCACTATAAAATAAAGCATATATTAAACGAAAATATTGTATTATACGTCTGACATATTTTTCATGTGTCCGATAATTATTCACGGAATTTTTCAGGTGCATCATGAGATTACAACGTCATAGTATCTCATATCTCAAATTGAGAATGGACATAGTGTAGGCCACAATGAAACTCAACAAAAAGCGGGATCCACTTTTTTGGGGCAAAAAAAAACAATAACAAAAATATTTTGAGCGGAACATTTTTTCAGTGTCATGAGATTACTATGTCGTAGTTAATCATATCTCAAATAGTAAATGGTTGGATAAGCAACGCTTTAAAGATTTTAGTTCTTTTAAATAGCAAATAGCAAATATAGTGGACGGATGTCGAACGTTATCGGTACATGGTCACTTATTATAATAGCCTAAGTCGTTAAAGAGAAACACGGATCATACCTCAGTCTTACTACTATAATCTCACTCAGAGACCGGTAGGATTGTGAAAGCCCGAAACATGCAAGCTCGATACATAAGGGCGAAAGAAATATAGAAATACAAAGGTTTGTTAAGCCACTACTAACAGACGCGAGATAAAATTAGAGTAAATTATCAAAGCAAGGTGATTCATGGCACCTAAGGATATATAGAATCAAATTTATTTCATGCTCGGTGTAATGGTTATAGTCAATAATCATTTTGTATGGGAAAATTTACCCAATCAATCATGAATCAATTGTGTGGATATCAATTCAAGTCTTTAATAAACTTTTCATTTTTGTCAATTTAATCCTAAATTTTTACACAAAATTTTAATGTAGTCATTTCGATCAATTTTCACCGAAAATCACTAGCATGGCGGTTTAGTCATTGCCAGCTACTTTACATGGCACACTACCAAGTCCACAATTTCCAATGAGAATTGGTCAAAAGGGTCAATTAGAATTTCTTGAAAAGTTTTAGGACTAAATCGGTCTAATTAAAAAATTCAAAGCTGAATTGACATTTATACAAAAGGTTTGTAATTGATCGAATAATTCCCCCCATTTTGCTACCAAGACCTGGCCTTGTTTAGCAACCATTTATTACTTTTTTTGTTCTTTTGTTCCTTGAAACAAAAAAAAAAAAAAATAAAAATTTATTTGGTAACATCAACTAATTTTTCTATTTTCTGAAACAAATCAATGGCTAGGGAAAATAGAAACATAAAATAGAAAAACATACTTCTTTGTTCCTCAGAACAAAAAGAGAATAAGGTTATTTTAGAAAAATAAGCTCAATGTAACATTATACTTATATTTACACAATCGACACAAGGTTTAGTCTCCTAACTAATCCAAGTCCACCTTTTTGCAAAAAAAAAAAAAATCAGAAATTTAGGAAAATTTTAGAAATTAAATTTTGAGTAATTTTACTAGATATAAGTGTTGATTCTTATTTAGAATTTAGCATAAAAAATGTGAAAATCTTTCGATGAAAATTGGATTCAAATTTAAATAAGCTTTTGCGATTTTACTATATGGATTATTTAATGCCGTTTTCTTATAGAGATAATACTAGGTCATGAAAGCTTGACGACTCGAACCTTCTTCCCTTAAGATTCTATCGGAAACATCCTTTAAGATCATCTACAATTATGTTTTAATTAAAAGTTAGATGGCTATGAAGCAAGTCATTTGCATTACCATTTGTCTTGTGTTTACAAGAGTTGAATAAGCATGTGGTCTTTGGATTTTCAATGTCATTTGTTTGAAGGTTTGATAAGTCTGTGCAAATAAGTGGGCCAACTTTAGGATCATCTCCATCCTTAGTTGTTCCATCATTGCCCATTTGACCAAGCAACGTTTGCTCTTCTTCTTGTAGCTAAAAAGCTCAAAAGTTCTATGTAATTGTTAATTGTAATGCCTAAAGAATTACTATCAGTTAACCCCCCAAAAAAAAAAGATTTATTATCAATATTATAAGTTATCAACCAGTGGGGCTTTCTACTACCATTTCCAACCATCCACATTTGACTAACTATCACGTTGGATTTTCTGAGGCCATCTTAGAATATCTTGATCATTTAAATCCTTACAAAAGTTCAATTTTATCCAAACATGAATCATTGAATATCCACTAACATTTTTATAATTAAATGAAAAGAATTGGGAATAGAAATTTTTAAGGTCATACCAAATATATTTCTATTATTTTTATATTTTGGGAATAAAAAATCTTTAAATTATCAAATATGTCCTTCTGCTCAAAATTCATCTAGGAAATAAATAAATAAAAATATTTCTAAATAGAAATTACTCTTAAGAGCAGAAATATTACTAAATGCATCATTAATCTAACAAATAATGTCAATCATATATAACTTAAAAAAAAAAACAATGCTACTTCCATTTATCCCACTAAGAAACAAGGTTTTTTATTTAGTTTTTACGGACGTTGTAATTGATTATGTCTACTAAGTTGTTCATAAAATCAATATATCTATTTTTATTTTTTTGTTACTAAGATTAGAGGAGAAACTCTTCCGTAGACTCGGGTCCACGGACTCAAAGCAATCATGGTCATCGGCATGTGGGACTCATTTGCTCAACGGTAATGATAGACTAAGTATATGTAGATCCGGATAATAAAAATAGAAACAACTTTCTGGATAAGAGAGTCATCCACATGGCATCCAATATTGAATGATGAAAATAGTGGCAAATTTTAAAAAAAAGTGAAAATGAGCATTGATCTGATTCCAACTCGAACCAGATCGAATCGACCAATTTTAGGCAGTTCATAGTTCCCTAAAAAGATAAGAGAGTCATCCACAAAATTTAGAACCGATGGTTCTTCGTTAAATTCCAGGTTGCAATCGCACTGGACTGATATACTTTCTTTTTCATAATTCTTTTGCTCTTAAAGAGTAAAAAATGCTTGGGTTACCTTCCACTTTGACCTAAGAAGAAATAGAGTAATGACTACAAATTTGTTTGTCCATATATATGCATCTTATTATTATTTAACATATGTCGATACGATGCCATATGATAGAGTAATGACTACAAAATCCAGTTGAAAATTAGTCGATCATCAATAAGCGCAAAACCCCAATCATGTAAACATTTATCTAACAAAAAATCGAAAATAATGCTCTTTCTTTTACGTTTAATGTTGGAAACTCCCGCTTGTAGCTCTTTAACCAAGAAGATGCATATGAAAGGTATAAACAAAAATTGATAAGCAAAAGAACAAAATGGAAGGTGAAACCATTTGAATTCATCAAAACATAATACAGGTACAATTGCTTCAGTAGATGGTGGAAGCAACATCGCCAAATGCAAGTGAAAGGCAACGTGAAGTTTTGGAGTTCAAGATGCGGGGAATAGAAGAAACCAAAAAAACAAAAAAAACAAAAAATTACCAATTCCAGGACCAACCCTGAAATCAAATCAAATTAATTGGTCTAGTTCGATCTCTTTCCAAGATTGGGTGGGTTAGTTCTCATTTCCACAAAAATGAAACTGACATGTTGAGTCCGATTCCAAGGTAGAAACCAACCTATCTTGAAACCGATCACCTCTAATAATGAAATCTGAGTTGGTTAATTTACACTGCCTCCAAAATTAGGATCAAGATTTGGGATGCCAATAGTAATTTGCCTTACAAGGTGTAGGGCATGAGGTGGGAATGAGGAATATTTTTCCACCCTGAGAGGGTCACGGAACGAAAAAGAATTGGCAGGCAGCTTAAAATGGGTAGTGTTTTCCTCCATGTAAAATTGATTTGAGGCATTTGATTGGCGAGTTATTTATAAGAACGTCATCCATGTGCAAACCGTGATTATATATGCGTATATTGTCGATGCTTGTAATTCACTACCAAAAGAGTCGTAGGAGTTCCTCTAATCAGGGATAGAGAAAATCACGATTTCTTTTAAAATTAGTTATAAAGACGTCTTTATTAATATATTGAGCAAACAAACACGAGGGTGTCCTTGCAATTCCCGCGACTAGAATCCAGAAAACGAAATGCGTGACCCAGTGGATGTACATGACCCCTAAACCTAAGCCTAGTTTCTCCAAAGTCTAATCACGATGATTACTTTGTCTTAATCTCTTCGGTACAGCTAACGAAAGAGGTCTACATAGGAATCCCTTCCGTCACAAGACGGTTCGATCAATGTTTCAAGAATCCAAGAAACACCAAACGTAGCTGTTCTCCTTACATCAAGTCTACACGCGAGTGGAAAAATAACAAACAACGTGTGGACAAAGCAAAATAACTCCTTTCGGCAACAAGGATCAACGATGATAATTGACTCCTCTTGTGACCGCAAGTACGCATGGCCCGTGACACCACAGCGCAAGTGGTGATCTACTTAGGGACAATGTATGTTCACGGGCAATCCCCAAACGATCCCTGATCGATTCTCTATATAAAGCACACGAAACATCACTCCTTCTCTCGTGGCCAAGAACTGAGCATAGCCCTCAAATTAGAGAAGATTCTCTCCTGTCATTCGAGCGCGTCCGTCAGTCACTTAGACCACCACAAGAAGATGGAGGCAACCAACAAGAAGGCGGTGATTCTCTTGGGATTGATGGTCGCGATCGCTTGCTGCGCCAATGCTCAGACCATATGCAACATGTCCTATTCGGAGTTGATGGCTTGCAAGCCGGCCGCGACGCCACCGAACCCGCCGCCCCCCACGAGCGCGTGCTGCACGGGGCTCTCGCACGCCAACTTGAAGTGCTTCTGCCAGTACAAGAACTCGCCGATCCTGCCCTCGGTCGGGGTCAACCCGAAGCTCGCGATGCAGCTCCCCAGCAAGTGCCAGATCCCTAATGCGCCCACATGCTGATGACATTGCACTGTGCCGGTGTGGGTGGGGTTGGAGAGAAAGTACTAGCCCTATGTTTTGACAATAATGCAAATCGTGTACTATGCTTTTTCATTGAGTGTTTATTTCCTGTGTGCTTTGTATAATTAATACACCCTTTTGTGAGCTGTTGCTCACTCAATGGATACCAGCTTCTAATAATCCAAATGATATTTGTAGTCGAGCGTGTATGACTCTCTCTCTCTCTCTCTTTCTCTCTTCATCGGCGAAAATCAAAGCTGATGATAGGACGTCAAAGGCCATATACACTTAGCGTCGTTGTCCAATCGAACTTTGGAGCTCCGACATTGTCCCACTATTTGGCAAATTATCTGGTTAAATAAAATATTGCCCAATAAAATGAATTAAACGCAAACTAACACTTCTCCAATCAAAACTCAAATGAAGTTGAATGATTTGTTATAATTCAATTCAAAAGAGATTGATTGATTTGACACTAGTCCAACTTTATGAAAAATTGGATATCCACCATAGATGCTCTCATCACCTCAATAAACAGGTCATGACAAGGGCATCATCTTCATTAGATGGGAAAACATCGTTAGAATAGCTAGTGAAATTTCTCTGGAGTCCAAGATATGACTCCAAAAATTCCTAATAACAACGAAGGAAATTCTAACAATCTTACTTCATCAAATCTCATCAATCGAGTTCTATCGGAGTAAGACTCGAAATCCCAAAGAAATCAAAGCTTGGATTCTAAGCATATGATTCAAGATCAACTGCATATATACTTGGACTAATTCTCATTTCATTTGTATAGATCAACTTGAGGGTTGTATCTTAATCTTCTTAATAGTATGCAATTAGAGATTTTACCTATCTTTTTCATGAAATTCGATATAATTTTCAACTATTTGAACTTCGATATTTGATTTGGTACAAACGCATGTACCCTTGAAATGATAAAATTTGGTTTGGTCATTGTCAGGCAAGTCCCGTGCAGTTACTTCAACGCTGAGAAGAGGACAGAAAACTAAGGCATCATGCCAGGTTGGCCATCGCCGGTAACGATAACCATTTGGGATTTGACCTTAACATCACTTTCGTTTCATCCCTTTCCGTTAAATCAAAGTTACACACTACGTACGCAAGATGGAAAAGGACCTCCCATAATGCAGTAGCATCTTCGCACAGTGTCTTTCAACTAGGGATATTGAGCCGACAAGTCAGTGAAATTACATACATAGGCAAGATGGAAGTGAACTTCCCACAGTGCGGTAGCATCTTGTAGTTTGATGCGGTAGCATCTCGTAGTTTGTCCAGATTCACAAGAGACTTATCTAACTATTTACATTTTTAGACAGATTTTCATCAAGTGATTTTCTACAATTTTGTATTACCACCTTGGTTCAAGTGAGCTCTCACCAGGGTATTAGAGCTTCAACTCATAGACATTCGACAAAATGATGAGCTTGACATGGCTCTCAACTCTGCCAAGACTACTTTTACAGGTAGAAGGGCAGATAACAAATTCCAACACAATTGCATCGCAGAATCAACGGAAACAAGATTAGCTCACAAAATGACACGTTTGCTTGTGTGAACCACCTTCCTATATCTTTCGAAATGCAAGAATTCCTTCAGGCTGCATTATCGGCCATATGTTTCGATGACCAGTACGCAAGAAAAGGAGAAAAATGTGGCATGATTAGCACGTCAGGTGTAACGACATTCCAGTATCAATGAAGACTGAAAACCAACAGAGTGACTAACTAATGAAGCTCACGGACGCTTTGGTTGGTGACGAGTACCAGCGTGGAAACCTTCGGTATAAGCAGTATTCTTGAACATAATCTGCAAAACCATTAGCACAGAGAATGAGAAATACTATGCTGACAACTGACAGAAGTAATACACAACAATTAAGATTATCAAAGTAGGTTGCGGGGGAACAGATTATCTGCTTTACTACATCTTGACTAAGGTACATCAGTGCAGAGACGCTTACAGCAAGGTTTTTCAACTCGGAGCTCAGACGCTTTCTGAGGGTATCTGAAACCACTGCTCCCAATTGTTCTCCATGTTGCCTAACAGTGTCCTCCCGAATCTGTGGTATTTACGCGCTATTAATAAAGGAAAGTTCTGATTTCTTGGTTAACATACTGACCAATGAGTAAAGGCACACCAGACTGATTACCTCTGAAAGCAATATAGCTGACGTCTTATCTAGAATTTCTTCCACAAACTGCCCAGCATCAGTGAAGGAAATGGATGGAAGCACTCCTGTTGAAGATTTATCCTTGACCTTTTCAGCCACAGCAGGCGTCTTAACAGCCTTGGCTACATCATTTTAAGATGATGATTTTAGTACATGATAAGAATGATCAAAGAACCATGCATAGATCAGGGAAGAATTCAACCACCATCCCCAGAAACCAAAAGGCCGCATTCCATAGTTTGCAAAAACAAGGTTAAGCACTCTTTCCGATCAAGAAAATGTGAATGAACCAAGCATGCAAACTCAACTAATGCACACATGCCCCCGTCTCCTCTCCATGAGAAATAATGTGAGCTTCAGGAATTTGTTGGAGCAGTGTTACTCTAGGCTGGACCAATTTCTGCCTATGTTAACATGATATGACAAGGAAACAGGAGCATATCATCCTATAGTTGAAAATACAAAGTAGCTGACAAGACCACAGAATCTGAATTGACAACATTCATAGAGAAAAAACGATTATCTATGATCCATCATTTTACATGCCCAGGGAATGATGTCCAAATTCTGGCAGTATTTGCCAATCCACATGTTCCAAATCCAGAAAAAGTTAATCCAACTTCATCCAAGTCTGACTGCTTACTGCTTAGGCACGATAAAAGGAAAGGGAAAGGAGGTGATAAGAGCCTACAGAACATGACTTTTAGATTTCCACTAAGGGAAGATCTGATGCTAACTCTACAGAACATGGCTTTTAGTTTTCCGCTAAGGGAAGATCTGATGCTAACTCTACAGAACATGGCTTTTAGTTTTCCGCTAAGGGAAGATCTGATGCTAACTCTACAGAACATGGCTTTTAGTTTTCCGCTAAGGGAAGATCTGATGCTAACTCTACAGAACATGGCTTTTAGTTTTCCGCTAAGGGAAGATCTGATGCTAACTCTACAGAACATGGCTTTTAGTTTTCCGATAAGGGAAGATATAATGCTAACTCTTAAACATGTAAATCCATCTGCCAGTAGTCTGCATAATGAAAACCTATCATTTACCAGTGTTGCAGCAATGTCACCCAAGCTTTCAAATAATCAAAGAAAGCAAGAGCCCAATAGGGCCAATATCAATTCAACAGAAAGATGGATTGCAGATCATGTACAATGCTTGAAGAAAACATGAGAATTAGTTAAATATACTTTATGACAGTTGTACTTGACTGAATTTACTTCAGAAAGAAGCAAAAGCACTCAAACTATGAATAGAACAACTGATTGATGAATCCTGATCTATATAGGACAAAGTACACAATTGCCACCAGTAGACCACATCTAGGCAATTGCACGATAAAACTGCACATCTGCTGCAAATTATGCTCGTAACCATTTTTAGAATACATTCTCACTTTCAAATGCTTCCATAAAGACATGCACAAAATGCTACAGCTATCGAATTTGACCTCAATGAATGCAAAACCAATACAAAATACCATAATTGCACTCCTCATTTTTGCCGCAAGACAAGATTTTACCTTTAACTGCCTTCGGCTTAACATCTGTTGCAGCATGATTCTCATTGGAATGTTCTGATGGAGGTGCTCCTTCAGCAAATTCTGGCAAGACGATGGAGTCAGACGGAACAAGAGCAGCCAAATCGGGTGGCTGATCCTTCCCTACTTTAGGGTTAGCCTGAAAGGAACACAGTTTTCTTCTTTAAATAATCTAATAATAAGAAACCATTGGTTTAATCAATAAGCAAGCGGAACTCAAAGTACCTCCAGATCGACATATGAGGGATCTCTTCCGATTGATTTCAGGAACTTGTCGAGACTGAGGGTATTAAGAGCTGGAAACACAAAGTCGCGTATTAATTATTAATTCAATCTTCACTTTATCAAGAAATGCACGCGATTACTATGGCATCAGGTAGAATGCAACTGGAAGTGGCCCAATTAGTGAACAAAGTGTTAATCGTCTTACACAATTCAGAGATGTCTGCTCCTATATTATACAAGTATCTTCAACTTATCAGGAAGAGTAACCAAGAAACCCCAAGGAAAGCCAAATATAAGCAGGAAGACACAAAGTGGATGCTGGCTAGAGGAGAAAAGGTTTAACTTTGTTGAGTATGCTGGATAATTGAAATCAAAGGGCTAGACAATGCCAGAGTAATTATGGATGGTAAGACTTGCTTACATATTGATGTGTCATTTGACAGCGGATGAAAGAGGCATCCCTGTTGGGACTTGAATCCCTGATCAAGCAGCAACGAGACATGTCTTCAACAGAAAAGACAAATGTAAGATTGCATAACATGATATAAATGATATATGAAGAAATACTAATGACTACTATATGGGATCGATATGGAGATTTGAACATCAATAAAAGCCTTTACAAAAGGTATATGAGGGACAAATAAACTCAAGGAAATTGTTAAAAGTTACCATTTTTTTCACCAGGTCTCAACCCATTAGTGTTCAAAGAAAAAAATTTCATTATGTGCCTGTTCAAACTCTTCATTGGATCTATATGCTTATGCCAGTAGGACATGAAATATATCCATCTTGTTGTTGATTCTATTTGTTCCATTTATGGGGAAGGATCTTAGAAAATCTGTTAGATTTCCAAAACATAAGAGTAAATTACATTTCCAAAATCAAGGTGTAAAATCAATATGTACATGTTTGTATGTCCAATTGTGCAAATGCACATGCATAGATGTATCATCAACATGTGTGCACGTGGGCGTCTATGCAACTGTGTGTGTTTCCAATTTTGATTATTTTCAGCAATATCCCGATGAAAAAGGGATGCTTTCTCTAATTCAGGACCCCTTGTTGGGTGAATGAGCTTTGTCCTACATGGCATAGGAATATCACTCCTTGCTCGATGGCAATTGCAAATATTGTAGGATCTTCGAGAGTAAGGAAGTAGAAAATACTAGAAGCTGCATGTTTACTCAATAGCATAAATAAAGAGCATTTAGAGGCTCCATTTGTAAAGCCTGAGAGATAGAAACTAAAAAACCCTAACTTCCCTTTTTCTACGACAAGATACTAGCTTCTGTTCATGGAATTGGAACATGATTTTTTCTGTTAAACATTTGAATCTGCAGTTGAAACCGGTACATGGTTCTTCTGTTTAGCATTTGAATGGGTTTGGTATGACGATGGAGCTACCATGAGATTTTTGTACCATGGTTCTTCAATTCCTCATGCTAGAGCCTAGAAGAAACTGTAAGGTTGGCGATTGCTTTGAGAATGGGGAATTGAACGATTGGTTTCGGTACTACAACTATTAATCAGGCCTAGATTGTCAAGGACATGTCTGATAAGATGCCCTTCCACAATTTTCCAAAGGAATGCTGTTCATTTAATAGATATATGCAGAAAAGTTTGCATTCCAACAACTGTTTTGCCACCCCAAAAAAACGACAAAAAGGGAACGCACAGAAATACAATTGTCAAGATATGAATTAATCATACAATTGTCAAGATATGAATTAAGCAAGAATAGATTAATACCTTGCCGATTCATTTACTAAGGCAAAAGGAGTCACACAACCAAGAGGCACCTAGAGGATGACATAAAAAGGCAGAAGATCAGAGAATGTAATACCCACATACTAAAATCAACCATCAAATTGTTATGAGGATTGAGATTCTTTCCAAAAGAAAAGAAAAAGAATGTCGAGCGCTTCCTTTGATTCGAGAAACCAAAATAAGCAGACCATTAAGAATACATACACCTCACAAGAGTCATAACTTATCTTTCATCAGAAGAAGTAAAACCAGCATATGGAACTTAATGTGGACACAGATTCATTGTCCCAAAATACTTAACAATCATTGTAAGTGCAAAGAAACAAATAAAAGAAATAAAAGGTGCTTCGTGGAATCACTTTAAGATAAAAAGAATGAAAGATAGTATGGGAGGAAATGGAAGTATATAACTAAACCTTAGAGGGAGGAGAAGAACTTCAAATCAATATATATATATATACCAACCTGAAGTATCTCACCTAATGCTTCTTCTGGTGCCATTCTCAAACCTCCTTTCCCCAGACCAAGCCGTTGAGACAGAACTGATCAAACACAAAAATTCCTTCTTAAACATAGAAGTCCAAAAAGGAAGAGTTTATGGTTATATAGTTATTGCCATTCAAATTTACAAATTCACTAAACCGTATAACAGGTTGTGTACCTTTCAGATCTACTTTAGTATCTGCAAGAGCAGAGACAATGTAGAACCTTTGTTTCTTGTCCTGCAAACATAAGTGAGAGCAAATTATTGGCCTGATTAATATGGCGATACCCGCTTAGTGACAACACCCTCGAACAAGCAAAAGATTACTGCTGAGGGCCTATCTCTTACAACATATTCAATATTTCTTTAATTCATTGTATGCACATTGCTTTAATGAAGAGCATTCGATTAGCTAAATATGGACAATGAAGCAAGAAAGAGGTAGATAGATATGCCATATGTTTCACCCCTTAGTCCTAGTTTCCATAGGCATAGCAATAAACTTTCAAGAAGCAACTTGGCATAACTAGATTCCAAAATTTAATCAAAAGCCTAGTCCTAAATCATCAAAATTTTCATGCCATGTTGCAAACAAAGCGGAGGTGATTCAGGTCAAAATGCAAGATTTACCACAACATAGATGTATGCTATAGAAGTACAAGTCACCAGAAAACGATCATGGATCTTATTCCTAACACCAAATCTCCAAATTCACCGAATGCCCGGAGTCATCGACCGTACCTTCAAGAACAAGTTCTTACTGAGGGAAGCACCCACATTTCCAACATGTTTCGCCTGATCAAACCAAACAAAAAACCCACTAAGACAAACTCTCCCCAGAACCGAAAAGACAAAAAGAGGTGAACGACGACATGAGACGCGACCCAATTTGCTCGGCCCCCGCATACCTGAGCCTCCACAGTCAAAACGACCGGATGTTCGTACTTCGAGAACTCAATCTGAAGCTCCTGCAAGAACCCAAAAAAAAAAAAAAAGATCATCCGGATTAACGGTCGGGATTAATAGAACAAGGCGGTACACTTCAAGTCGGCCGTAGATTACGCTACTACATAGCTAGTCTGCAATGCAGGATTGCTACGCATACGATTCAAAACAGATGAAGATTGACCACCAAAGAGTAAGAGGGCGAGAGAAAAGGAAGCGAATTTCTCGAAGCTCGCGATCGCGTGTGCATCGAAGATCGTCGGCGAGTGAGCCGGACACAGAACCGGCCGCGAACGGCGGGTCGAGTGCGGAAGATTGGGACGGGTCTCGAGCCGGCGGGGGATTTACCTGTAGACGAGCGAGCAGCTGGTCCTTCGTGTAGCCCATGGCTGACGTCACCCTCTCTCTCGATCGGTCGACGGATATCGATCGAGAACTTGCAGGTCGCGGCGGCGCGGGAGGGAGGAAGAACGCGAGAGCGGCGAGGGAGGGAGATAGGTTACAGACAACGATGAACGCGGGACGACGACGTTTGGAAGGCCTCGGGCGTCCGTTTTGTCTTTTATATTGTCATTGGATATTCGCACCAACAAATCTAAAATTTGTCAAAAAGTGCAATTAAGTCTATAAATTTATAAAAAGTATAATCATATCTTAAAACTTATCAAATTGGTATAATTAAATCATTTTGTTAATTTCATCTAACTTGGTTAACGAAAAATACTAACGTTACTTCTTCTTCTTCTTTTTCGCTCTCATTAGCAACTCTGCCCATTTCTTCTTCTTCCTCCTCCTCTTAATAAATTTAGATTATATTAATACAAAAAAAAAAATTGTATTAAAAATTATATTTGGATCAAAATGACATCGTTTGGCCACGTCATTATTTTATAGAAAAGAGAAAATATTCAAAAAATCACGTCGGCATTTTCTATCAACCAAGTTGACGAAATAACTCAATTATATTAATTTGATAAGTTTTAAGATTTGACTACATTTTTTATTAAGTTTTAGGAATCAATTGTATTTTCGTAAATAATTTTAAGAATTTTAGTGCATATATCCATATTATAATCTTTAGTACTCTAGTGGTTTTCACATTTTCTATATAACAAGTAACTTCGGCTCAATTATCATTTTCAGCTAACAAAATAATATGTATGACATTGTTTAAGGTTCTCATTAGACTATGATTAACAATTGATTACTAAAACAACTAGCGATGTGATATTTACGATAAGGAAAAGTAGAATAAAATCTCGGAGTGATGTCAAAATGATACCTTTTATCTAAGATACAAAATTAAAATAAATATATTGAGTTGATTTCACTTGAATTTTAATAAATAAATAAAATATATAAGGACTAATCAAAATAATTTAAGGTGAAAAAAAGAAACCTTAAGTTAATAAATGGACACACAAATGGATTGAGAATGAAAAATACAATAGATAAGTTTTCGACTGCAAAAGGATAGCTCAAGGAATAAAACAAATGAAAGTAAAAAAGAAAAATCTATAAAATAAATAAGGATTAAAAGCATGCAAAAGATGGACAAATAAAAGAATTAATAAGAAAGGAGAGAAATTGGAAAAAAAAAAAACATTGCAACTTTGTTTATATGAAAAGGTTAAAGCTATGTAACCAATCAATAATTGATGATCCACGAATCATGATGATAGGATTTTCTCATTAATATATTTGAAGATTTTAATAAGAATTTCGTATTATCTTTTATATGTTAAATAAATTGGATATCTAGTCAAGTGGGCATACTTGGGCAATAAAATAAATTCTTAAAGCTAGTTTAAGGTAAGACAATCCATCCTCTCCTTGAAAAAAAAATCAATTTGTTACCTTAAAAGATGTCTTTCTGGATATGAATTGAATATGATTCACAGAGGATAAGGACAGAGGATAGAATTTAAAATTCAAGAAGTGGAAAGTACTAATTTATGGTAACTTCACATTTTCCTATAACCATATTTCTTAGTAAGTTATTTAAGATCGATAATATTGGCCACAAATCGAAGATATGGCTGGAAAAGTTTTTCTCAAATCAGATTATATGAAAATATAACCCTTTATGATACTAACAATTATTAACTTTCTTTCAAATTGTATGAAAATATTGTCCTCTATGGTCACGAAAAATTGGTAAAACAAGAAATCCATTTGTTACCCTAAATGATGTCTTTTTGGACATAAATGGGATATGAATCACACAGGATAAGGACAGAGGATAAAATTTGAAACTCAATAAATGGATTGTACTCATATATGGTAGCTTCATATTTTCTTATAAATTTATTTCTTGATAATTATTTAATATGGATCATATCACCCACAAATTAGAAATGGCTGAAAGAGTTTCCTCAAATCAGAGTGTATGAAAATATTACTCATTATGATACTAACAATCATTAACTTTCTTTCAGATTGTATGTGAGTATTGCCTATTATGGTATTAATAATTATTATCCTTCCATGAGATTGGATGAGAATATTTCCCTTTATGGAATTAATACTTATCAACTTCCCTTGCATAATCATAAAAAGGGGATATCAACTACCTTTATGGTATTAACAATTATTAACTTTCTTGAGATTATGTGAGAATACTTCCCTTATGGAATTAACAATTATCAACTTCCCTTCCATAATCATGAAAAGGGGGAAATCTATGGTATCTTCCTATTTCCATAAAGATTATCTTATAAAAAATGCCATTTTAAAATACGTTGGGGGTAATTGAAAAAATAAAAATAAGTGCTTGGACCAATAGAACGAAATGAAGCATTCGGGCGATGAAACGTAGAATAGCAAGAATGAGAGACATATATCTATTTTAGAAATTTTCGTGGAACATAAACATCTATTTTACATGTGTAATATATAAAAGGTTCTAACAATCTCTCGCACATAGATTAGACAATATATAATATGAATGACAAATAGGAATCTAAAAACATTTTCAAAATAAATTATTTTAATATCATGTGAAAATTTTATGAGATCACAACCAACAGTTCCAAAACTTGAGTCATTAAATTTAACATCGGTCTCAAAAAAAAAAAAAAAGTTGGGTTAACGCCTTCATTCTCTCAAAGTGAACAAAACCACATATTTGTATTGCATTTTTACTCTTACTAAGACAGTGGGCATAATCATTTATGCATTATTTGATGGATTAAAGACAAATGACAATACAAAAAATAGGCCGTCGTCTAGTCATTCTTGCGTCGGATAGGATAAAGACGGAATATGATTATAAATATTCGGACATTACAAGAATACAGACACTCCGAACCACTCACCATTTTCTTAAGTTGCGGATTGGGGTCACGGTGGTGGCACGACCGCCGCTTGGTCATGCGACCACCGTGACCCTAGTGGCGCAACTAGCAACGGAGAGAGGGAACATGTGACGATGGGCGCCATGCTTGCCACGCGCATTTCTCTCTCCCCAATGCCTTTGCTCTAGTCCAATCGAATCATCCCCTCTAACCCTGTGTTGCCACTGGCGATTGTGTGACTACTATGACGTTGGTGACGGGCGACTGGCAATAAGAGAGGAACATTTGTTGATGGTGCCATGCTCGTCACACGCATGTCTCTCTCCTTAGTGCCGTTGCTTGGATTGAGTCGAGCCGCCACTCGCTCAAACCTCGCAGCCGTCACCTCATCACAACTATCGCCGTTGCCCACCGTCGGCCTTTTTCTGGCATACAGGTCTATAATTTCCGTCACCTCTACTTCATGCCTCAGACCACATCGATTTTGAGTGACGTACATTTCATACTCAGCATCTACATATTTTTATGTGAAAAGATCATACCCAACATAATCATTTTCTTACTATCTAAATTTCTCCGAATGATATTTTAAAACATGACAAAAGAAAAGCTCCCCCCTCCCCCCAATTCGCTTTAAAACCCCCAACCCTGAAATCGTATTTCTCAATTCTTCCCTTCACTCCCATAGGATTGATACACTCTCGAGAGAGAGAGAGAGAGAGAGAGAGAGAAAGGGAGGGAGGAGAGTTCGCATTTACAGATTCGAGAGAGAGTAAAACCCACTTCGATTCTGTGGGGACTTTGGTTTTCTGGGAAGTTGCTGTCGCTCTTCCATTGCTTTTTCGACGAGACAATCGGAATCTACGGAAGAGGCCACCAACGTCGACGTGCACACGGCGACCCCCGTTTGCTACGTCTTGCTTAACGGACGTCTACGCTGCCACGACGCCCTATCTGTTCGTCAGGGGATCGTCCGCGCTCATGTCAAAAAAGAATAATGCCAGCATGCTTCCCCCCATCGCCAATCGATCGGATGGCCCTGAAGTTGAGATCGACGATGATGGCGACGCTCACGGTTATCCCGAGTGTCCCTGTGTAGTTAACCTGCCGCTTGTCCACTTGTACTCTCGGCGCTCTAAGCGGCCCGTTCCGATGCGGATAAGCCCCCATTGCTTGACAGATTGATCGCTCGCGCGGAAGCCGCATCGAGACAGCCTAGGAAGACAGAATCTCGTGACGAAATCTTCTCCGGAGCCGAAGGTCAAGGACAAAATGAGCCACAAACCAATTTGTCTCTGTCCTTTCGTACTTGAGCTTCAACAGTCAAAACGATGGGGGATGCTCATACTGTGAGAACTCGATCTGACGCTCCTTCAAGAACGAAGACATCTAGATTAATGGCTGGGATTGTTGTAACTATGGGTTAATGGCTCAATAAAAGTGGAGCAAAACTAATATGTTTTCTTCAGTTCATGTCTTTAAGTTTTCTGCATCAGTTTCTTTGCTTTTAATTGATATGTCCGTTCATGTGCTTTCATTCTTGAGTTCATGTCCTTTCATTCATGAATCTTCGGTTCATGTCCTTTCAAACTCTATAAATTAAAACCAGTTACTCTTCAAAGAAAGAAAAGAGAGGAAGAGTATGCAATAATTTCTCTAATAATTTCTCTAAGTGTGTCAATTTGAGGAAAAATTCAATTGAGGTTCATTTGCATAGTGTTTATAGGAATAGGTTCGAAGTATTGTATTTTGGGAGCATAGTTTGTAAATCTATAAAGAACCATAACAGGAACTAAAAGCCTTAGGGAGATTTAACAATTTGTGCTTCACCTCTTATTTAATTTTAACAATTGACTTGGTCATTATTAAATTTATTATCGATTTCTCGGAGTTATTACTTCAGTTTAATTTTATCGATTATAACAAATGGTATTGTGTTACATTTTAAACAATTATAAGGCAATTATCCCTTGAATGTTTGTTGTGTTACATTTTAAACAATTATAAGGCGAAACTTATCCCTTGAATGTTTGTTTTGGGTTTATCAGAATATAGATATGGATGATAATAATTAAATACCCAACAATGTCCAAGACGTTTATGGAGATTTTCCTATGGTCAATTCGACGGTTGTTGTTAGAGAGGTTTAGACCTTGAGGCCTCGTTTGTGGTGGCAAATGCAGGCCTTTGGGCCGAGTCCATTTAGGATGTTTCGGGTACAAGTCGGATGATTGATATATCTAGGACTCATTTTCAAAAGATTACATATCAAATGGCATATAATTTAGCGAGGGTTGGTGGCCCTTCCAACTTGGAAGGGGGAGGTGGGGTTGGGGGATTGGAGTGGGGATGATTTCATTTCGGGAGTGGGATTCCCGCAAAAGGCAAGGGCAAAAAGTCTGAGAGTGAGTGGTTGAGTAGGATTAGAGTAGGACCGAAAAAAAAAAAAAAAAAAATGGCATATAATTCTATTGGCTTAATAGACTTGGGGCATGTTTGGCAATGATTTTGTTCATGAGAACAACTTTTTATCAAAAATGGTTTTTTTTTTTTTTAATTCTATTCCCGAAAACAATTTTTGAGCAAAAGAATGCCATTAATAACTGTTCAAAATTTCTATTCCCAAAATAAAAATGCGTTAGGTAGGATTCTTAATTTTCTTTATTTTTTTAATTTTTTATTACTTTTATTATATTTTTCTTCTTTTTCTCTTTTCTTTTTCTCTTCTTCCTCCTCCTTCTTTGTAGCCGGTTGCTTGCCATGATGGTCGGCGAGGTCCGGCAAGCTTACCAAAGGCTCGCCAAGCCAAGGTAAGGTCCTCACGAGCTCGCCTATCCTAGGTGAGCCTCGGCCTTGCCAGATCTGGGCAAGGCCAAGCCTCATCAGTGGCCAGGCAAGACTCGACTTCGCCCAAGCAATGCGAGGTTGGCCTCGCCAGGCCACCAACGAGACTCGACCTCGCCTTGGCTTGGGGAGGCCGAGCCTTGCCCAGCCATGACAAGGCTCGGGCCGATGAACCTCACCATGGCTTGGCATCACCGGGGGCCAGTGACACTCTGGGGAGGTCGCCAACCCTTGTCTGGCCAGTTGCCGGCCATGGCCAAGGACGGCGATCGGCCAAAAGGAAGAAGAAGAAAAGGAAAGAGAAGAGAAAATAAGAGAAAAGAAAAAAAAAATAGAATTGATTCTAAGAATTGTTCCTAAAAACAAGAAGCAACTTTTTTCGCTTCTTAATTATGTTCCAAATTTATATAGTTATTGCCATTCAAACTTACAAATTCATTAAGCCGTATAACAGGTTGTGTACCTTTCATATCCACTTTAGTATCTGCAAGAGCAGAGACAATGTAGAACCTTTGTTTCTTGTCCTGCAAACATAAGTGAGAGCAAATTATTGATATGTCCGTTCATGTCCTTTCACTCTTGAGTTCATATCCTTTCAGTTTTCTGTAGCAATTTCTTTGTTTTTAATAGACAAGTCCGTTCGTGTCCTTTCATTCATGAATCTTCGGTTCATGTCCTTTCAAACTCTATAAATTAAAACCAGTTACTCTTCAAAGAAAGAAAAGAGAGGAAGAGTATACAATAATTTCTTTAAGTGTGTCAATTTGAGGAAAAATTCGATTGAGTTCCATTTGCGTAGTGTTTATAGGAATAGGTTCAAAGTATTGTATTTTGGGAGCATAGTTTGTAAATCTATAAAGAACCATAGCAGGAACTAATGAAAAATGTTAACATTACTTCTTTTTTGCTCTCGTCGCTGCCCATTTCTTCTTCTTCTTCCTCCTCTTAATAAATTTAGATTATATTAATTTAAATAAAATTTGTATTAAAAATTATATTTGGATCAAAATGACATTGTTTAGCCATGTCATCGCTTTATAGAAAAGAGAAAGTATTTTAAAAATCACATCGGCATTTTCCATCAACCAAGTTGACAAAATAACTCAATTATACTAATTTGATAAATTTTAAGATTTGACTGCATTTTTTATTAAGTTTTAGGAATCAATTGAATTTTCGTAAATAATTTTAAGTATTTTTGTGCGTATATCCATATTATAATTTTAGTACTCTAGTGGATTTCACATTTTCTATATAACAAGTAACTTCGGCTAAATTATCATTTTCAGCTGACAAAATAATATGTATGACATTGTTTTAGGTTCTCATTAGACTATGATTAATGATTGATTACTAAAACAACTAGCAATGTAGTATTTAAGATAAGGAAAAGTAGAATAAAATCTCGGAGTGATGTCAAAATGATACCTTTTATCTAAGATACAAAAAAAAAAATTATTGAGTTGATTTCACTTGAATTTTAATAAATAAAAAAATATATATAAGGACTAATCAAAATAATTTAAGCTGAAAAAAAAAGAAACCTTAAGTTAATAAATGGACACACAGATGGATTGAGAATGAAAAATACAATAGATAAGTTTTTGACTGCAAAAGGATAGCTCAAGGAATAAAACAAATGAAAGCAAAAAAAAAAAGAAAATCTTAAAATAAATAAGGATTAAGCATGCAAAAGGTGGACAAATGAAAGAATTAATAAGAAAGGAGAGAAAGTGGAAAAAGAAAAAATATTGCAACTTTGTTTATATGAAAAGGGTAGAGCTATGTAACCAATCAATAATTGATGATCCACGAATCATGATGATAGGATTTTCTCATTAATATATTTGAAGATTTTAATAAGAATTTCGTATTATCTTTTATATGTTAAAATAAATTGGAGATCTAGTCAAGTGGGCATACTTGGGCAATAAAATAAATTCTTAAAGTGAGTTTAAGGTAAGACAATCCATCCTCTCCTTGAAAAAAAATGAATTTGTTACCTTAAAAGATGTATTTCTGGATATGAATTGAATATGATTCACAGAGGATAAGGACGGAGGATAGAATTTAAAATTCAAAAAGTGGAAAGTACTAATTTATGGTAACTTCACATTTTCCTATAACCATATTTCTCAAGAAGTTATTTAAGATGGATAATATTGGCCACAAATCGAAGATATGGCTGGAAAAGTTTTTCTCAAATCAGATTATATGAAAATATAACCCTTTTATGATACTAGCAAATATTAACTTTCTTTCAAATTGTATGGAAATATTGTCCTCTATGGTCTCGAGAAATTGGTAAAACAAGAAATCCATTTGTTACCCTAAAAGATGTCCTTTTGGACATAAATGGGATATGAATCACACAGGATAAAGACGGATGATAGAATTTGAAACTCAATAAATGGAATGTACTCATATATGGTAGCTTCATATTTTCTTACAACCTTATTTCTCGATAAATTATTTAATATGGATAATATCACCCACAAATTAGAAATGGCTGAAAGAGTTTCTCAAATCAAAGTGTATGAAAATATTACCCATTATGATAATAACAATCATTAACTTTCTTTCAGATTGGATGTGAGTATTGCCTCATATGGTATTAATAATTATTATCCTTCCTTGAGATTGAATGAGATTATTTCCCTTTATGGAATTAATACTTATCAACTTCCCTTGCATAATCATAAAAAGGAGATATCAACTACCTTTATGGTATTAACAGTTATTAACTTTCTTGAGATTATGTGAGAATACTTCCCCTTATGGAATTAACAATTATCAGCTTCCCTTCCATAATCATGAAAAGGGGGAAATCTATGGTATCTTCCTATTTCCATAAAGATTATCTTATAAAAAATGCCATTTTAAAATACGTTGGGGTAATTGAAAAAATAAAAATAAGTGCTTGTACCAATAGAATGAAAGGAAGCATTCGGGCGATGAAACGTAGAATAGCAAGAATGAGAGACATATATCTATTTTAGAAATTTTTGTGGAACATAAACATCTATTTTACATGTGTAATATATAAAAGGTTTTAACACTCTCTCGCACATAGATTAGACAATATATATTATGAAAGACAAATAGGAATCTAAAAATATTTAAACTCAAAATAAATTATTCTAATATCATGTGAAAATTTTATGAGACCGCAACAAACAGTTCCAAAACTTGAGTCATTAAATTTAACCTCGGTCTCAAAAATAAAAATTAAGTTGGGTTAACGCCTTCATTCTCTCAAAGTGAACAAAACCACATATTTGCATTGCATTTTTACTCTTACTAAGATAATGGGCATAATAATTTATGCATTATTTGATGGATTAAAGACAAATGACAATACAAGAAATAGGCCATCGTCTAGTCATTCTTGCGTCGGATAGGATAAAGACGGAATATGATTATAAATATTCGGACATTACAGGAATACGGACACTCCGAACCACTCACCATTTTCTTAGGTTGCGGATTGGGGTCACGGTGGTGGCACGACCGCCGCTTGGTCATGCGACCACCGTGACCCTAGTGGCACAACTAGCAACGGAGAGAGGGAACATGTGACGATGGGCGGCATGCTTGCCACGCGCATTTCTCTCTCCCCAATGCCTTTGCTCTAGTCCAATCGAGTCGTCCCCTCTAACCCTGTGTTGCCCCTGTCGCTAGCGATTGTGTGATTACTATGACGTTGGTGACGGGCGACTGGCAATAAGAGAGGAACATTCGCTGATGGTGCCATGCTCGTCACACGCATGTCTCTCTCCTTAGTGCCGTTGCTTGGATTGAGTCGAGCTGCCACTCGCTCAAACCTCGCAGCCGTCGCCTCATCACAACTATCGCCGTCGCCCACCGGCCTTTTTCTGGCATACAGGTCTATAATTACCGTCACCTCTACTTCATGCCTCGGACCACATCGATTTTGAGTGATATACATTTCATACTCAGCATCTACATATTTTTATGTGAAAAGATCATACCCAACATAATCATTTTCTTACTATCTAAATTTCTCCTAATGATATTTGCTCCCCCCCAATTCGCTTTAAAACCCCCAACCCTGAAATCGTATTTCTCAATTCTTCCCTTCACTCCCATAGGATTGATACACTCTCGTAGAGAGAGAGAGAGAGAGAGAAAGGGAGGGAGGAGAGTTCGCATTTACAGATTCGAGAGAGAGTAAAACCCACTTCGATTCTGTGGGGACTTTGGTTTTCTGGGAAGTTGCTGTCGCTCTTCCATTGCTTTTTCGACGAGACAATCGGAATCTACGGAAGAGGACACCAACGTCGACGTGCACACGGCGACCCCCGTTTGCTACGTCTTGCTTAACGGACGTCTACGCTGCCACGACGCCCTATCTGTTCGTCAGGGGATCGTCCGCGCTCATGTCAAAAAAGAATGAGGCCAGCACGCTTCCCCCCATCGCCAATCGATCGGATGGCCCTGAAGTTGAGATCGACGATGATGGCGACGCTCACGGTTATCCCGAGTGTCCCTGTGTAGTTAACCTGCCGCTTGTCCACTTGTACTCTCGGCGCTCTAAGCGGCCCGTTCGCGATGCGGATAAGCCCCCATTGCTTGACAGATTGATCGCTCGCGCGGAAGCCGCATCGAGACAGCCTAGGAAGACAGAATCTCGTGACGAAATCTTCTCCGGAGCCGAAGGTCAAGGACAAAATGAGCCACAAACCAATTTGTCTCTGTCCTTTCGTACTTGAGCTTCAACAGTCAAAACGATAGGGGATGTTCATACTGTGAGAACTCGATCTGAAGCTCCTTCAAGAACGAAGACATCTAGATTAATGGCTGGGATTGTTGTAACTATGGGTTAATGGCTCAATAAAAGTGGAGCAAAACTAATATGTTTTCTTCAGTTCATGTCTTTAAGTTTTCTGCATCAGTTTCTTTGCTTTTAATTGATATGTCCGTTCATGTGCTTTCATTCTTGAGTTCATGTCCTTTCATTCATGAATCTTCGGTTCATGTCCTTTCAAACTCTATAAATTAAAACCAGTTACTCTTCAAAGAAAGAAAAGAGAGGAAGAGTATGCAATAATTTCTCTAATAATTTGAGGAAAAATTCAATTGAGGTTCATTTGCATAGTGTTTATAGGAATAGGTTCGAAGTATTGTATTTTGGGAGCATAGTTTGTAAATCTATAAAGAACCATAGCAGGAACTAAAAGCCTTAGGGAGATTTAACAATTTGTGCTTCACCTCTTATTTAATTTTAACAATTGACTTGGTCATTATTAAATTTATTATCGATTTCTCGGAGTTATTATTTCAGTTTAATTTTATCGGTTATAACAAATAGTATTGTGTTACATTTTAAACAATTATAAGGCAATTATCCCTTGAATGTTTGTTGGGTTTATCAGAATATAGATATGGATGATAATAATTAAATATTCGACAGTTGTTGTTAGAGAGGTTTAGACCTTGAGGCCTCGTTTGTGGTGGCAAATGCAGGCCTTTGGGCCGAGTCCATTTAGGATGTTTCGGGTACTAGTCACATGATTGATATATCTAGGACTCGTTTTCAAAAGAGTACATATCAAATGGCATATAATTCTATTGGCTTAATAGACTTGGGGTATGTTTGGCAATGATTTTGTTCATGAGAACAACTTTTTATCATAAATGGTTTTTTTTTTTAATTCTATTCCCGAAAACAATTTTTGAGCAAAAGAATGCCATTGATAACTATCCAAAATTTCTATTCCCAAAATATAAAATGTGTTAAGTAGGATTCTTAATTTTCTTTATTTTTTTAATTTTTTATTACTTTTATTATATTTTTCTTCTTTTTTCTTTTTTCTTTTCTTCTTCTTCTCCTTCTTTGTAGCCGGTTGCTCGCCACGATGGTTGGCGAGGTCCAGCAAGCTTACCAAAGGCTTGCCAAGCCAAGGTAAGGTCCTCACGAGCTCGCCTATCCTAGGCGAGCCTCGGCCTTGCCAGATCTGGGCAAGGCCAAGCCTCATCGGTGGCCAGGCAAGACTCGACCTCGCCCAAGCGATGCGAGGTTGGCCTCGCCAAGCCACCAACGAGACTCGACCTCGCCTTGGCTTGGTGAGGCCGAGCCTTGCCTAGCCATGACGAGGCTCGGGCCGATGAACCTCACCATGGCTTGGTGTCACTGGGGGCCAGTGACACTCTGGGGAGGTCGCCAACCCTTGTCTGGCCAAGGCCAGTGACCGGCCAAAAGGAAGAAGAAGAAAAGGAAAGAGAAGAGAAAATAAGATAAGAGAAAAAAAATAGAATTAATTCTAAGAATTGTTCCTAAAAACAAGAAGCCACTTTTTTCGCTTCTTGACTATGTTCCAAATTTATATAGTTATTGCCATTCAAACTTACGAATTCATTAAGCCGTAGAACAGGTTGTGTACCTTTCAGATCTACTTTAGTATCTGCAAGAGCAGAGACAATGTAGAACCTTTGTTTCTTGTCCTGCAAACTTAAGTGAGAGCAAATTATTGATATGTCCGTTCATGTCCTTTCATTCTTGAGTTCATATCCTTTCAGTTTTCTATAGCAGTTTCTTTGTTTTTAATAGACAAGTCCGCCATGTCCTTTCATTCATGAATTTTCAGTTCATGTCCTTTCAAACTCTACAAATGAAAACCAGTTACTCTTCAAAGAAAGAAAAGAGAGGAAGAGTATACAATAATTTCTCTAAGTGTGTCAATTTGAGGAAAAATTCGATTGAGTCCCATTTGTGTAGTGTTTATAGGAATAGGTTCGAAGTATTGTATTTTGGGAGCATAGTTTGTAAATCTATACGAACCATAGCGGGAACTAATGAAAAATGTTAACATTACTTCTTTTTGCTCTCGTCGCTGCCCATTTCTTCTTCTTCTTCCTCCTCTTAATAAATTTAGATTATAATTTTAAAATTTGTATTAAAAATTTAAATAAAATTTGTATTAAAAATTATATTTGGATCAAAATGACATTGTTTAGCCATGTCATCACTTTATATAAAAGAGAAAGTATTTAAAAAATCACATCGGCATTTTCCATCAACCAAGTTGACAAAATAACTCAATTATACTAATTTGATAAATTTTAAGATTTGACTGCATTTTTTTATTAAGTTTTAGGAATCAATTGAATTTTCGTAAATAATTTTAAGTATTTTTGTGCGTATATCCATATTATAATTTTTAGTACTCTAGTGGTTTTCACATTTTCTATATAACAAGTAACTTCGGCTAAATTATCATTTTCAGCTGACAAAATAATATGTATGACATTGTTTTAGGTTCTCATTAGACTATGATTAACGCTTGATTACTAAAACAACTAGCAATGTAGTATTTACGATAAGGAAAAGTAGAATAAAATCTCGGAGTGATGTCAAAATGATACCTTTTATCTAAGATACAAAAAAATTTATTGAGTTGATTTCACTTGAATTTTAATAAATAAAAAAATATATAAGGACTAATCAAAATAATTTAAGGTGAAAAAAAAAAAAAGAAACCTTAAGTTAATAAATGGACACCCAAATGGATTGAGAATGAAAAATACAATAGATAAGTTTTTGACTGCAAAAGGATGGCTCAAGGAATAAAACAAATGAAAGCAAAAAAAAAAAAAACTTTAAATAAATAAGGATTAAAAGCATGCAAAAGGTGGACAAATAAAAGAATTAATAAGAAAGGAGAGAAATTGGAAAAAGAAAAATATTGCAACTTTGTTTATATGAAAAGGTTAGAGCTATGTAACCAATCAATAATTGCTGATCCACGAATCATGATGATAGGATTTTCTCATTAATATATTTGAAGATTTTATTAAGAATTTCGTATTATCTTTTATATGTTAAATAAATTGGATATCTAGTCAAGTGGGCATACTTGAGCAATAAAATAAATTCTTAAAGCGAGTTTAAGGTAAGACAATCCATCCTCTCCTTGAAAAAAATCAATTTGTTACCTTAAAAAGATGTCTTTCTGGATATGAATTGAATATGATTAACTGAGGATAAGGACAGGATAGAATTTAAAATTCAAGAAGTGGAAAGTACTAATTTACGGTAACTTCACATTTTCCTATAACCATATTTCTCAGTAAGTTATTTAAGATGGATAATATTGGCCACAAATCCAAGATATGGCTGGAAAAGTTGTTCTCAAATTAGATTATATGAAAATATAACCCTTTTATGATACTAACAATTATTAACTTTCTTTCAAATTGTATGAAAATATCGTCCTCTATGGTCTCGAGAAATTGGTAAAATAAGAAATCCATTTGTTACCCTAAAAGATGTCCTTTTGGACATAAATTGAATATGAATCACACGGGATAAGGACATATGATAGAATTTGAAACTCAATAAATTGAATGTACTAATATATGGTAGCTTCATATTTTCTTACAACCTTATTTCTCGATAAATTATTTAATATGGATCATATCACTCACAAATTAGAAATGGCTGAAAGAGTTTCTCAGATCAAAGCGTATGAAAATATTACCCATTATACCAAAGCGCAACGCAAGTTGTAGGGAACATACTTACCGGGGTGCGTGGGTGGTGGTTTATGGTTTAATGACCAAAAAAAAAAAAAAAAAAAAAAAAAATATTACCCATTATGATAATGACAATCAGTAACTTTCATTCAGATTGGACTTGAGTATTGCCTTTTATGGTATTAATTATTATTATCCTTCCTTGAGATTGGATGAGATTATTTCCCTTTATGGAATTAATACTTATCAACTTCCCTTGCGTAATCATAAAAAGGGGATATCAACTACCTTTATGGTATTAACAATTATTAACTTTCTTGAGATTATGTGAGAATACTTCCTTTTATGGAATTAACAATTATCAACTTCCCTTCCATAATCATGAAAAGGGGGAAATCTATGGTATATTCCTATTTCCATAAAGATTATCTTATAAAAAATGCCATTTTAAAATACGTTGGGGTAATTGAAAAAATAAAAATAAGTGCTTGTACCAATAGAATGAAAGGAAGCATTCGGGCGATGAAACGTAGAATAGCAAGAATGAGAGACATATATCTATTTTAGAAATTTTTGTAGAACATAAACATCTATTTTACATGAATAATATATAAAAGGTTCTAACACTCTTGCACATAGATTAGACAATATGTAATATGAAAGACAAATAGGAATCTAAAAATATTTAAACTCAAAATAAATTATTCTAATATCATGTGAAAATTTTATGAGACCGTAATCAACAATTCCAAAACTCGAGTCATTAAAATTAACCTCAGTCTAAAAAAAAAAAAGTTGGGTTAACGCCTTCGTTCTCCCAAAGTGAAAAAAACCACATATTTGTATTGCATTTTTACTCTTACTAAGATGGTGGGCATAATAATTTATGCATTATTTGATGAGATCAAAGACAAATGACAATACAAGAAAATAGGCCGTTGTCTAGTCATTCTTGTGTTGGATAGGATAAAGACGGAATATGATTATAAATATTAGGATATTACAGGGATACAGACACTCCGAACCACTCACCATCTTCTTAGGTTGCGGATTGGGGTCACGGTGGTGGCACGACCACCGCTTGGTCATGCGACCACCGTGACCCTAGGGGCACAACTAGCAACGGAGAGAGGGAACATGTGACAATGGGTGCCATGCTTGCCACGCGCATTTCTCTCTCCCCAATGCCTTTGCTCCGGTCCAATCGAGTCGCCCCCTCTAACCTTGGGTTGCCGTTGTCGCTAGCGATTGTGTGACTACTGTGACGTTGGTGACGCGCGACTGGCAATGAGAGAGGAACATTCGCTGATGGTGCCATGCTCGTCACACGCATGTCTCTCTCCTTAGTGCCGTTGCTTGGATTGAGTTGAGCCGCCACTCGCTCAAACCTCGCAGCCGTCACGTCATCACAACTATCGCCGTCGCCCACCGTCGGCCTTTTTCTGGCATACAGGTCTATAATTTCCGTCACCTCTACTTCATGCCTTCGACCACATCGATTTTGAGTGACGTACATTTCATCCTCAGCATCTACATATTTTCATGTGAAAAGATCGTACCCAACATAATCATTTTCTTACTATCTAAATTTCTCCGAATGATATTTTAAAACATGACAAAAGAAAAGCCCCCCCAATTCGCTTTAAAACCCCCAACCCCGAAATCGTATTTCTCAATTCTTCCCTTCACTCGCATAGGATTGATACACTCTCGTAGAGAGAGAGATAGAGAAAGAAAGGGAGGGAGGAGAGTTCGCATTTACAGATTCGAGACAGAGGAAAACCCACTTCGATTTTGTGGGGACATTGGTTTTCTGGGAAGTTGCTGTCGCTCTTCCATTGCTTTTTCGAAGAGACAATCGGAATCTACGGAAGAGGACACCAACGTTGACGTGCACATGGCGACCCCCGTTTGCTACGTCTCGCTTAACGACGTCTACTCGGCCACGACGCCCTATCTGTTCGTCAGGGGATCGTCCGCGCTCATGTCAAAAAAGAATGAGGCCAGCATGCTTCCCCCCATCGCCAATCGATCGGATGGCCCTGAAGTTGAGATCGACGACGATGGCGACGCTCACGGTTATCCCGAGTGTCCCTGTGTAGTTGACCTGCCGCTTGTCCACTTGTACTCTCGGCGCTCTAAGCGGCCCGTTCGCGATGCGGATAAGAAACCATTGCTTGACATGTTGATCGCTCGCGCGGAAGCCGCATCGAGACAGCCTAGGAAGACAGAATCTCGTGACGAAATCTTCTCCGGAGCCGAAGGTCAAGGACAAAATGAGCCACAAACCAATTTGTCTCTGTCCTTTCGTACTTGAGCTTCAACAGTCAAAAAGATGGGGGATGCTCATACTGTGAGAACTCGATCTGAAGCTCCTTCAAGAACGAAGACATCTGGATTAATGGCTGGGATTGCTGTGACTATGGGTTGATGGCTCAATAAAAGTGGAGCAAAACTAATATGTTTTCTTCAGTTCATGTCTTTAAGTTTTCTGCATCAGTTTCTTTGCTTTTAATTGATATGTCCGTTCATGTGCTTTCATTCTTGAGTTCATGTCCTTTCATTCATGAATCTTCGGTTCATGTCCTTTCAAACTCTATAAATTAAAACCAGTTACTCTTCAAAGAAAGAAAAGAGAGGAAGAGTATGTAATAATTTCTCTAAGTGTGTCAATTTGGGGAAAAATTCGATTGAGTCCCATTTGCGTAGTGTTTATAGGAATAGGTTCGAAGTATTGTATTTTGGGAGCATAGTTTGTAAATCTATAAAGAACCATAGCAAGAATGACTAAAGTACAGCTCAAGTGCCAAAACTTGGCACAGATGGAAACTTACTTAAGTGCCAAAATCGGAGCAAAATGGATCACTTAAGTGTTAATATGGCAAAATCCGGCCAAATTGCTGATGTGTCAATTTTCCGGCGAGGTGAGTGCAAAACGGCATCATTTTGCACATCGACGTGGCTAAAAAAGCAAAAACGATGTCATTTTTGTCTCTACGTGATAAATAATTAATATAAAAATTAATTAAATTAAATTTAAAACTAAATTTATTAAAAAAATTTAAAAATAAAATTTAAAAAACTTAAAAAAAAAAAACTTATAAAAGGGGGGGGGGCGAAGGGAGGTGGCCGAGGGCTAAGCCCTCACCGCGCCACCTCCCCGCCGCCGCCGGGAAGGGCCGGCGACGGAGGGGGAGGGTAAGTCGGCATCGCCGGCCCCTAGCCGGCCGATCGGCGGTGAGGGCTCGTGAAACCTCGCCCAAATCGCCGGCGCCCCGGCCGACTTGTGGCGAGGGCCCGCAAGCCTCGCGGATCTAGGGCAAGGGCCACGACCTTCACCCTAGATGTGGGCAAGGGCTTGGGGCCCTCGCTGCCAATTGTCCAACGTTGCCGACCCTTCCCAGAACGGCGGGGAGGGCGGCGAGGGCCCGCGAACCCTCGCCCGGATCTAGGGCAAGAGTCGCGGCCCTCGCCCGGATCCGCGAGGGCTCACAGTCCTCGCCACCGGTCGGCCAAGGGCGGCGACCTCGGCCGACCCTCCCTCCTCCATCGCCTGGTCCTTCCTAGCGGCAGTGAGAGCTCAGCTCTCAGCCGCCTCTCTTTTTTTAAAGTTTTTTATTTTATAAAATATTTTATATAAATTTAATTTTTAATTTAATTTAATTAATTTTTATATTAATTATTTACCACATCAAAGACAAAAACGACGTTGTTTTTGCATTTTTTTAGCCACGTCGACAAACAAAACAACGTTGTTTTGCACTCATCTCGCCAGAAAATTGCCATGTCAGCAATTTGGCCGGATTTTGGCTGAATTGGCACATAAGTGATCAATTTTGCTTCGATTTTGGTATTTAAGTGTCCATTTCGAAACTTTTGACACTTAAGTGTCCCTCCGTGCCAAGTTTTGGCACTTGGGCTGTACTTTAGTCTAGCAGGAACTAATCGCCTTAAGGAGACTTAAACAATTTGTGCTTCACCAACCACCCGCCTGGGTGGCGCTGTTGGTGGCGAGCTTCTCCCCCTAACGCAAGGGGAGGAGTTCGATTCCCAAGCATCGCAAGGGTGACTTACCCGGGGTACAAGGGGTGGTGGTGACTCACATGCCTCTCCAGGGTTTACTCTGTTGCGCTGTCGACGTACGAGGCTTCCCTGGGTCATCAAAAAAAAAGAAAAACAATTCGTGCTTCACCTCTTATTTGATTTTATTATAATTTTATAGCGATTTCATAAGGCACAAAGGGACTTATATCAAATTCAATCATCTTTAGTTGTTAAGAAAATTTATTCAATATATTTGTTCATTGACTTGGTCATTATTAAATTTATTATCGATTTCTCGGAGTTATTATTTCAGTTTAATTTAATCGGTTATAACAAATAGTATTGCGTTGCATTTTAAACAATTATATGGCAATTATCCCTTGAATGTTTGTTGGGTTTATCATGATAGCTGCTGTTAGAGAGGCTTAGATCTCGAGGCCTCGTTTTGTGGTGGCAAATGCAAGCCTTTGGGCCGAGTCCATATATGATGGTCCGGGTACAAGTCGCATGGTTGATATATCTAGGACTCATATTCAGAAGAGTACATATCAAATGGCATATAATTTTATTGGCTTAATAGACTTAGGGCATGTTTATTAATGATTATGTTCCCGAGAACAATTTTTTATTAGTAATGTTTTTTTTTTTTTTAATTCTATTCCCAGGAACAATTTCTGAGCAAAAAAACGCGTTTGATAACTATCCAAAATTTATATTCCTAAGATAGAAATGTGTTTGGTAGTATTCTTAATTTTTTAATACTTTTATTATATTTTTCTCTTCTTCCTCCTCCTTTTTTGTAGCCGGTTGTCAGCCATGATGGTTGGCAAGCTTGCCGAAGGCTCGCCAGGCCACAGCGAGATCCTTGCGAGCTCGCCTATACCAGGCGAGCCTCGGCCTTGCCAGATCTTGGCAAGACCAAGCCTTGCTGATGGCCAAGCGAGACTCGACCTCACCCAAGTGGCGCAAGGTCGGTCTCGCCAGGCCACCAATGAGACTTGACCTCGCCCTGGCTTGGTGAGGCCGAGCCTTGCCTAGCCATGATGAGGCTCGGGTCGACGACCCTCACCATGGCTCGATGTCACCGGGGGCCAACAACACTCCGTGGAGGTCGCCAACCCTTGTCTGGCCAGTAGCCGACCATGGCCAAGACCGACAACCGGCCAAAAGGAAGAAGAAGAAAAGGAAAGAGAAGACAAAAGAAGAGAAAAGAAAAATAAAATTGCTTCTAAGAGTTGTTCCTAGAAACAAGGAGCAACTTTTTTCGCTTTTTCCAAATCTATTCCCGAGAACAAAAAAATTGATTTTTGTTCCGAGAACAAAAAATTTACCGAAGGTATTTTTGTTCTTTTTTTTGCTCCCGGGAACAAAAGAACAAAATCAATTATTCTCGAGAGTGTTGCCAAATAGGCCCTTGGCTTACTTCGATAGCACCACCTCTAGCTACACCACATGAGAAATTGGATAAACTCACCGATGTGGACATTAAATGGTGTTAGCAAAGATGTTCTTCTATCTGACCATGCCAAATCTAGTCAAGTACTTATAAGAGGTGTGTCCGGTAATTAGTTCAAATGAGTAGGATGACCCGACACTTAGGGCCTTGGAAGCATAGGGACTTCTTATGCTGAACTATGTCCTTAAGTATTTAATAAATTCGCTATATAACATTTATGGAAACATTGGAACTGCTAAATAGTTATGGGAGTCCTTAGATGAAAAATACAAGATAAAGGATGCGGGCACCAAGAAATTCATGGTTGCCAAATTCCTATACTTCAAGATGGTGGATTTTTAAATGAGTCGGGTTCAAGAATTGAAAATAATTCTAAATGACATATTTGTTGAGAGCATGTCATTTAGCGAATCATTTCAAGTGGCAACCATTATT
The DNA here is from genome assembly GCA_014182375.1 of Eucalyptus virginea. Classification (NCBI taxonomy): domain Eukaryota; kingdom Viridiplantae; phylum Streptophyta; class Magnoliopsida; order Myrtales; family Myrtaceae; genus Eucalyptus; species Eucalyptus virginea. The sequence continues at coordinate 2,124,712 of CM024521.1, forward strand.
GAGAAGTTGCCTCTAAGCTAGTCAGACTTCAAAAATTATTCGAAGCGCAAATAGAAATAGATGAGCCTTGAAAATATAATTCTTCACCTCATAATCTAGAAGGAAAACAAAAGTAATGCAAACCCCCTTATAGAGCCAAAGGTCAATATTGTTGAGTCTTCCAAATTCAAGTAAGATAGGAAGAAGAAGGAGTCTTTTCATGGAAAAGGCCAACAAAAGGAATGGTCCTAGAAATTCTAAGGGACATGTTTTGTGTGCAATAAGCCTGGCCACTAGGCAAAGGATTGTAAAAAGCACCCGAACAAAGGCAGGCCAAGCAGCTAAATGTGGTAGAGCACAAATATGATAAGAGATTGACTGCTATGGTGGTATATGAGCTATCCTTGGTGCCAAACACTAACGATTGATGGTTGGACACAAGTGTCACAAATCATATTTGTGTGGACAAACATATTTTTTTGTCTTACAAAATGGTGGAGGAAGAAGAGAAGCTCTATATGGTTAACTCCGCATTAGCAAAAATTGTCGGGACAGGAAAGTGATCGTGAAGTTTAGCTCTAGCAAGGATATCGCCTTGCTAAATTTTTTGCATCTACTGAAGATTTTGAAGAATATAATGTCTGGCTCTATATTTGTCAAGGAGGGTTTCAAATTTGTATTTAAGTCCAACAAGTTTGTACTTTCCAAGAGAATGTATGTGGGGAAAGAGTATTTGTATAATAACTTGTTCAAAGCCAATATTGCTATTATTGATGTAAACTCAAAACTTTTGTATCCAAAGATTATTAATAAAGAGAAATCTTTAGTTTACTCTGTTGTATCTCCTTATTTATTGCATGGTAGATTAGGATATGTAAATTGCAATACAATGGAAAGGATGGCAAACTTGGGGTTAATTCCAAGGTTTAAGTTGGATACCCATTATAAGTGTGAGGCTTGTGTTGAGAATAAGTTTGTTAATAAATCATTCAAATAAAAATCAAGACTCTAAAAGTGATGAATAACATCATACTCTTCAATTCAGGTTTACATTAAAACTTATAGGAGGAGGTAGTTCTATTTTACGTACGTGTCAACGTCCTCTCTCATGCATAGATTAGACTTTGGCCAAAAATTAATACATAATAATATATGACGTGAGAGACAAATATGGATCTAGAAATGTTATTGCTTGGTAACGACGGTCACGCTCACAATATTCACAGGCATCCCTTGAAAGGTGAGGTGCTGCTTGTTCATGTGTACACTTGGAGTACTTTGAGAAGTCGAGCTGAAGCTCCTACTAGAGCAAAAAAGCATCCGGATAAATGGTTGAGATTGACAGAGGAAAGAGGTACACTTCAAGTACACAACACATTGCGTTACGATAGCTTGTCTACAGTGAAGGATCATTACGAATACAATTCAAAACAGATGAAGATCAAATACTAAAGAAGAAGAGAGAACGATTCAAAAGTCCCTCGTTTTCTTCGGTACAGTAGCTATATCAGTTTAATTCGAAAGAAAAGGAGCAAATTTCTTGAAGCTTAGTTCGCGTCTACATCGAAGCTCAGCGACTGAACCAGACATAGAAACCTCCGTGAACAGCGAGTTGAATGCGAAGATTCGAATGCTTCTCCAGCGGGGATATTTGCAAACGACCAAGCGACTGGTCCTTCGTGTAGCCCATGGTTGCCATTACCCTCGTCCTCTCTCTCTGTCTCTCGATCGATCGAGCACTTAAAGGTCGCAGAGCATGAGAACAGCGAGAGGGGGATAGGTTACAGAGAACGATGAACACAAAACGGCGCCATAATGTGGTTTCGTCTTTTATTGGTAACATTAGCTCTCTAGTTGTTTTTTTACATTTTCTATGTAACAAGCAACTTTGGCTAAATTAGCATTTATTTTTTGCTAGCAAAATAACATAAATGATGTCATTTTCTCCTTAGATCGCGATTGATGATTGATTAGGAGAACAATCGGCAATGTAACATTTTAACATCGAAGTGGTGACTTTTGCTTCTAAGGCATCATAATTTGATTATTCCTATTTCTCTTTAAACAAGTTTTTCAAGGATTAGCTTGAAAATAAAGGTAAAGTGAAAAATAAAATTTAAGTCTTGTAAAGGGACGCGTAAATGGATTGATAAGGAAAAGTAGAATAATATCTCAAAATGACGTCAAGATGATTTCTTTTATTTAAGGTACAATAAACATTTATCGATTTGATTATACTGGAATTTTACTAAAAGTATGTGTAAGGATTAATTTAAATAAACTAAGGTAAAAAAAAATAAACCTTAAGTTCATATATGGACACACAAATGGATTGAAAATAAAAAATGCAATAGCTAAGTTTTCTACTACAAAAGGATAATTAACTTTTGGCGAGCGCTGACGATAGGATTTTTCTCTCTACATATTGCATTAATGTATTTAAAGATGTTAATAAGAATTTCATATTATCTTATATATGTAAAGTAAAATAAATTGGATATCTAGTCAAGTGGGCATACTTGGGCAATAAAATAAATTCATAAGGTGAGTTTAAGGTAAGACAATCCATATTCTCCTTGAAAAGGTTGCTTCCTCGCTCCCTCATTCAATCTCCAACATTAGAAAAATTGGTAAAAGAGGAATTCCATTGTTTACCTCAAAAGATGTCTTTTTGGATGTAAATCACATAGGATAAGAATGGAGGATAGAATTTGAAACTCAAAAAGTAGAATATATTCACTTATGGTAGTTTTGTACTTTTTCACAATTCTATTTCTTAGTAAGTTATTTAATAAAATTATATAGGATAAGAATGGAGGATAGAATATGAAACTCAAAAAGAGGAATGTATTCACTTATAGTAGCTTCATATTTTTATAGTCCTATTTTTTGATAAGTTATTTAATATGGATAATATGACCCACAAATTGAATATATGACTAGAAAGACTATCCTCAAATAAGATTGAATGAAAATAACCCTTTATGGTGCTAATAATTATTAAATTTCTTTCGAATTGTAGGAGAATATTGCCCTTTATGATAGCTTCGTATTTTCCTACAATCATATTTCTTGGTAAGTTATTAAATATAATCACACAGGATAAAAACGGAGCCTAGAATTTGAAACTCAAGAAGTGGAATGTACTTACTTAGAATAGCTTCATATTTTTCTAGCAACCCTATTTTTGGATAAGTTATTTAATATGGATAATATCACCCACAAATCGAAAATATGGCTAGATAGAGTTTCTTCAAATCAGATTGCATGAAAATATTACCCTTTATGTTGCTAACAATTATTAACTTTCTTTTGGATTGTATAAGAGTATTGCCCTTTATGGTAGTTTTCTATTTTCCCACAACCCTATTTTTTGGTAAGTTATTTAATATAATTACATAGGACAAAAACGGAAAATAAAATTTGAAACTTAAGTAGTGGAATATATTCATTTGTGGTGGTTTCATATTTTCCTACAACCCTATTTATTAGTAACTTATTTAATATGGACAATATCACCCACAAATTGGAAATATGGCTAAAAAGGGTTTCCTCAAATCAGTTTGTATGAAAATATTACCCTTTATGGTGCTAACAATTATTAACTTTCTTTCGGATCATATGAGAGCATTGCCCTTTGTAATGGCTTTGTATTTTCCTACAACCTTATGTCTTTGTAAGTTATTAAATATAATCACACTAGATAAGAATGGGGGATAGAATTTGACCTCAATAAGTGGAATGTACTCATTTATGGTAGGTTTGTTTCTTCTTACAACCCTATATTTTCGATAAGTTATTTAATATAATCACTCAGGATAAGAACGAAGGATAAACATTTGAAACTCAAAAGTGGAATGTACTCATTTACGGTAGCTTCTATTTTCCTACAACCTTATTTCTCAATAGGTTTTTTAATATAGTCACAGAGGATAAGAACAAAGGATATAATATGAAACTCAAAAGTGAAATATACTCATTTATGGTAGTTTTGTATGCTCTTACAACCCTATTTCTTGGTAAGTTATTTAATATAATCACCGAGGATAAGAATGAAGGATATAATTTGAAACTCAAGAAGTGGAATTCCCTCATTTATGGTAGCTTTGTATTTTCCTACAACCCTATTTCTCGGTAAGTTATTTAATATGGATAATATCACCCACAAATTAGTAATATGGCTAGAAATTAGATTGTATGAAAAATATTACCCTTTACGGTACTAACAATTAGCTTTCTTTTGGTATGAGAGTATTGCCCTTTATAGTATTGACAACTATTAACTTTTTTTGAGATTGTTTGCGATTATTTCCCTTCATGGAATTAACAATCATCAACTTCCCTTACATAATCATCGAAAGTGTGATTATCTTCCTATTGCCATAAAAGACTGGAATTAACAATCATCAACTTCCCTTACATAATCATCAAAAGGGGGATTATCTTCCTATTGCCATAAAAGACTGTCTTGTAAAAAATGCCAATTTTGAATATGCCAGGCAATAGAAAAAATAAAACTAAGTCCTTAGTTCATACTAAATTTAGCTCAAAATTGGAATGGACTCATTTATGGTAGTTTTGTATGTCCTTACAATCCATTTCTTGGTAAGTTATTCAATATAATCACCAAGGATAAGAATGAAGGATGAAATTTGAAATTCAAGAAGTGGAATTTACTAATTTATGGTAGCTTCACATTTTCCTACAACCCTATTCCTCAGTAAGTTATTTAATATGAACAATATCACTCAAATTAGTAATATGGCTATAAATCAGATTGTATGAAAAATATTATCCTTTACGGTACTAACAATTATTAGCTTTCTTTTGATATGGGAATATTGCCCTTTATGGTATTAACAATTATTAACTTTTTTGAGATCGTTTGAGATTATTTCCCTTTATGGAATTAACAATCATCAACTTCCCTTGCATAATCATCAAAAGGGGGATTATCTTCCTATTGCCATAAAAGACAGTCTTGTAAAAAAATGCCATTTTTGAATATGCTGGGCAATAGAAAAAATAAAAATAAGTGCTTGGTTTATGCTAAATTTGGCTCAAAAGTGGAATGTACTCATTTATGGTAGTTTTGTATGTTCTTACAACCCTATTTCTCTGTAAGTTATTTAATACAATAACTGAGGATAAGAATGAAGGAGATAATTTGAAACTCAAGAAGTGGAATCTACTCATTTATGGTAGCTTTGAATTTTCCTACAACCTATTTCTTGGAAATTATTTAATATGGATGATACCACCCACAACTTAGAAATATGGCTAGAAATCAGTTTTGTATGAAAAATATTAGCCAATTATTTAATATAAGATAAGAACGAAGGGTAGAAATTGGAACTCAAGAAGTGGAATTTACTTATTTATGGTAGTTTTGTATTTTCTTACAACCCTATTCCTTGGTAAGTTATTTAATATGGATGATACCACCCACAAATTAGAAATATGGCTAGAAATCAGATTGCATGAAAAATATTAGTAAGTTATTTAATATAATTACCAAGGATAAGAATGAATGATAGAATTTGAAACTTAAGAAGTGGAATTTACTCATTTATGGTAGGTTTGTATTTTCCTACAACCTTATTTCTCGGTAAGTTATTTAATATGGATAATATCACCCACAAATTAGAAATATGGCCAGAAATCATATTATATGAAATATATTATCCTTTACAGTACTAACAATTATTAGCTTTCTTTCAATATAGGAATATTGCCCTTTATGGTATTAACAATTATTAACTTTTCTTGAGATCATTTGAGATTATTTCCCTTTGAGGAATTAACAATCATCAACTTCCCTTGCATGATCATCAAAAGGGGGATTATCTTCCTATTGCCATAAAAGACTGTCTTGTAAAAAAATGCCATTTTAGAATATGCCGGGCAATAGAAAAATAAAAATAAGTGCTTGGTTTATGCTAAATTTGGCTCAAAAGTGGAATGCACTCATTTATGGTAGTTTTGTATGTTCTTACAACCATATTTCTCTGTAAGTTATTTAATATAGTAACCGAGGATGAGAATGAAGGAGATAATCCGAAACTCAAGAAGTGGAATCTACTCATTAATGGTAGCTTTGTATTTTCCTACAACCCTATTTCTTGCAAATTATTTAATATGGATGATACCACCCACAAATTAGAAATATGGCTAGAAATCAGTTTTGTATGAAAAATATTAGCAAGTTATTTAATATAAAGGATAAGAATGAAGGAGATAATTTGAAACTCAAGAAGTGGAATCTACTCATTTATGGTAGCTTTGTATTTTCCTACAACCCCATTTTTTGGAAATTATTTAATATGGATGATACCACCCACAAATTAGAAATATGGCTAGAAATCAGATATGTATGAAAAATATTAGCAAGTTATTTAATATAATTACCAAGGATAAGAACGAATGATAGAATTTGAAACTTAAGAAGTGGAATTTACTCATTTATGGTAGGTTTGTATTTTCCTACAACCTTATTTCTCGGTAAGTTATTTAATATGGATAATATCACCCACAAATTAGAAATATGGCCAGAAATCAGATTATATGAAAAATATTACCCTTTATGGTACCAACCATTATTAGCTTTCTTTTGGTATGAGATTATTGCCCTTCTATGGTATTAACAATTAACTTTTCTTGAGATTGTATGAGATTATATCCCTTTGTGGAATTTACAATTATCAACTTTCCTTCATAATCATCAAAAGGCGGATTATCTTCCTATTGCCATAAAAGATTGTCTTGTAAAAAAAAATGCCATTTTAGAATATGCCGGGGCAATAGAAAAATTAAAAATAAGTTCATGCTAAATTTAGCTCGAACAATCTTCCTCAGAAGCGAATGGAGGATTTTTGTGGACCATAAACATCTATTCCTTGCGTGTAATATATAAAAAAAAAATTAACACTCTCCCTCGTAGATAAATTAGAATTTGGTCAATGACTAACATGTAGCAATATATATTGTAAGATTTAGAAATATTTCAACTTAGGAATAGCCACTTCGATATCATCTGAAAATCTTATGAAGCAGTGATCGACAATTTCAAAACTTGAGTCATTCGATTAAGCCTAAAAACTTAAGTAGAGTTGACACTTTCACTCTCTCAAAAATGTGTGATAATCTATGCATTACTTGACGAGGTCAAAGATAAAAGACAAAATAAGAAACATGCTGCATTTGATCGTTTAAACATTTTTACATCGAATGTAATAAGGACAAAATATGATAATAAATTGCCAGACATAACATGAATATAGACACTCCGAATTGAGTTGCCATCTTCTCCGATTGCGCGGTCGAGGTCGCCATGTTTGCACGACCGCCGCTTGGTTGAGTCCAGTCCAGTTTTCCACTTGTAACCCAGCGTCGCTAGTGATTGCAAACCACTGTGACATCGGCAGTAAGGAGAGGGAACTTGCGCCGATGGCGACATGCTCGCTGCACGCATTTTCTCTCTCCCGAAGTGCCTCTGCTTAGATTGAGTCGAGCCGCCACTCGCTCGATCCTCAGCCGTCGCCGCCGCCCCCATCAAGTCGTCGAACTTGCCCCGACACCTATCGCCGCCGCTGTCAACCTTTTACAAACTTCCGAATTACATCGATTTCATGCGATACATCGCACACTCAAGCATCTAAAAAAAAAAATAAAAATTACATGTGAAAAGATCATACCTAACCATACCCAACATAATCTATGTTCTTAGCGATCTAATCTTCTTTCCCAATGACATTTTAGGACATGACCAAAAAAAAAAAAAAAGAGGCTCCCCGCCACGTGCATAGTGCTCCTCACCCTGCCTTGGCAGCCGCTATAAATAGGGGAGGAAGAAAACTGAGAGTGACTGATCTCTCTCCTCTCTTTCTCTCTTTCTCTCTCTCCATTGCTCGCGGCGGGAAACCGACCAATTTGCGCAGAGCGCTCCCTCCTCAAAATTCTCTCTTCAAAAACCCTAACCCCCGAATTGCCCTCCTCGATTCCTCCCCTCGCTCGCATCGATTCAGACTCGCGCGCACCAGAGAGAGGGGGGACGAGAGAGTTCGCATTCTCAGAGAATCAAGGGATAGGGGGAAAAACCCACCTTGATTCTGTGGGGAATTGGGTTTTCTGGGGAGGTAGCTGTCCCTCTTCCGTGGCTTATGGCATTTCCGACCCGACAATCGGAAGCCACGGAAGAGGATACCAACGTCGACGCTCACACGGCAACGCCCGTCCGGTACGTGTCGCTCGACGAAGTTTACTCAGCGACGACCCCCTGCCTGACCGCCAGGGGATCGTCTGCCTCCATGTCTAAAAAGATTAAGGCCCGCAAACTCCCCTCCGTCACCGACCAGGCGGAGGGCCCCGAAGTTGTCGAGATGGACAGGGGCGATGACCCCTTATATAATGGGGACAGCAAGGGAGACGACGGGGGCGCTCGTGCTTTTCGCAGGCGTCCCCGCGTAGGAAACGTGCCGCTCGTCCACGTGTACTCGCGGCGATCTAAGCGACCCGTATGCGGTGCGGATCACCCCTCATTGTTCGATATACTGATCGCTCGCGCGGAAGCCGCATTGGGATTGCCCATTAAGGCGGAATTTGGCGAGGATATGGAAATGGGGGAGGGCATGGACGAGGGCATTAATTGCTCTAAATCTGAGGCCGAAGTCACGCCTCGCAAGAAGAGGAAATGTCGGGGTGGCGAGCTCGCAAAACTGGGAGTGAGCTCGAGTGACCTGCACGACATGAGTGGCCCTCGGTTGAGAGAGAACCGAAGGCCTAATGGCAACACTTACTGTGACCGGCGGAAGAGGAGGAAGCGTGACTCTAGTGTTAGAGACAACATTAGAGGTTTGCCCACAAAGAAAAGATGGGTGAGGTTAGTTGATCAAATTTTGCCCTCTATGAGATTAGGTTTTCAAATATGATTCAATGACGTGTTGGGAGTGTTTTTCAGAGTTTGCATCTTAGGTTATTTAGTTGGGTACTTACTACCGATATATTGTTATTATCTTGGTCAAATTTGTTGATGGGTTAAGGTTTTGGCATGACTAGGTTGTCCTATGATGATGCTGATCCCAAAATCTTCGTCGGTTTGCAATGCAAGGTGAGTATCTCCTTTCACCTCGCAATTAAAGCAAATGGCCTGTAATTCGACTAATTAGATGTTCCATTTGCAAATTTTATTAACTAAGCATGTGGGTCGCAGGTTTTTTGGCCATTGGATGCAGATTGGTACACGGGCAGTATTCTGGGTTACGATCCAGATACGAACAAACATAATGTAGGTTCACTACAGTTCCTGTAAAAAAAGTTGTCGAATCACTAGTCTCTGGATTGTGGCACAGAATAGACATTTTTTGATAAGAGTTGAACAACGTGCAGGTAAAGTATGAGGATGGAGATAAGGAAGATATAGTTCTGGCAAATGAGAAGATCAAATTTTACTTGTCTCCCAATGAGATGCAGCAGATGAACCTCAAATACAGCATTAAAAGTATGGATTCTGATGCATGTGATTATGAAGAGATGGTCGTGTTAGCTGCCAGCTTGGATGATTGCCAAGAGCCTGAACCTGGGGATATCGTGTGGGCTAAGCTCACTGGTTCGTGCATATTTGTTCTCTTCCTTCGTTTAATTCTGTTCTGTGTGCTTATGCTCTTCTGGTACAATAGAAAATTTAGGTTTGCATGAGACTGTATTCATGTACCTTTGCTGTTTTTCTATTTGATGGACGTTGATTTACTAGTTGGCTTATAAACCAATCATATCACTTTTCTGACAGGTCATGCGATGTGGCCTGGGCTTGTTGTGGATGATTCCCACATAAGTGCTCAGGGGATTTCAAGTAAAACTTCTGTTGGCAGATCAGTTTCTGTTCAATTTTTCGGTACCCATGATTTTGCAAGGTTTGGAATTTTGTTTTCTTGAGGAATATTTTTTCAGTGTCAGATACATATTATTTTGTCACTGACTTGTCTGTCTGTTGCTCTGATTTTGCTATTATTCAGGCTTAAGACAAAGCAGATTATTTCCTTTCTCAGAGGACTTCTTTCTTCTTTGCACTTGAAATGCAAGAAACCTCGCTTTGTTAGAGCTTTGGAAGAGGCAAAAACGTGAGTTATTCTTGAAATCTTCTAGGTGAAATGTTGCACTTGCAGCGGTATTTCTGAAGTTTTGGTTGATCCCATCATGAGATGTTTGAGTTTTGGACATGATTGTTGTTGCTGTGGAGATTTTTGGTTGCAATGTTAAATAGAGAAGACAGATTACAGGGTTGTTTGACTGTTGTTGCTATACATGCACGCTTGGATGCATCCATTCATACATACATAGTGTTTGCATTTCTCCAACACAAAAAGAAGGAAGATAAGTTGGTTAAATAAATAAATTAATTTGGACATCTGTTGCTTTTCATTCAATAAGTCAGACTAATCTCAGAGTGTCTTGATGAAAAAGTGTTTATTCTGTAAAACTAATTGAGAAACTCTTTCCCTCTAGGTTTTTTTTTTTTTTTTTTTTAAATAATAATCGTGATACCAGAAATTGGGAAATTTAAGGTGCTTTGGTCAAATTATTTGATTTGGTTTTGACTGGACTTGATGCCATGGGATGAGGCTTAAATTTGGTTTGCACAATTCTGGTACTAACTAAGCTGTTTTGCTCCAATCAGATATCTGAGTGAACAAAGACTTCCCAGAAGAATGCTTCTGCTGCAGAGTGGCCGTACTACTGATGATTGTGTAAGTGCTAGTGATGAAGATGGAGAGAGTGGAGATTCGGCTGAAGACTGCATGGGCAATGAAGATAGCCAAAGAAAACTGGAGGGCCTTGGGACCCTTCCATATGTACTGGGAGATCTGCAAGTAATTAGCCTTGGTAATTGCCTCTGCTTCTGACATGTTTGGGTTCCTACTCGAGTGTACTTCTATATTATGGAGCATGACTCACGATAGATGTAGAGTTATGGATAATGCCACTGCTTCTGATGACATGTTTGGGTTCCTAGTCAAGTGTACTTCTATACTATGAAGCATGACTCACGATAGATGTAGAGTAATGGATAGTGTTGTGGAGTGAATGCATATAAGTTCAAATGAGCAATGTTTCCTGCCAATTAATTTAATCATAGCTGGATGAACTAAATAAAGGGGGGGGGGGATAACAAAAACAAACCTCACTTTTGACCTAATCACCACCTACATACCTCTACTTTTGCAAATACCACTTGCATATCTCTAAACAAAACCCTACATTGAAAAGACGAAATTGTTTCACCTTGCAAACCCATTTTAGCATTTTGCTTAGGGTTTGGATAGTTTGGTTTTTGATTGATTTTTCAGTGTTTTGGGTGAGTGTGAGAAATTAGGATTTGGGGATGGGCTGTCTTGGAAAGAAAATTGCAGTTATATAAATAGGGACACCGGAATAATTGTGGAGGTGCAAAGTGATATCCTTAGATAATAAGTGGTAATTTAGTTAATGGTGAGCTATGTTTTTGGTATTTTACCAAATTTTTATTATCCTTGGGGATAGGGTCATACATAGTACTCACAAGCTTTTACAATGATTGTTCAGGAAAGATCGTGAGGGACTCTGAATTCTTTCAAGATGGAAAGTACATCTGGCCAGAAGGATATACTGCCGTGAGGCAGTTTACTTCAATTAAGGGTAACATAATTATTTATCATCTGACATTGTTGGTCAGTCTACTCTGAGGCTGCTTAGGTTCTTCATCCTCTAACACCTTTCTGAAAATGACAAAAATTGAGTTTTAAATTTAAAGAAATGTACTTTTTCATAAGAAAACCATGAAGTGTCACCAAGTGAGCTATTGATGATAAAGTAGAATTCTAGTTTGCGTATGATGATTCAATTGAGTATATATAAAGATGATTTTTGCTTTAGTTTCCAACCTTTAGGATATGTAAAAGTTGTCTTGTTGATTAATGGAGACTAATGGGCACTTCTTCAAGATGTCAAAATTATTGTGGGTTATCAACAACCCCATCATTGAAAGTTTTTGAAGAACATTCAGGTGACTGAAAGTGTCCCCAAAATTGGATGACCAAAAAAAGAGGAACAGGGTGACAAGTTGAAAAGGAATCCATTGAATTTGCACTTACTTTGATTGAATTTAACTACTGCTTATTCACCTTCTCTTTGAATTGTTCAGATCCAAGGGCTCGTGCTTCATATAAAATGGAGGTGTTGAGAGACCCAGAATCGAAGACCCGACCTCTATTTAGAGTATCTTTAGATAGTGGAGAGCAGGTACATTGTATTGGATAAACTTGATTTTGAATTTCATTTTAAAGTTCTCTATTTTGAAAGGAAATAGTACATCCTATGACTTATTATTTTTGGCTTTCAATATTTTCAATCACTCACTAACATCAGTGATTTACCAGAAAATTTTTCTTTGATTTTTTTTTTATGTGCAAAATGTCCATCCAGCGTGAACTGATTCTTTTAGTTATATCTGCTAGAAAAGTATTGAATAGACCTGGAAGAGGTGTGGGAGTTAAACCCATTGAAACTTTGCTGTCCCCACCCCATCCCCCGAGAAGGTGGGGATCTTGAACATTCAATCGCCTCCCCCTTCCATGTGATTTACGGGGCGAAGAGTGGTTATTTTTCTTTGATTTAGTTTACTAAAATTTTAGTGGGGCTAAATTTGTAATCTCACATATTTCAGTTTAGGTGTTCTTTCTATACCAAAGCTTCCACATCCAAATGCTTTTGAACAATATTCTCCTTTTCTGACTGGGTACCTGCTTTCTGCCAGAGAGATACCTGGCTTTTTTCTGCATCACTCATTGAGTCCCTAAACTAAGTTACTTGAATGTGATGATTGACATTGGCATTATGTATTCCAGTTTAAAGGGTCCACACCATCAGCCTGCTGGGATAAGATTTACAAAAGATTAAAGAAGGCATATAGTGGTATGGCTGATGGTGTTATTGCTGAAGCTGGTGTGGAAACGACATTCAAACACGGTTCACATATGTTTGGTTTCTCTAATCCTAAAGTGGCAAAACTTATACAGGTATGCTGTTCCTCTTCCTAATGACATTATCTATGTTCCCATTTCAATGTTAACATTTTGCTATTCTGGTTGTTAATTCCATTTGCTTTATTTTGTATCCCTAGTTAAACTTGTTTCTGTTTGTATTGACAGTGTTTATCAAAATCCAGACATTTGACCAAGGTCTCCATGAGCAAATTCCCAGTTGGATATAGACCTGTTCGTGTTGAGTGGAAAGACCTTGACAAATGCAGTGTCTGTCACATGGATGAGGTGAAGTTTTGTTTTCTTCATCACGTTAGGCTTTTGCAGCTTAATGGTTCTTTGTGTGCTACTTTTGGTTGTTCCTCACTTGACAGTAGTATCTATCAATTTAAATATGGTTAATTGCTGATTAGCTAGTTTGTAGGATCAGGGCTTCTTCTGTGTCAAGCAGATCTATTTAATCCTCTCTTTCATTGTTACTCTATGATTTTAACACAATGGATACTTGGTTTGTTCCTGATAATTGTCTTTAATTTCAGGAGTACGCAAACAATCTTTTCCTCCAGTGTGATAAATGCAGAATGATGGTGAGGACCCAAGTGCACTCTGATCTTTTGGCTAATGTATTATTGCTTGGGTGTACATGAAGAAGTTTAATAGTTTGATGCTAGCCCATGTTCCTGTTCCATTTTTCACCTAATTTGTCCATTTGTTATCCTGTGTTGTGATTTGATTTTCCATCCCATTTCAGCGGAATCTAGATTTTATCACCATCTATTTTCTAATTTTATCAACTTGTTTGTACTATTTGTTTAGGTTCATGCTAAATGCTATGGAGAGTTAGAGCCAGTAGACGGTGTACTATGGTTATGCAATCTATGTCGCCCAGGAGCTCCTGATCCTTTGCCTCCATGTTGTCTTTGCCCAGTTATAGGTACTACTTAGATTTTTGTGCTATATGGTTACTGTCACATACTAAACTCTGCATTTGACTTTTGTGTAGGGGGTGCTATGAAACCCACAACCGATGGGCGATGGGCTCATTTAGCCTGTGCTATGTGGATACCAGGTTTGTGCTATTTGGATTTTTTCCCCTCCTCATTATGGTTGATTGGTTGAAAGTTTTTTAAAATGAAATTCTTGGTTTCATGCCATATGATCCTTTTTTGCTTTAGAAACTTGCTTGTCCGATGTGAAGAGAATGGAGCCCATTGATGGTATCAGTAGAATTAATAAGGTATCTTTGATTGCTTACATTCATTCATGTCGACCTTTTTAGTGAGTTTCTCATGAGTTATTTTACAAATATAACCAAGTTACAGTCGTTAAGCTAGAGATATTTTCTTGAACTTTTCCTAGGATCGCTGGAAGCTGTTGTGCAGCATCTGTGGCGTACAATATGGTGCCTGTATCCAAGTAAGTTTTCATGTGGATGATTGTGTTTATTACTTAAGTTTGGCCTTTAGAATAGTTTACTAGAAGGAAGGAAGTTCTTTGATTAACTTGCATTTCTTCTTTTGATGAGCACTCACATGAGATAGGCACACATAAGATGCAAATAATCTCTAGTTCTGTCAAATGGGGTGCTTACTCAAAGGAATGTAGGCACCAGTTGCTTCTTTTTTCTTACAAAGTAATCTTAACTCTTGCAATTAAGCAAAATCAAGTTTGCTAGATTAAGGTTCGCTCTCTCTCGTTTAAGAAGTAGAAGTCCCACACAATATCTTGATAGACATAACTGCTGAGACTAGCATCATGTTGAAGGTTTAGATCAATTATCTGTCATAAGATCACATTTGGATTATGCTACAGAAAAAAAAAAAATAGATGAGAACCTGAAAAGAAAAATACTTACAGAGGTGACAGTGACCCAAATGAAATTAATGATGATGGAAATAAGAGTAAAGTTTGTTATTGGGTCGGTGCTTTGGCCATCCAGCACCTATCAGGTCTTATAATTATAATGTCGAGTTGATATAAAATCATATTCTTGTCCTAAAGATGACTTACAGAGTGCCTCTTTTGACAGTGCTCAAACAATACTTGTCGAGTAGCATACCATCCACTGTGTGCAAGAGCAGCTGGTCTTTGTGTCGAGGTACTTATGATCTTCCCCTGGAATTCTGGTTATTGTACGTGTTTACTCCATAAGCACCAACTGCTGACCAGCAAAAGCAAGAAAAGAAACTGGCTAGAACTTATACATTTGGGGCCAAATGCTTGCATGCATCTCATAAAGTTTTGGTAGATCAATGACTTGTTATCTTTCTGTCTCTTATTTAATAGCTTGAGGATGAGGAAAGACTTCATCTCCTTTCAATAGATGATGAAGATGAAGAACACTGCATTCGTCTTCTCTCTTTCTGCAAGAAGCATAGACAGCCATCTAATGAGCGTCCTGGCTTGGATGAGCACGTCAATCAAATTGAGCGTCAATGTTCTAACTATGACCCACCCTCTAATCCATCTGGATGTGCTCGTTGTGGTAAGTGTAGCTTTCCTACTCTGCTGTTCCACCAATGGGGCCTTGGGTTGGTTAATTACTCAAGTTGCGTTCTTTTTATGGTAGCTTTCTAGGCATTCAGTTATATGGCATTGCTGTTTTTTTTTCATTTTTATTAACCCCTACGCATCAAATGTTGGCAATTGCCTAATGAAAGTCTTTTTTTGGTCAATAAAATTGTTTCCTTTTTTCATGTCTGACAGAGCCTTACAGCTCTTTTGGGAGAAGAGGACGGAAAGAACCTGAAGCACTTGCTGCTGCATCCTTGAAACGCCTTTTTGTTGAGAACCAGCCTTACTTGGTCGGTGGGTACAGTCAACATTTATTGGCAGGCTTGCCTTCCAATGGAGTTGCTGTCAATAAGTACTCTTCTCGCCTTCACCAATTAAGGTTCCATCAAGTTGATACTTCTGATAGCGTATCTTCTATGGCGGAGAAGTATAAATTCATGAGGCAGACCTTTAGAAAGAGATTAGCATTTGGTAAGCAAAATGTTAAAGTGAATTTAGCTATGGCATTCTTTTTTGGTTCTTCCAATACTTGATCTATTCTTCTTTTTTGAAGTTCTTTGTTTAGATTGTATCATGAGTACTGACTCACCTTGAGTAAAGGAAAACCAATACCATTAACAAATGCTACAACAGTTGAATATATGTTAGATATATGTATGTATGCGATGCGTGCGCACACACACACACATATCAAATATTGGTCTCTTTTAGCTTTCACCTTGAGTAGAGAAAAACCAGTTTTAAAAAAAAAATTGACTAGAGAGAGGAGATCCTCTTGGAAGGGAGGATAAAGAGAAGTGTGAGAAGGAAGATGCATTTGCAAAGCAATGATAAAATGCTAGGAACAAAGAGATAAGGTAGTTCTGACTGCTTTGATGCTCCATTTCACCATTACCGAGAGTTTTGGAGATTGTTTTTTTAGATTTAGCATGAAAAAATATATAGTTTTGAGTTTCTGCTTGTCATTGTTGGCTCCGTCAAGAGATTTCATCTTCTTTTGCATGATTGTTTAGAATTTTCTCCTATTGTTCTAATTAATTCTATGTCTATGTAGATTTATCAGAAAGAAAAGAAGTCAGCTCGTTGTAACATTTATTATCTTCCCTTTCTGCTGTCATAATTGATCTATTGAGGTTTCCTTTGCAATTTAACTTATTTTCATACATCTCTATGTTGCTGTGTTGTGGGATGATCGTTGCTTTAGGTAAATCAGGAATACATGGATTTGGTATCTTCGCTAAGCAACCACACAGGGCAGGGGATATGGTATGCAGTTTGTTAATCTGTTTGTAATTCTTTCTTTTATGAACATTTGATTAATGATATTATGCCAATTTGGAATTCCTTATGTAGGTCATTGAGTACTCAGGCGAACTAGTTCGACCTCCTATAGCCGACAGAAGGGAACACTTCATATACAATAAACTGGTGGTGAGTTCTGACATGATGTTGTCACAGTACTGCTTTTGCATCTGATGGATGCTAGTACCAGTCTAAATGAATAGAAAACAAAAGAAAATGGAATGGATGGAGATAAAGATACTTTAACATACTGCTGTCTGCTTTGCTTGCTACTTGGATGGGTGAAAAAATTCGTGTCAAAGTAGCAGTGCTCCATAATGTCCTGGGGTGATGTATTGTTTATTATCTGTTAAATTTCTAAAGAAAAACAAAACAATCAAATGAACGTCTTGTCGATGATTGAATAGAGGTGCATCTAGATTGTCTACATGTTGTGACTGTCTTTTCTCGTGTTTGGAGAATCAGAATGCATGTCTTAGACATGACTCTGATTGAGTTATTTTTGGCATTGCTAGCATTGTAAAGGATGAGGGGCTGTATGAATTTCTTGAATGAGGGTGCTGTATGATGAAGCTAGAAACTGGAGGTTCTCTGTACATTTCGCTCTGTTTTTGCAACAATGTCATTACACTGTTTATGGTTGTATGTGTGCGTGAATGTTTCGTCCTCTACTTTGAAGGAGAAATCCCTGAACAGGTTTCTGTGCTAATGGTCTTCCAAAAGAAAAAGCAGAGCCTTTTGAGTATGAAATGTCAAGAGTGCTTTTTCCCTGTGTGTTTGCTAGGATCTTTAATTTTCTGCATTCTGAGCTAAATGATGTCAATTTTGTGTCTTTAGAGTTGAGGTGTTCTTTTGGCCAAAAAAAAAGGTTAGGTATGCTAATTTTTGGATATATATTAGCAACATACTGTGGCTAGGTGAAATACAGGAGCACACATGGTATAAATGGAAACAGGCACAGTGGGAATGTTGTCAAATTTTTGTTTTTCTGTGAACTTCAATAGTACTCATATTAGCACTCCTTAGAGGTACATCATTGACGGAAAATTCTCTCAGATACAAAAATATATACTGCATTCTGAGCGTAATGGTTCATTTCAGACAGAAGTAAAATGCTTTGGCTCTCTATATTCAGAAAATTCTCTCAGATACAAAAATGCATACTGCTTTCTGAGCATAATGGTTCATTTCAGACAGAACTAGAATGCTTTGGCTCTTTGTATTCAGTTCAAGATGCATGTCATGCTACCTTGCTGATTATGTTAACTTAAAGCAACTTGTTCCTGTGTTTGGTGAAGGCATGGTTGATTCTTTGTTGAGCCCTTTGCACGCATTGTCTCAACATTTCATGACAGGGAAATCAATTAATCTTTTTTATTGTCTTCCCCATTTTCATGCAGGGTGCTGGGACATACATGTTCCGAATTGATGATGAACGAGTTATTGATGCCACAAGAGCTGGAAGCATTGCTCATCTGATTAATCATTCATGTGAAGTGCGCATTTTCCTTCTATATTGCACTTTCTGCTGCTTTATAATTGAATTGAGCATTATAGTTTGCTTGTTAATATGTGTGAAGTGCTATTTATTTTCCTATAAAAAGAAAGGAAATGGGCTTGAAGAACTTTATTGCTTGATAATAGAGCACCAGGTTTTTTCCTCCCATCTAGGGTGATTGTAGGTCTGGTTATGTTATGGCAGGCTAACCAAAATCATGTCTTAATACTTGTCATGAGTACACTAAGCAAGCTTGTGTATTAGTAAGGCTAAGATTGAGGATTGTAGGTGAACTGTGGTGCATCTAGTGTGTCAACATGTTGGTCACTGTCTCTATATGTGAACAGCTGGTCATATTTTCTACCTCACTCTCTCTCTCTCTCTCTCTCTCTCACACACACACACACAAACACACTAGGACCTGTTCATGCCATAGGATCAATATAAGAATGTTAGGCCATATGTTTGTTCTCCTTGGTACTCTTAGAGAGTACTCTCTCTCTCTCTCACACACACAACACACGGACCTGTTCATGCCATAGGATCAATATAAGAATGTTATGCCATATGTTTGTTCTCCTTGGTACTCTTCTGATTTCATCTGCACTTTACCTTTGTGCAGCCAAATTGTTATTCTAGAGTCATCAGTGTTAATGGTGATGAGCACATAATTATCTTTGCCAAAAGGGATATTGAAAGATGGGAAGAGCTCACCTATGATTATCGGTAATGTGTTTCTTGAATGATCTGCATAAATATGTTTCCTTCATGTATCTAGTTCTTACAGTGTCTTTTGTTACTGATATTCATTCTATGCATCTCAGGTTTTTCTCAATTGATGAACAATTAGCTTGTTACTGTGGCTTCCCTGGATGTCGTGGGGTTGTCAATGACACTGAAGCGGAAGAGCAAGCAGCAAAGCTCTATGTGCCTCGCAGCGATTTGGTCGAGTGGAAAGGAGATTGAAATGGTATGTCAGCTTTTGGAGTAACTTTGGTCTTTGGCAATAAGCCTTCTTTTGAGCTTCTCTTTTTCCCCCTTCTAAATGTTAATCCATTGACGGAAGACTAGATACTAATCAACATCTTTTGCCAGCTTCTCTCTTCTTGACCTCCATATTGCGGTAGTCTTGTATCCTGTGTGCAGTCATCTTGTTCTTGTACTGTTTTCTTTTTGTGCAGCATGTCTACCAAAGCAGCAGTATCCCTGCTGCTTTGTTTTTTTCTTGAATTTTTTTCCCATGTTGCTGGTCCTGAGTGAAGTCCTATTAAGCGCTTCATCTTACATGAAATTATGCAGTCAAATGAGGATGCTCTTTAATATTCCATCTCTAAGATACATGTGTCGGGCCCTACCAAAGATAAATAGATGAGATTGCTTACAAAGATGAGACAGATCCCATTTGCACGTCTTGGTCTATCCTTACCATCAATTGATGCTCTGTGTCTCTGTCCTGTCTAGATTCCTTTTGTTTGCTTGGTCCTATTCACCACAAGATCATGATATTCCCTGGTCTCGGAGGGCTGTTATGGGCAGACTTATCTTTTTGAGACTAATAGAAATATGATTCAATAATGCCTTTGTGAAGAGGACAAAGCTGGAATTGAAGCTGCATCAGAATTTTCTACGTCATACAGTTGTTCTTTCCTTTGGCTTTCAGACTGTTCTCAGCTTTCTTGTATGAAAGGGGATTAAACTTCTGACAGCCTTCCCTGAGACTCATTCAAGGGGTAGATGACACACTAATTTCAGATCATACTGTCTTGGTTTTTTAGAGTTTCCAATTTTTGGCCTTAATGTGGCACTTTTCATGTGACTATACTTCTGAAAGAAGGCCTTAAATTCAAAAGCTTAGGCGCTTAGGGTCTGCACTTCTCTTCTGCTACATGAGTGACTCTACTCACTCTGTTCTCAATTTACCTTGTCTTCCCATTCTGTCAATGGCTTTTGATGCTATCATTACTGTGTATAAATCATTTGTTTGTACATCTTCTAGTTCTTTTGCTGACAACTATATCCCTCTTTCCTTTGTGCAGAAGTTTCTCATTGCCAAAATATGCCCATGAGGCTCATGGAGCGGTTTGCTACCTTTTTCCGGTCTATTGATCTCAGCCTGTCATTTACTGTGGAGGATAGGATATAGTGCTCTTTATTGCCCTTGTCTCATCCTCTACATCATATCTAATTCCTCCTGGTGCCCTCATCCGTTAGTTCAGCATCTTTTTCCTTAAGCTGTCCTCACTTGGTCACTCAGGATCTCCTAATTGATTCATAAAGACTCAAACTCCAAGCAGAAAATAGAGGCGATAGGATGTTTTGATTCACTATCCACATTCTGTTTTAGCTGCAACCTTCTGCTGGCCTCATTCTCAGGCATCCATTTGACTATGCTTAAAGTTTGTAGAAAGTTTGTAGAATAGTTAATTCAGAGAAGTGTACATATAATACAGTGATCATTTTGTACAGTTGAAGTCAACTTTCTTCATCAATTTCCTTTTCTCTTCTCTTTATTTTAGATCTTTATGAAAATTAGTGGATGCTGGCTTTTTGCTGAAATTGACTATGGATCTGGTTGATTTCCCTTGAAGTCTTAAGTTGGAGTTAGGTGAGGTTGTTAAAGAAGATGAAGATGATTTTGGCATTTGTTTGGTGAAGTTTGGCTTGAAAGAAAAGCATGAGGCTTAAAAGAAGAGATGGGGCTCTCTGGGTCTACTGGCTTTCGGGAAGATTCACTTATTTAGTTTTCAAATGAAAGGTTCATTTGTCTTTAACCTTTGCAAAATGCTTTGCTCCTAATTAATTGAAGAGAGTTGTGCTTTTACTCTCCTATCCTTTCCTGAATGAGACACATTTTTTGTTGATCGAACAATGAACCATCAGAATGAATTATGTACCCCTTTATGCTTTGAGACATAATCTGCAGATTGATTAAGAGACCAGTTTACTTGAGTAACAATGCATAGAATCTGAGCTTAGGCCAGTGCTGGTTGGTTCACAAAATAGTACCTGTCAAACCTGTTGACAAACAGACCCCCTAAAAACCATATACAATTGGCTTTGCTCTGCCAAACCCATTACAAAGTTTGAGCTAACATATACATCACACGATCCACTAAATTTTAGTTAAATAATGGATGCATGATCTATTTTGCCACCTTTGTCAGTAATCTTTGGTTAAAAGTTCTATAATTTTTCCCTAAAGAATCCACATATGAATGTGAGGAGTGTAAAACACTAATAATATCATTTGTATTAAATGCATGTCTATCCAATGGTTGTCTTTTAAGATTTGTATTTAAAAGAAAATTGGAAAGCTATTAGAAATTCAAACTTAATACCATATTTGAAATGCAAATATCAAATTCAATAGAGAGAAAATTTGTAACAGGATGTAGTTAAATCCTTACCTTTCTCTAGTTGCATTGTCAAGCAAAACATTGGTTCATCATTGTTATTCAAGGTAAGGACAGTGAACGTGTCACCAGAACAGGGTAGACATATGTCAGTGCTAGAACTTGTTTGGTAGTTTTGAGAGCTTGGAAATTGTGGTGTGTCCTTTAACAGTGGGTGCAAGGTTCCCATCGATAGTATGTACACCTTGGCCATCCTCTTCCTGGCAAAAGCAATCTGTCCTAGTTTTTTGCATGGTAAGGAAGTGCCAATGCAAAGAAATTGGAAATGTTAAACCGTAACTAATCTCTCTTGACATGTAGTTTCTTGCCAAATCTCATCAAATGCAGTAATTGAGAAGCTTTTGTGCAATTTGGTCAAGGGGCAAGTGCTTATTTTGCCAAATGAAAATTTACCTGAAAAACTAAAGTAAAAATGGTTGTTTACTTCCAAAAAGGAATCATATATTGTGAATTAAAACCTAAATTACAAACAATGTATGTAGCATTCAATTAAACTATAGAAACAAAATTTGCTTCAAAATGTAGTTTTGTTAAGATAAATCCTAAATTTAACGTTGCCACTTACAAATGGAGCAAGTAGTTGAATTTGGTTTACTAAAGTGAATCTCTATTTGGGAAAAGAAGAAGAAGAAGCTTTTGTGCCTCCTCTGCTTCCTCAACTTATTCATCTTTTAGTCACTGTACCTAAAATATACTGAGTGGCCTTCAATGTGTGTTTTTTCCTGCTGGAATACTCTATTTGTGCCAATTATTAGATCTAGTATGAAACTAAAATTGTCTAAGAAATTGTTATCTCAAATCCATGTAGTTACCATTGCCTTAATGTTAATAAAAAATCTAATGACTATGTCACACCCTCATAAAACTTACATAGTCTAATCAACTTAATGATCTAGATGCAAGTCTATTGATTTCATCTATATGGTGCAAGGGATCTAAATTGCTTATACTTGACATAGTGCAAGCAGGAGGACCTAACTAGTGAATTTTTGCGTAGTGGTTTGTAACCCTTGTTTTCTTGAAGTAGATTATCTCTTGCCCATATGAGAAAAGGGTAAATACCAATGAATGAGGTATTGGAGTAAGATGGCTGGTTCTGGTTGGATTCTGAGTTTGGTTCTCCTGCCTAACGAATCTGAAACTCGTCATTAACCCTATAGTCATGTTTAATTACAGAGAATAGTGGGAATGAGAGAGACTATTACTGTGTTTTCACTAATGTGAGAGAAGGTGGCAATGAATCAGAAGGAATGAGCATGACTGTTTGAAAAGGTAAATTCTTAAATGGAGGAACATTAATGGTATGACAACAATTAAATCAAAGGGTGACGTTCCTCTCTTGTATTTTTTTCCTCCTTATCTTTAACATGTTTGTGGTGAGTTCTTAATTTATTTTCTCATTGTAAAGGTATGATTCTACCATGTTTCAAATTTTTTAGAAACATCCCAGCATGATTCTGAGGTGTTCCCAAACATGGTACCTAAGATAGTATTATCATTTCGATTGCTCATTAGTTATTTTGTCCTGCAGTTCCATTATGGTCTCATTATTCCAACTAACCAAGAGGAACCTGTAGGTTCTTAAACAAGACTCCAAATTCATCTTTCTACTCGAAACTTGGTCCTAACAGGACAAAGACACTGTAAAATGTAGGATTGCTTGGTGGATGGATGAGAATTTTGATTCTTAGTTGAACATTAGTAAACTAGAATTTTGATTCTTTATCGAACATTATTAAATGATTTTAAAATTGTGTATTTAAATGACAGCTAGTGTTGTTTACTTAGTCTCAGTTGACCTCTAATATTAATAAACATTTGCTGGTTGTCTCTCTTAAGTTTTTTTTTGGGTCAAATCTCTCTTTAAGTTCATTTGTTTAATTATTTGGTAACCCAGGTTTTGTGAGAGAAATGTTTCTTCTTTGACATAATTAGAGCTTTGAAGTGCACATAGTCTAATTCAGATCATTAGAGGTTAAAAACATACAGGTCTTGTCTATTTGAGTTTTATGTAAGTACATATGTATGTATTGATGATGTATAGCACTAAAATCCCACATGAAGCAATTCGGGTTGATTGGGAACCTCATTAAACTTGACTCTTTGCTATTCATGATGAGGGTCTTGTTCCTTGCTACTTCTCGAGTAATCGCTGCAATACGTTGAACTTTCAATTAAATTCTGAGAGTGTGCAAAAGAAAACAATTATTTGATTGGCAAAGTTGAATAAAGGAAACCTTTAGAGTAGCTTGACTGTTCAACTAGATGGTTAGGCTTGCATAAGAATAATGAGGAGTTGATTGCAAAGTCAAACAAAGAGGAAACCTTAAAAGGACAATGCTATTGTTGAGTGTGATAGAAAAATGAATGAGTGAAGTAAAGTGATTGAGAATGGTAGCTACATTGCAGTTTCAACTATGTGTCCATTTTTACAAAGTTGAAAAGCAAAATTTTTTTTTTTCCTTTTTCATTAAAAGAAAAAAATATGAAACGTTTTTTATATTTCAGGGAAATATGAGAATTTATATGTGAATCTACATGTCAATATTTGCATATTGTGAAATTTTAAGGTCTTCCAATTGAAATTAGTCAAAGTGCGTGAGCCATAAGATTTAGAAAAGCAAAATGTAAAACATAAAATTCCTTCAAGACGTATTGTGAAATATCTATAGTGTCTAGGGAAATTCAAAAGGGCCATATTTCTGCCCAGGGTAATGTCCTATCATGCTACATTAGGGGTTAAAGTATAACAATAGGATTGCTACATGTAAAGAAGTGGAATGAGTGAGATTATTTTTAAGAGTCAAATTAAAATTGGGAATTTGTTGCATGCAAGGAAATAAAGTTTCAAGAGACAAATTAAAATCGGTAATATGTTCTTGTCAAGAGCATCCAGGCTAGAACATTCTGTTAATTGGGTTAGAATCGGGAGAGAACATTCTGCTTTACATGTGCTTTCATTTGTATCCTGTGGATTCTCATTAAGATGCTGAAGAAAGTAGATAACTTGGGTTAGAATTGGCTTGTGTTGGGTGGTGTGCATGTTTCTGCAAACGAAGAGTTTTCAGCTAAGTTGACTGAAAACAAAATATGTGGACTGTAAGTTCTTTGAAAGTATGAGTTCAAATGAATCTTGATAAGATTTGAAGACCAGGATATCTCAAAGAGTGAACCTCCTAATATCTAGGATCTATTTGTCAAAAGGATGGAGAAATAAATGGAATCTCACCCATAGGGTACAAGTAAGATAGATGAAATGGATAAGTGTCTGTTGTCCTGTATGACCATTGATGGCACTTAAGCTTAAGGAAGAATTTAACAGGATGACCATTAAGGCCAACCATGCTTTATGGCATGGAGGGCTGGATGGTCAAACACCAAAATTTGCACAAAGTGAAGAAAGGAGATGAGAACTCTTCATTGGGTATGCAGGCACGCCAAAAAAGACAATTAGAAATGAATAAATTGGGCACCATTGGAGGATAAAATGAGATAAGTTCATTTAAAATGGCTTGGTCATGTTCAACCAACATTTTTGGAGGCTGCAGTGAAGAGTTACGATTGGAGATGGAGACTTGGGTTAAAACTGACAGCGAAAGGCCTAAAGACTGGAGAGACACGATGAGGAAAGATATGGAGCATCTACTTAGATTGTACAGAAGTATTCGTGGAGCAGTCGAGCATACCTAGTGGGAAAAGGCTTAGTTTGTTGTTGAATGATATCTACATCTTCTGGTGGTAATATGTAAATGAATATTATGACTATTTAAGTTGAACCTGTATTTTACTTCAACTGTACGAATGATCACTATATTATGTGTACACTTGTGTTGATTTAACAATTCTAGCAATTTTTAGCAGTCACATGGTCACCTGAATATGAGATTGCTAGCATGTTACAAGCTGAAAACAAAATATGAATAGGGAACCGAATCTAACTCACTACCTTTGCATGGAATTTAACTCATAGTAAACCATTAGGAGATCCTGAGGGACCAAGAAAGGTCAGCTTGTGGAAGAAGATGCTGAACAATCGCGCTTTCACAGGAATAGGTTAACTTAGATTCAAGATCAATAGACTGGGGTACATAGCAGACAACTCCTTGAGGCTTATGGGCATATTTGGGCTGTGAGAAACTTCGTTGCATTTGCTCTTTTTGATTTCTTGTCAATGTGAAAAGAGAGGAAAGGGCACAACTTTGAAAGATTATTGAAAGAGTCCTCTGTTTTTTACGATTATTGAAAATTGGTTGAAAGTATTACATTTTCAGCATTATAAAAACTTATGTGTGTGTAAATGCTTTGATTGACATTGGAATTGCTTTGTCTTGTAATTTAGCCCTTCTTTGCATTGGCTATAGTCTTTTTAAATCCAAAAACTGACTTTTTTTTTTTTTTTTTTTTTGAAATTTGGAAAAAATTGAAGGAATCATCATTTGCAGTTTCCAGAGAAGCAGAGGACAACGCACCTTTGGAATCTCTGTCCAAGCTATTCTGTTGCTTAAAGTTGGACCCCATTCTTGCCAAGCTGACTGCTTGCAATTGACATCATCTCATCCAAATCCATCAATCAGTATAAGTACCCTAAGGATCAAAACCCAACCTAAAACGCCTCATTCTTGCAAAGCTCACCGCTTGCAATCGCCAGTCGCCACTACCTCATCCAATTCCATCAATCAGTATAAAGTACGCCAAGGATCAAACTCCAACCTAAAATGCCTCTTTGGATCCTAGGGTAAAGTGTTCAAATGATCTTATCATCATTTACCTGCTTTAGAGAACAGCTTTGTATTCATTGCAGGGGCCTAAGCCTTGTCAGAATATCTGAGTGATAGTTTGGCCGTAGCTTATTTTATAAATCTGCTGATGCAACACATCAGATTTTGGCAGTAGGATTATATTGACTGGGGTACATGCTGTGGAAATTTAATTAATCCACCACCCGCATTTTGCCCTTTCTAACGCTCTGTTGTAGGAACTACTGAGAAGGAATATATCTGATGGAATATAGCAATTTGATGTCATACTTCAAAGATTACAGCCAAGAAGGTTGTCCGGATAACCCTGAATGTATAAATAGCCTAAGAATTGGATGTCGAGCCTATCACTTATGGTTTTAATACCAGGGACTCGTCAGAAAATGCAATTGATCTCTTATCTTTCAGCATAAATATGTCAATGATCTCCCTCTTCTACCAAATGTGCAGAAAACCAAAATCATAATATATAATCTTTGCTTATATGTGACTGTCGTGTGCTCTCATAAATGTAAGTTGTTTGATGTGATTGTTGGGATAGAAATCTGTTCATTTACTTGTTTGTCATATAAAGTGAGCCTGTTACAACTAAATGTAGGTTCGCTGTATCACAGTTTGTCGCGATGGCTTTTTTTCTAGTGCATCTGTAAAGGGCTGTGCATGTCGTAACCCTTCTTACACGGTATATGTTGGAGCAATCGACTGAGACTTTATTGAACAATGCGTGTTTACATGCCTGCCTTCTCATTTTAACTTTTGGGTGGAGCACTTTACTGGCACCCTGGTCCACTGTACTTCTGCTATTCAATTTTCACAGTAGTCTTGAAATCTTATGCTCACAGAGTTGCATAGGAAGACCCACCGAAAGAGCAAATTGGTAGAAAAGGGAACACGAAGTGCGGTTAGTATAGCCAATGCCATGCATTACCTTGTGGGACAAATTGGTTTTAAAGGTTATCCTTGTAAAGCTCAGATTACAGGATGCAAAGAGTGATATGGGATGCAAAGTTTAGCTATATGCATTTTTCAATGTCAATTGCTTTTTCTCTCTACTTGCTTGCAGGTGGCTTCTCTTTAAATTTTATTGGCTCAAGTGTCTTAAAGTTGATCACTCGGAGAAATTAAATTTGTTAGGTTTTGACATGCTTTAGTGCTTGTTTTGAATCTTAGCTTTAGCATTGTGATTAGAGCTGATATCTACCATCAAATCAACCTTTGGGAAGTGTTGATACCAATCTATGTTCAAATAGAGATTTGGTGCCTAGCATTTCTATTGTATGACTTGACAAAAGGATGAGGTAAATAGGTCACAAAAGGAATTAACCGAAATTTTCATCACGTCCTTGATCATGAGAATCTAGGTATATAGTATATACAATGAAAAAAATATTAGTAAATATTCCCTTAAGCAATAACAGTATATGAATGGCAGGCGTTGTATACCTCTCGATATATATAATGTCATCGACTTTACCTTGATGACTTTCACCTACACCCTTCTGCGCTTCCCTAGCCCCATAAGAAAAGAAGGTGCAGCTTCATATGATTTGTAAACATGAATGGCTGATGGTCTTGGCTGGCGATTAATGTTCTGTGCAGTGGCATTGATGAATGGCTGGTAGACAGACATTTATCAGCCATTTGCAATCACTAGTTGTTAGAAGGTGGCTGGCAGTATGAAGCAGAGACAGGTTACGAGGCTCTGGCTGGCACTAACTGAAAAGCTAATGGTCTGTGACTGCAACTGTCATGTTGGTATATCAATGAGAGGTTATTTCGGAAAGCTACACATGGGCATGCAAAGGTAATTTCTTTGAACTTTACATTTGTGAAATCCGCTATTTGGGCACTGATTTCTTTCTACTTTTGAGTGCTGGGAACATGTCAAATATGTAAATGCATCACTTCGTATAGTTTGTTTGTCATTTGTCCCCTCCCCAATTGGAATATAGTATACCTCTTTCATGGCGAGGCCTTCACAGAATGACTAGTGCAGTTTAGTATTTGGAATAATAACCTGATAATATGAGAATATGCTATATTTTCTGCAATCTAGGTATTTAACTAACTACTGTTTGGCTGATATACAAAGCATTTAGAGTATTGTACTCAGCAGTTTAGATAAAGTAATTGTTTCAATTAAGATTTTGAGTTGCTTTTCATCTCACTTTTTACTTTCTTTCAACAAGCAAATGAGCACAGCTTTGCGTGAAAGAACTTAAAATTTGATCAATGTAGGAAAATCTTGAAAATTTAGTTGATCTGTGAAAATGAACTCATATTTTTGGTAAATACAAAATAGATTTAACCAAAGATAACAAATTTTAAGTTTGGAAAGTGTTAAAGAGTTGAGGGATCATGAATTAAAGCGATAAAGATTTAATTCAATTTTTAATTACAATTTTGTCTCTCATTGAATACCATACAAATATGATCCATCTTAGTAAAAACATATATGGGGTTTCATGGAATTTATTGGTAAAAGTGTGAGGTTGAAACCATCTTTGAGTTTATTTTATCATAAAGAGTGATCATGAGTTGCATCGAGGGACAAGTTTTTGCCTGGTTTTGTCAATTGGTATAATGCAAGAGCATAGAACTATTTTTAATTCTCTTGACTCTGTTCACAAGTTACTATAGCAGATTGTTTGTTTTGTTTCTTAATATTTTTGTGCCTCTACTTCAGCCTAAAAAATCCTTTATTAGGTATACTTTCTTAGTTTATAAATGGAGAATTATGATTTTATTAGTCTCTGATGTTTGTTTTAGGCTTTAGAGTATTCCAAATCAAATAATGTTCCTTCAACTAAAGTTGTTCTTTCTATCCCCTGACCTTGAAGCTCAGAAGACAATTTTTTATATTGTACTTTATTTTCAGTTGTTCTTGTTTGTTTCTTTTATATTGTACTTTCTTTTCTGTCAGGAGACATTTTCACGATATATACCTAATGACAACCAACTGTAGTCTTACCAGGTGGTAGATATGCTAGCTCCCAAGTGCCATTTGGAATGCAAAGCAGACATTCCTCCTCCATTGTCCCTCGCCAGCCTGGAATCATCAGTTTTATCCAGAAATGGAATAGAATGGGATGGTTTTATGATTGAGCCGGCTTTTGAATCGGTTTCAGTTCACTTAGAGATTCCATTCTGTGAGCTGGTGGTATCTAGTCAGACTCTTACTATCACTAGTCAACTCAGATCCATTGGTGTATTTGTGGCGTGAAATCAGTAGTTCTCTGGTTTTTGGTTCAGCTATATCAACAGAATTTAATGCATAAGCCATTGGCAGATATCTGAACCCACTGACTTTGACAAACCATAACTTTATATTTAAGTAGCGTAACAGGACCCGCTGTTTGGCTGCTGAAACAACCTGGCTCATGCTCACCCTTAACCTGGATAGTGTCTTCTTGATATTACGTTTCAACCTTAACAGCACCCTTAGATATAAAGGATGCAGTCAACTTTCGGATACTCCATTCGACTTCAAACATGCTATTCCTGCTGCAAAGCTTGCACAACCTGCACTAGGTATATTATTTGTCATTGCAGTCCACTTGTGTTTTCTTGACAACTAACTATGGCTTAAGAACAAAGAAGTGATCATCCAGGTTGGTGCCTTTTGACTTAAGCAGATATGTAAAGGAGAAATAATGGCACAAAGTACAAGGAGGTCAAACTAAAATAGTTTTGGAGCTGGATCAGAATAGTTGAGTTCTAGGGTTTGGAGAAATCGAAATGCTGTAAATAAGATAGGTTTGTGAGAGCTCAGCTGTAAGTTGCTCATAAAGCTTTTCAGATTTCAAATTTGAAACTTCCATTCAGAAATTCATGCTAGCAAATGTAGACATAATATGCACTTTTATTACAAATTCTGCAAGTGATGACGGGGCTCCCAATGGGGAAGCGATATTGTGTTGTGCTTTTTACTGTCCCTTCATCCTTACCTAAATTGTTTTGGCTCCTACTTGTAATTTTTTTCTGCAGATGGTTGAAATAAATGCATATGATATTCACTATCTTTCACTGCACAAACATTTATGTGGATAATCTTTTTTGTCTGACACATTTCTGAATGTTATTCATCTCAGGCTGTGCATATTGAATTAGCTCTTTTCAACTCAAGACTTTCATACTCGTGCCTGTCTACTGCTGTCATTGGATTAAATTGCCAAGGACTCATTTTAACAAGAAATGACAGTGATGACAGGGTGCAGCTGGAGGCACTCAAATTTTTCCATATATGATATTCTTTACGAAGACTAGCTTTGGGAGTTTGATCTTTTTGGATCCGGTTTCTACTTCTGCAGTTTCCTTTCTGAAAACATATTGATGAGAAATTTTGCCTGCATAGGTAGGCACCATCATTGGTTTCGGACATCTGCAATGCTCATGCAACTTCTGAATAGTTTTACCTTCCACCTAGCGTGTTTGCTGAGAAATATGTGATTGAACTCCTCATTTTTGTCTTAAGCAATTTCATAATCAGTGAGTTTGTTCACTCATCCAAATTTAAGATTCTTCTATGTGCATCTAAAAAGGGCTTATCAAATTTTAGACTTTTCTTCTAGTTGTAGGTGCGAAGCCTAGAGTAGTTTCGTAGATATATTGTACTTGTATGTCATGAAATGAAAGGTACAAAATGTGGGTGAGAATCCGTCTGGAGTGCAAAATTTTTATCTTGATTAAGGAACTGAAATTTTCCCTTGATTTTCGGTAGCACGAGAATTTATCTACCAACCAGCAGCATCTTCATGCAGGGAACCCTTCTATGTGCTCTTGTTCAAACTAATCCGTGTTGGTTGCAGGGACTCCGAGAAGTTCACATTAGGCTAGGGGCTGAAACTCGGCTTGAGAGCTGGATGCCACCTGATCAGACCAGTTTTCAGGAGCGTTCAGCTCATGGTTGGTCCGCATCAAGGCCTGGAAGCCGTCTTTTTGGTGCATTTGTTAGGAAGTCGACTAGAGGGTCCAGTAAGGTGTCCGTGCGTGTCTTAAGATCTGTTTACTTCAACAAAAGTCAGGAAAATCTCGAGCTTCGATGTGAAGCTTGATTCGTGATTCAGATGTTTTCGGTGCTGGTTTCTATCGTTTTTATTGCCGACATTTCTTTTTCTTTTCATTGGCCAAGTGTATTCCTGGATTTTGAAGCTTCTCTACGAGGAGTTTGGCAGGCTCCTCGGGGAGATCCCGAGTGGCTCTTGACATTTCTTTTCTAATTCACACAATACTTAGGATAGAACTTTAATCATTTCATGCATGTCTTTAATAATAAAAACCAAAAAATCAAAAAATTTCAAATTTTAATAAAGGGCAAATACAACCCTAAAATATGCCTAGTATGGCATAAATATGCTCAACTTTTTTTGTCACAAAAAATCCTGAATTTGTTCACTGTGATACAAATATGTTTAATTTTTTTGTGTCACGAAAAACTCTAAATTTATGACATATATGCCTTTTATTATAGTTCCATCTATGGTCTATTTATGACATTTGTATAAGTTTTGGATTTTTATTACACAAAAATGTTAAGGATATTTGCAGGCATTCATTATGGGAATGGTATAAAATTAGGAGTCATAAACAATTTTTTATTAACATTTAGAAGAATCATATTTGTGATAATTATCCATGCATCACATAGAATAGGAAGCATGTAACTTTAGGCAATTGCATCCTAGGCATTTTAGGATAGTTTCTTTCCTTTTAAAAAAAGGTATTAACATCTCAAAAATCCCAAGTTAGTATACATGTGATAATTTATCCAAATTAAAATCACAAACAAGTATACATATGACAGATTTACGCTTCATTTGTTTTAATTAAATTTGACCATCGAATTGTTGAGTTAGATGACAAGTGTAAACATAAGTGTATCAATTTCTGATTTTTTATTAATTTAATTTAATGGAAACTAACAAAGTATTATCACACATGTGCTCATTTGGAGTCTTTTGTAGACAAAAAATTAGTTTTGGTCAAATTTGTCACTGGTGTATAAGTTTAGATTTTTGATAGTTAAAAAATTATTTTGGGATAAATTTATCTACCAGTTTGGAGTTTTCATAGTATTAAACCTTAAGAAAAAAAGCATATAAACCGCCTTGATGGTTTGTGTTTTTGGGCTCTCTCTCTCACGAAGGGAGGAGTTCGAATCCCCCACGGTTGCTTGGGATTTTAAGTGGGACGTCGGGGTGGTGGGTCCTCCCGCTTACATGTCCCCAGGTTTACTCACGGCCGCCTTAGGTTGCCAGACGGGATTTTAGATCACAAATAAAAAAAAATAATATCTCGATGTCATAAAATATTACATGTCATTCTAGGTTAGATATCATTTTAAAATTTATGACTAAATTGACCAAATTAAAATGTTTAAAACTAAATTCGTACAAGCGCAATAGATTGTTGACTTTTTTAGTTTATTAGTAATTTGTACGGAGTTCCTGGATCACCAAAAAAAAAAGCATATGTATATCTTGATGTCAGAAAATATTACATGTCATTCTAGGTTAGATATCATTTTAAAATTTAGGACTAAATTAACCAAATTAAAATATTTAAAACTAAATTCGCACAAGTGCAATAGATTGTTGACTTTTTTAGTTTATTAGTAATTTATACGGGGTTCATGGTCACAAAAAAAAAAAGAAAAACATATGTATATCTCGATATCAAAAAATATCACATGTCATTCTAGGTTAGATATCATTTTAAAATTTAGGACTAAATTGACCAAATTAAAATGTTTAAAACTAAATTCATACAAGCGCAATATATTGTTGACTTTTTTAGTTTATTAGTAATTTGTACGGGGTTCCTAGGTTACCAAAAAAAAAAAAAAAAAAAAAGCATTTGTATATCTTGATGTCGAAAATATTACATGTCATTCTAGGTTAGATATCATTTTAAAATTTAGGACTAAATTGATCAAATTAAAATGTTTAAAACTAAATTCGTACAAGCGCAATAAATTGTTGACTTTTTTTAGTTTATTAATAATTTTGTACGAGGTTCATGAGTCACAAAAAAAAAAACATATGTATATCTCGATGTCAGAAAATATCACATGTCATTCTAGGTTAGATATCATTTTAAAATTAAGGACTAAATTGACCAAATTAAAATGTTTAAAACTAAATTCGTACAAATGCAATAGATTGTTGACTTTTTTTAGTTTATTAGTAATTTTCTCGCATTGCAATGAATTCTAAAATACTCTACTTTCCTCAACTAAATTCTAAAAGTGGCAAATGGATGTCATTGAACTTGAATGGAATGCTATGCATGTCAACGGAAAATCACTTTCTTTAAATGCAACTGCAGAAGAAAACATGGAGCATAAGTATGCAAATTTCTAAATGGTAATAATACCTAAAATGAGCTTTTAGTTTAATCTAATTTAATCAAGTTCTTGTAAATAGATTTTCTTATTCGCAATGTAAAGAGGTCTTCCGTACTTTATCAGGTTCCCTAGTAGGCCTAATAAATAAAATAGTGACGACGTAGTAAAGAAAGAAATCAAGTTGCAATCAGTAAGGATTATTTACAATAATTCATGAGCTCTCTTGAGATTCATTTAGGGAGGGGGACCATGATAAATCTAGACCATCGAACCATGTCTTATAACCCATTTATTTATGTGAGCCATTCATTCGAGATAATGAAGATTCAGGTCGCTCCTCCTATCCATTTTTTTATGTTCTTATAGGCTAATACTTTCGATCTTTCAAGGCGGTAACTTTGAGGGCGAATGAGACAATCATCATTCAGCACACGGACCCATTAGGACCCCCCCAACCGAGCCAGGGCCATCCCATTCCCACATTCGAATTCTCGAAACAAACAACATTCGAATTTGCCGGTCCGAGAAGGGAGTGGGATTCGACGGTCCAGCTGACCAAAAGGCTCTTCCTTTTCTTTGATAAAAATGTCATCTTTACGGGTAGGGGGGGAAGTTGGAGATGATGGTCCTACCCATCGTTGAATCTTCCCCACGTTGTTTCTCCTCTGTCTCTCTCTCTCTCTCTCTCGTTCCCACGATCCCTTTTCTTCTGCGGGCAGGCGAAGACACCCCAGCCCAGCACGCAAAAACAGTCTTTCTTCCTGTTCTGTTCTGTTCTGTTCTGTTCTCTGCCGTTGTCTCTGTTTTGTGCGCACAATTCAGAGCCGAGGAGGAGGAAGAGGAAGAGGGTAGGCGGTGGATCGGCGGCATATTCGTGTTGAAGCGAGACGCGGGGCGATAAACCCACCCCTCCCCTTCCCCATGGTACCCACCTTCCTCCTCTTCCTGACGTGGGTCCTCGCCGCGAGCTCCGGCGTCGTCGGCGGCGGCAACTACGGTGTCTTCAGCCTCAAGTACCGGTACTACGGGCAGGAGACGTCCCTCAGCGCCCTCAAGGCCCACGACACCCAGCGCCAGCTCCGTATCCTCGCCGGCGTTGATCTCCCCCTGGGCGGCACCGGCCGCCCTGACGCCGTCGGGTACGAATTTCCGTCGCTCTCTGGCTTGGTTTCCTTATCGATTACGTCCTCGGGTCGGGTTCCGTCGGAGTCGTCGATTCTGCCGTCGTCGTTGTGGTTGACTTGTGCGACTACCTATTTTTATTTTTTTTTTTTTGGTGAAAGTAAGTGATATAATAGGAAAAGGTCAAACTGTACAACCAATCTTGTGCGACTCCCTATTAGGAGCTGATAAAACATGATTTGTTGTATGTTTTTTGCATGAAGGCAGCTAGTGTTTGGATGATGAGACGGGGCGTAGTTGAATATAGGGTCAATTCCATTCCATTCCATTTTGTGTGTGGAAACTGATTTCTGGGTCTGGATTCTTTTAGGCTTTATTATGCGAAAATCGGTATTGGGACCCCTGCGAAGGACTACTATGTACAAGTCGACACGGGGAGTGATCTCATGTGGATCAATTGTATTCAGTGCAGAGAGTGCCCCACAAGAAGCTCCCTTGGTGTATGTAAATGCTTTCGTCTCTGTAGTTGTTCCTCTGTTCTAGTCTTTCCTGACTCAACGATTCTTTGATCTGACTCATTGTCTTTATTCTATTAGATAGACCTCACGCTGTATGATATAGAGCAATCGGAAACTGGTAAACTGGTCTACTGCGATAACCCGTTTTGCATAGGGTATAGTGGAGGTCCCTTGTCAGGCTGCAGCGCTAATGTGTCTTGTCCATATCTTGAGATATATGGCGACGGGAGCTCCACTGCTGGATACTTTGTGAAGGATGTGGTGTTATACGATCAAGTATCTGGAGATCTCCAGACAACAACTGCAAATGGAAGCGTTATATTAGGGTCAGTTTCATCTTCATTGTTTAAGTAATACGCTAGTAGGGTTCTTGACCTTCAACTGTTTCTTGAACTTGTTACTAGGAGAGGGGTCCTTGGTACAACATAATAGGACTGTGTCTTCTGATTTTGTGCTTCTATAGCTAATTGACTGTTGGCTTGTAATTGAAACAAATGAGACTTACGTGTTCTTTTGCTTTTAAACTACCTGTCTTAGTGCCATGGTGGCATATTTGAGTACCAATAGTATAAAATTAGGGGTATCACGGACAAAGTAGCAATTGACAGAGTGTTTTGGTGGTTGGTCGGTGGAGGGGGTATTGCATACAAATTGCAGTGAGGAATTTGTTGAATGGTCTAATACATGTTCAGTTCA
This sequence comes from Eucalyptus virginea, assembly GCA_014182375.1. NCBI lineage: Eukaryota > Viridiplantae > Streptophyta > Magnoliopsida > Myrtales > Myrtaceae > Eucalyptus > Eucalyptus virginea. The sequence goes on from CM024521.1 coordinate 2,160,869, forward strand.
GTCTTTAAAATGGTTTTGCTGCTTGTGACATATAGGTGTGGCGAGAGACAATCTGGAGATTTAGGTTCAGATAATGAAGAGGCACTTGATGGCATCCTTGGTTTTGGAAAATCAAATTCATCGATGATTTCACAGCTAGCTTCATCTGGAGATGTCAAAAAGATGTTTGCTCACTGTTTAGATGGTACGAATGGTGGTGGTATCTTTGCAATTGGACGCGTTATTCAACCAAAAGTGAATACAACTCCTATGGTTCCTGACCAGTATGTTTTCTTCTCCTACTTTCTTTTGGGCATTTTGATGCATTTCCAAGTTGCATATCTTCTAAAATGTCTTCATTTAAATTTTAGTCGTACTTTTCTGTTTGAGTGGTTTCCTCCTTTATACTAGTTCCTTTGTATTAAATTGTTTAACTTCTCTATATACTCTTAGTATCACTGGCCAAAAAACCCTGATATTTGTTGGAATTTTTGTCCTTGTCCCTGTCCTTGTCCTGATTTTCAGTCTTGCTGATTTAATTTAAGTGAAAAAGGTAACTCTAGAAGGACTTCTTGATTTGGTACCATGATCACTTGGCACGTATATGATGTGAAAGCAACTGTTAAAGAACTTCTAGAACAGTTGCATTAGCATAATTCTAGTTTGTTGGCCCAGGGCAAGAATTTGCCCCGACATTTATGGACCATAGTTTCTTGCCCAAGTGGAGTCATTAGGCTCACTGTTTGGGTGCTATCCGCAAGTTCAATCTGGTAAATGTAGAACTGATCTGCCGTGCTCAAGCCCACCCTGATATCAGATGAGAATGGAGTTCATACATGGTGTACTCAGTTTCCTTAGAAGAAGTTTTTCTTGCTATAAATATACCCTATAATGTCATTGATTTAGCTTATGGTGTTGTTTCTGGATGCCAACTTTAGTCCAGTAATTTTAACACGTTTTAAGTCAAGTTCATGTAATCTCTTTTGTAATATTTACAGGCCACATTACAGCGTCAACATGACTGCAGTTCAAGTCGGTCTTGAGTTGCTAAATCTTACAACAGATGTGTTTGAGATAGGAGACAGAAAGGGCACCATACTTGACAGTGGTACAACCTTGGCCTACCTTCCAGAAATTATCTATCAGCCATTAATAAACAAGGTCTGTGGTATAACAGGATGTCGATGTTCAGTATTCTCCCATATTGCTCACTTGGATGTATTTGTGCCTTTTTTGTTTTCAGATTATTGGTCAGCAGCCTGATTTGAATGTCCACACGGTTAATGATGAATACACTTGCTTCCAATATTCAGAGAGGTATAGTGTATCTATAGACATTGACATTGATCCATCATTCAGAAAAGGCATTTTGCAGTTATATATGTTGCATTTGATTTTATAAATGTTTTTTCCCTGTAAAGGAATTTGATAAATGGGTCAGGAATCTGCATAGTGCTTTCGCCAATATTAACACATTCATAGCGGGAAAAATGAAGAAAAAGAGGTCTAGATGGACTAGCAAAATGTTTTCGTGTGGGAGGTTTGAGATCCCCTCTCAGCCAAATTTCTGTCCCAAAGCAAAAGAGGATTATGTGTCTGCAGTTTTTCAAGCCTTTGTAGCGTTTCCGGTTTTGACTTAGGCTGCGCATGATAAAATTTCTACTTCTCTATTTCTCTGTTTCTCTGTTCCCCGGAACAAGTTTGAAACAAAAATCCATTTGGTAACGCAATTTGATTTTTCTATTTCTAGAATAAATTTTTATTCCAGAAATTGATTTGAAGAAGAAATCATAAGCTAAAATTTTTAACTTTCAATTTCTAAAATAAAAATTGAGAAATTAATTTCTAGCCAGAAATCAATTTTTTCCAGAAATTTTGTCATGCGCACTCTTAGTCTTGTTACTTTTGCTAATTCTAAAAGGGTTATGTTAGGAAGATTTGTTCTCCCTAAGTAGGGGTGTCTAAAAAATTTATACTTAAGTGTGCTAATTCTAAGAGAGTTATGTTAGGAAGATTTGTTCCCCCTAAGGGGCATGGAATCTTTTTTGTGCATGCCATTTAAACTCCGGTTCCAATTTTTCGGAACCGCCACTGCTTCTGGCTTTCTAAGGGGCATGGAAGAGCCAATAGTTGATGGCTGATTTCACAAGCCTGAAAGAAGAGAAAAGATTATGGTGTCAAAGTTCCTTTTTGATTTTAAAAGAGTTTTGGGGGATGTGATCTTGTGTCTGTAGTATTCACATGATTTTGATATTCATTTAATTTCCGAACATAGATTCCTTTACACGGTGCTATAATGCATTGTGTAGCTTGTACCTTTTATTGCACGATAACTATATGATCTCATTCATGTATGTTTCTCCTGTTGCAGCGTTGATGAAGGATTTCCTAATGTCACCTTTCATTTTGAAAATTCGCTCACTCTGAATGTTCATCCTCACGAATATCTATTTCCTTATGTAAGTATGATGACCTGCAATCTCTGCATTTACCTGTTTAATGATGCCTTTTCTTGGTCAAAATTTTGATATGCTTAACTTAACTGTTTGTTATACCATAAAGGGTTAGGGACCTAATTTTTAATAGAAAAGTAGAGGAACTATGGGTCCTAATTCTTCTTGGAGTAAGATAAATGATGTTTGACATTGATGTTATGGAGGTCCTTGATAGTTGATATCCTAATGAGGAACTCAGTTAATCACTTTCTAATATGAAAATAGAAAATTTGGGATGTTTTCCAAAATCAAACACGGCCAAAGCTGCCAGGGATCCGGGGCTCGCTTCATTCTATACTATCAGTCCTATTTGTCTGTATATGCCACTTACAGTAGTTATAAAGTTGTCTGGAAGTGAATGAAAAGGATCTCTGAAATGTGGGGAGCATTGAGCTGTCAACCCTGTCTTCTCCAGTGTCAAGGTGGCAAGAGCCTGTCTCTTGTGGCAACTAGAGCTGGTGGAGCTCATGGTAATAATTTGTTCGTCTGAAGGAAGAGGTTCCCTGGTTCAAGCAGGGGCAATCGGTAGAACTTTAGAGCTGGTCTTAAAAGGGATCCATTGAGGAGCTCCAGTTTTCATGGAGATTAATAAGACAGAAATGTATCAATTTGCTACCTATTTAGTCACTTAGAACTCCCAATGTTTTGTGCATAGTCTGCAAATAAGGCTGTTTGCACATCCCAGCGTACTCTGCAAATTGAGACAAATAAATAATGAAAAACTGAATATTTCCTTGCTTCTGCGAAGGGAATTAGGGAAAGCTAAAAAAATTAAAAAAAATTAATGGATTAATGGGTGAATAAGATGGATCAATTTCATGATAAGTTATTGTAAATAACAGGTATATAATTTATCATCATGGCTTGCACATAAATGTGTTAAAATTTCACTGCCATTCGATATGCAAGCAGGACACTAACAAAAGGGATTAAGATTGATGGGCTATTTCGGGTAGGACCTGGATGTATAGGACCAAATAGTGTACTCTTCTATTCGCATGATATTTGGTAATTGGGCTGGTGGCAAGATGGGTCTGAGTATCTATTATCTATTCACCTTTCCTATTTTATGCATCTATAATGAGTTCATTCATTTCAAAGGTTCATTTTCCTAATACTGGATTTGCAGGAAGGTTTATGGTGTATTGGTTGGCAAAATAGTGGGATGCAGTCTAGTGACAGAAGGAACTTGACACTTCTCGGAGGTATATTAATGTGTAATCTTACACGTCTTCTTACAACACACTCATTGTCGTATCATCTTTTCTTCTTCATTTGGAAATTTGGTATTTGGCAAACTTTAATCACCTAAGAATTTTCTTGGCTGATATAAAAAGAGCATTCTCTGTGTAAGATTTGATCCCCTTCCTTGGACACTTGATTTCTGCATCCAGCTGATCTCTACAGTGTAAGCCTTGTGTCTGATGTATTGTCCCAGAGATGTCAGCATTAGTTATCCCTATAGCTATTACTAACAAGCTGTCCTTAAGCCAAAGGACACTTGATTTCTGCCTCCACGTGATCTCCACAATATAAACCTCTTGTCTGAGGTATTGATTGTCCCAGAGGTGTCAGCACTAATAATCCCTGTAGCTATTACTCTCTCTCTCTCTCTCTCTCTATCTCTATATCTACATCAAGTGTTATTGCCTTAATGGCTCCACAGTTTCTTAATATACGTTGTTGATGCCAGTGAAGCAGGTTTGAGGTTTCGATACCTAAAAACCAATGTCTAACTCTGCAATCTTAATTTTGGTTCTCACAAGGGCTTGATTTCAATGTTCTGAGAAGACATAAACTTCTCTTTGGAGGAAATAATAGTAGGCATGTCAATAGCATATCATCAGTGAGGATGAGAAAGGCCTTGAGCATTCACTACCTGATGAAACTTTCTTTTATGGGCAATTCTGCCCCAGTTTAGAGTTGTGGTCCTCTCAAGTCCTCCATGGTTCTCAAGGCAATTTTTTTCATGCCATTCTTATCAAAATTAACCATCAATCTCTCTATATGTTAAGGAAGCTCCCTATCATATCAGAGAGTGTGTTGTGGCCAACAGCATGCTTCACTGTACATCGAAAAAGTTAGATCTTTTAGGTATCCTAGTTTCACCATTTTGCGGCAGCAGGTTATATTTGACCAATTGGCTTTTGAACTTACTTTTCCCCAGTTGTTTGTTCTGACCTCATATTTTGTGAGTACTGCTGCTTTGCTCTCTTAAAATTTGTTATTCTGCCTCCTTACTTTCTGAGACTACCAGCTGCTTCCACTTGGGGTATTCCAATGGTAGATTAACTAAAATTGTTGTACCTTTTTTATCTTTTAGTTGAGGCTTTTAGGTCTCTAATCCTGTAAATGTTTGTTTGGTTGAGATATGTAACCAGAGTTTTATGAAGAAACTAAGTGTATGGATCATCTTCAGCAGTATTCCTAGGGATTGACATTGAATGCACACCGTTGGTACTTCTATGATAGTTAAAAATTTTGTTAAGTTCGGACACATCAAACACAGAATTTCTTGTACTCGATGTCAAGAAGCCTGATATCTTGTTTGGTCCATCACTGAGCTGCTGTGGATGATGCCATTCCAAATTTTCACTGTCAAAAGCTGTTATAGCGGTTCTTTTCCCGTACTTAAAGAATCTATGCTAAGCTTCATGTGCTGCTTTGCAGATTTAGTGCTTTCAAATAAGCTTGTTGTGTATGATCTGGAAAAGCAGGCCATTGGATGGACGGAGTACAATTGTAAGTACCATGTCACTTTTCCTCTGTTGTTTATGGATCTTTTCTTCATTCCACTATGTTTCCATTGAACTTGTATAAGGGTAGGAATATCCTAGTACTCTCAAGTTGTAGGTGAGAATTGGATGTTAAGGTCTAAATTGAACAGCTGAACAAGAAGCATTTGCTTTTTCATGCTATCCTTTTACCGTGGAGGTCTCCTACCTTGTTTGTTTGTTTGGTTATATAGGAACAACAACCTTGGACATTACTAGGATCAATGAGTCTATAAAATTTAAGGTTAATGAGCAACTATTCCCGTTTCTTGATCTCTTGTTGTTTCTTTCAGGCTCTTCAAGCATTAAGCTGCAAGATGAACACAGTGGAACGGTACATTTAGTAGGTTCCCATTACATTCCCTCTGAAAGCCCTCCTCCTTGTGATGTAACGGCGTTGGTTCCGTTCATTTTACTGTTGACGCTGCTGCAGATATTCATACACCAAAACATGTGAGAGTCAATCAAATAAAGGTGAAAGTTAACATATAGGGAAGATTGTTAAACTGATCACACAACTGTGAAGTAGGCACTTTTGACGATTGGTAGTGATCATGGTTTGCCCGGGCATCCTAGGATAATGTAGTTTGTCACTTTGTGTTAATAATTTTTGTCCCCAAAGTGAGAATCTTATATTACCCATAACTAATGCATGTATAGTCTCTCTCTCTCCCCCCTTTCTCACATGTGCAAACAATTCTATAGAAGGCCAAGTCACCCAAATACAGATATTCCTCTCTGATTTTAGTTCTGCTGAAGTTTTGTGTTGGAAATTTTTGCTTGTAATCTCTTGAACATTCTATAAACTGGACTTGCAAAAAATGGTTCTTACATGTGTTTATATTGCTTTTCCTGCTAGCCCAAAATACGGTCGGTTCTTTAGGTTCCTTAACTACAATGTAATTACTCAAGATCAGACTGGGACATCCGGTGCTGGGGGTGCGCAAATGCCTTTTATCTTTATATGAATCTGACCGGTTGTCTTTCAGAGTGGGAAAAAAACTGAAATTAAGGGACACATGAAGCTCAAACTGTAGTTTCGTCGTATACCTTGTGATGTTCAGCTGTGATATTCGATATTTTGTTAGTTGAGGTGCAGTGTCTAAATCAACTCCGAGGAATTGAGCATAGTTGTTAAGTAAGGGTGCGTTTGGTAACCTTTATAAGGAACAATTTTTTTTTCAAAAATACTTTTTTTTCTGTTTCTGCTCTCGGGAATAGTTTCTGAGTATTTGAATGAGTTTGGTAACTATATAAAATTTTATTCTTAGGAGAGAAATGCATTTGGTACAACCCGATATATTTTTATGATTTAAAATTTCTTTTCATTTAGCAATAATTTTATTACATCTTTTTTCTTTTCTTTTCTTTTTTTCTTTTTCTTCTCCTAGCTAGTCAGTGGCTGGCGACCAGCCAAACAAATGCCTACAAGGTCGGCCTTGGGGAGGCTCGCCGGCCACCCCAAGCCTCGTCGTGATTGGATGAGGCTCCGCTAGCCTCGCCCGGCCACCGGCGAGGTCGAGCCGAGCCTTGCTGTGGCTAGGCGAGTCTGGGCCACTGCGAGGTCAGCCTCACCCGGCCAACGTGAGGCTTGGGGGGTCGGCGAGGTTGTTGGAGCCTCGTTTGGCTAGTCGTCGGTCGGCGCCGAGGCTAACCACCGATTAGGGGAATAAGGGAGGAAGAAAAAAAAAGAAAAAAAAAAGAAAAGGGGGAAAAATTGATTCTTGAATATTGTTTCTTGAATTGTTCCTGGGAACAGGAAGTAAATTTTTTATTTATTTTTTTTTTCTGGTTTCTGTTCCAAATATATTCTCAGGAATAAAAAACTTACCAAACACGTTTATGTTTTATTTCTACTTTCAGGAAAAAAAAAAAACAGAAATACTTGTTCCTAAAAGTGTTACTAAATGCGTCCTAAATCACTATTTATGATTTGTCATATACTAAGGTTGACATCATAAATAGTGTTGATCATTCTCTCTGCATCTACTAGTTAAAATCTTGCATCTCACTTTTGTCTGTGATCCTTCTGTGGAAAAGAGGTGATCAATACCAGCAAGCTGTTGTGCAAACGTTAGTATACACATGAGGTGGATATGCCTGCAACGCGCTTTTGTACTTGGTTTCTCTAGGTTTCGGCATTTAGACCTATCGACACGCTTTTTACCGGCATTCTTCCTCGTACATGATTGGTCTTAGATCTTGCATAATGGTGCATATGGCTCCGACTGGATGCATGCACTTGATCTATCTAATAATAATCTCTTAGAAGGAATTTTTGGAGGGATTTTCCACACGCCTGATTATATTCCACTATAACAAGAGAGATACAGATCGAGTCTAAGCCTCACTCGCATTGGAAATCCCAAGAACTAGGGTTCAAAGAATACTTGGAATGTGAGTAGGTGAAGGAGAGCTTTTGGAGGGGTGGCAATGGCAAGCCCCCGCCGACCACACAATCGTTGCGATCCACCACCTTGAGCAGCCTTGGGCTAACCAAGGACTGATTGAAGCTCCCGCATTCGACGTGCACGTTGATTACCGGGCACATGGGGCAGTTGTTCTGCACTTCGACCCTGAACTTAGGAGGATCTCCGAATCCAACTTGAGTCTGCTTCACCGTCGGGCCGTTGGCAGCGCACTTGGCCCCGGACCCTGACACAAACGAGATGGTTAGCATGAACAAGCGACGATGAAACATGGGATAGATATCATCGTATGTCAATGATACGTGACAAGCAGAGAGAGAGAGAGAGAGACCAGAATGAAAGAGGCCGGAGAAGGAGAGGAAGAACCAGGCAAGGAGAGCGAAGGATGCTATGCATTTCATGTTGAGCAACCGAGAGAGAGAGGGAGACTTTGGACGGAGTGTTTGAATGATTGTGTTGTGTACTTGGGGTCACATACAACCCTCCTTGATGTTTATAGGCATTGGGAAAAGAAAATTAGCGGGCATGAACGCTCGTTCTATAAGATGGAGATGGTAAAGCTGATACAGTAACAATGAAATAAAACACGGTCATTGGAGAGAGAGAGAGAGAGCTTTGGTCACATGTTTGAGGTCAGAAGCAAAAGGGCCTCTGGCCAATAATTCGACCTGCAAAAGGAGATGCGCCTCTGCAAATCCCAAGCAGGGCCCCCTCCCTCTCTGTCCCTCTCCTTCTCGCTGAGTCCACATGCTCTGGTTCACCAATGCAGTGGCAAGTCCCACGAGAAGGCCATCACGAGACCGAATTGCGATGGGGACGGGTCGTGCTAAAGGAGACACGCCCCGGAATAAAAGTATTTTTCCGTATCTAATTAGCCCTTCTTTTTTCCAGTCTTGGGAAGTGACTTTGTCGATGCACAAACTCCGCGCGACGGGAAGCAGTCGACTCCCGTGCTTCCTGACTTGTAATCTGCAAATCGCAGAAAAGGGAGATTCCCCGGGTCTTTACCTTACTCTCGAACGCTTGAACCAGAAGGTATTCATAGTAGGGAGAGAGAGAGAGAGAGCGAGAGAGTCTCATTTTATAGGGAGAATAGTAGTGTTATGGACTTGATTAATATGCCCCATGAAAGGTTTGTAGTTTGGGCAAAAGCCACAAAAACATACTATATTCATTGTGACATATTTATCAAAAACTTTTTTTTTCAATAACACCAAAATCTAAAACCATGACTACGGTCTAAAATGCCCTTTGTTAAGATCCATTAATAAGGGAAAAGTGCCAAAAAAGTCCTAAACCTTTTGTCATTGTGCCGATTTAGTCCTAAACCTTTTTTGGTGCCGATTTAGTCCTAAACCTTTTTAAGTTGTGCCAATTCAGTCCATTTGGCCGGCCGGGCGCGTGGGCCCGGCCGTGAGACACCTGGCGGCGAACAATTTTTTAATATTTTTTCGAATTTTTTTAATCTTTTTCGAATTTTTTTTCGAATTTTTTTTTTTTCTACTTTCTTCTTCCTCGGCGGCGCCGGCCGGCTGAGGCGAGGGCCGGCGAGGCTCGCCCGCCGGCCACCGGCGGAGGCGAGGCTCGGGCCGGGCGAGGCCGAGCCTCGCCTCGCCGGGCGACGGCAGCCTCGCCGTCGCCGGGCGAGGCTCGTCCCCGCCGGCTCGGCGAAGGCGAGGCCGCCGTCGCCAGATCCGGCGAGGCTCGACCTCGCCACGGCCGGGCGAGGCCGAGTCTCGCCTCGGCTAGGCGACGGAGGCCTCGCCGTCGGCCGGGCGAGGCCGCCGTCGCCGGATCCGGCGAGGCTCGACCTCGCCACGGCCGGGCGAGGCCGAGCCTCGCCTCGGGCCGGGCGACGGCGGCCTCGCCGTCGGCCGGGCGAGGCTCGCCCCCGCCGGCCGGCGAAGGCGAGCCTCGCCGGATGGGCGACGGCGGCCTCGCCCGGCCGACGGCAAGGCCTCCGTCGCCTAGCCGAGGCGAGGCTCGGCCTCGCCCGGCCGTGGCGAGGTCGAGCCTCGCCGGATCCGGGCGACGGCGGCCTCGCCGTCGCCGGGCGAGGCTCGCTTCGCCGGGCGGCGGGGGCGAGCCTCGCCCGGCCGACGGCGAGGCCGCCGTCGCCCGCCCGAGGCGAGGCTCGGCCTCGCCCGGCCCGTGGCGAGGTCGAGCCTCGCCAGATCCGGCGACGGCGAGGCCTCCGTCGCCTAGCCGAGGCGAGGCTCGGCCTCGCCCGGCCGTGGCGAGGTCGAGCCTCGCCGGATCCGGCGACGGCGGCCTCGCCGTCGCCGGGCGAGGCTCGCCTTCGCCGGGCCGGCGGGGACGAGCCTCGCCCCGACGGCGAGGCCGCCGTCGCCCGCCCGAGGCGAGGCTCGGCCTCGCCCGGCCGTGGCGAGGTCGAGCCTCGCCAGATCGGCGAGGCCGCCGTCGCCCGCCCGAGCCTCGCCTCGCCGTGGCTGGGCGAGGCCGACCTCGCCGGCCCTCGCCTGCCCACGGCGGCGGCGGCGCCGGCCAGAGGAAGAAGAAAGTAGAAAAAAAAAAAAAAAATTCGAAAAAAATATTAAAAATTGTTCGCCGGCGGGTGTCTCCGCCGGCGTCCACGCGCCTCCGCCGGCCAAATGGACTGAATTGGCACAACTTAAAAAGGTTTAGGACTAAATCGGCACCAAAAAAAGGTTTAGGACTAAATCGGCACAATGACAAAAGGTTTAGGACTTTTTGGCACTTTTCCCCATTAATAAGCACCATTAAAAAGTTACTTGCATGATTATCATAAATCAAACTACATTGACATGACACATGGGTGGTTTAAGTAAAATAAAAATGATGTTTTGACTGAAAAATAATTTGACAAAACCTTAACGTAGGGTAAATACATCACATAAGTACAATTTTGACGTTTTCTTTTCTTTTTCTTTTATGTCAAAAGAATAAATTTAGGATATATGTGTCACAATATGCATAATTTTAGTTTTTTTAATGTCACAAAAAAAAATACCTTAAAGTAAATATGCTATGATGGGTATAGTGAAAAATTTTATAGCTTTTTCCCTTGTAGTTTATATGTCGTCATATGTGTCAACCGAACTCACAATGGGTTTGTAGCTTGTATGGATTCCAAACGAATTGACATTAAAATTCTTTTACTTTATGTGAATAGAATCAACCCTAAGGAACGTTCTTTTCATGAATTTTCTTTTCATGCAATATAATTTTAGTGACCACGGCTCAACTAAGGCCCAAAGCCAAATCCACCCAATACCTCCCATTTCGAAAGTGCATTGATCAATCCGCCGCCACTATCACTTCATCATCGCCACCACTAGCTTACCTCGACGTTCCCACCACCACCGCTGGCAGGTCTTTCCCTTATCTCAATTGCAATTTAGACAGTGCCATCTCTACGTAGCTAAATCCCAACATTTAAAGGAAGGAAAGCGTCGCAAAATCCCGTGAGATGCTCATCACATCACAGTCCGAAGCGAAAATCGACCAAACCAACTTGCATCTTCTCTGTCTGTACTCCTTTGCCTTTTGGGCTCCAGAAAACAACCTCGTATCGTATCTTCAACAAGTGAACGCTATCCAACAAACCTTAAAAGGACGAGAGGGACACCTTCAAGACGAGAGAACCGCAGCAAAGGATTATCCAAAACATATCCAAAACAATATGCACATAGCAAGGGAAAAGAGTGACGACATATAACGACAGCTATGACATTAAGAAATCAAATCCGAAAAACAAAAGATATCACTTTCAATGCTTCCACTTCCCAATAAGAATAAAATTACAGGAGAAACCAAAGGAAGGCTGGGAACAACAAGCCGACCCAGGACAAAAACAAAGGCCAGTGCCCACCTCCCCAGCCAATAATTCACAAAACCCCCCCAACCCAAAATATGGAAAGAAGAAAAAAAGAAGAAAAAGTCCTTCATCCTCACTTTCTTCATTTATGAATACAACTGGTAAAAGAATCAAGTAAGATATTGAAGAATTCTATGTACTGATGAAGAATTATCAAAAAGATCATCAGGTTGCTGACCTTGAAACACCACATCACAGAGAGCCCCTACCAAGAAGGGCGGCCCTCAGATGATGTCGAACCCCCACGTCTTTTTTTATTCAAAACTCTTGAGGCCTACTCACCACAGGGCATTACCGCTTTCAAGGGTTCTCTTGAGAAGATACTGTTTGCTCATTGGATGCAGATTGGGAAGTAGCATGGCTGCTCGAATTTGAATCGAGGAAGAGGCAAACCACAGCACAGTCATCAACCTTGGCATATGGATACTTGAGCCTCCAAGCTCGAATGGCTGACTCAACTAAGGTTCTTGCAGCACTCGACCTCGGTGCTGAGGCCACTATGTCTACAACTTCATTGTTTGAGAGGACATCCCAAATCTGTCGAAAGAGGCAAGGCAATAACAACACAAGTTATTTAAACATGAGCACCAAGTACCCGAATTTTCGAGTATACAAAACCCTTTTTTTCTTTCAGTGTCCATCTGGTAATTTCTATTAAAGGGACATTTATGTTGAGAACTCAGGGAAAAAGAAAATAACCATAACGAAGTTTGGCAGATGACAAACTGACACTAAGGCAGTAGACAAAGCTTCTATTCATCCAGTGCAAAGATAAGATGCTTGTAATAAACATTTGTCCGAGAAGAAATGTTATCATCTCCCATAGATACATGCATAATGTACAAGGTCAAAGTTACTTCTCTTTGTATAAAACTGAGCGCCATAGACAATCCTCTAAAGGCAATTATGACATATTAAAGGTCGTGTTTTTGTATTATAGTAATGCCTTCTTTAGGCATCCCCACTCCATTTTAAGAATGTGTTTCCATTTCAAGACTTGATATAATGGATATGCTTTAAATCAAAACTATGCATGACATACCCATGGACATAATGAACCAAATTAGGAGAAGATAAAAGGCTTCTTTCCCTAGAATCTGAGAGCATATAGTTTCTTCACCTATCACTCACAATATCATGATAATAAGAATTGGCAGACTTCTTACCCCATCAGTGGCCAACACTACAAATTCATCCCTATCAGTGAGGCGTCGATAAGAAATCTCCGGTATGGAAATCAAACCGAAGTCTTTAAGGCAGAAGTCTCCGAATGCTCGAGCCATGGCAAGGCCAGGAGAGTCACAGTTGGGAAGCCATACTCGTGCAACCTCAGGTTCATTCTTTAGAGCAAAAACTCTCCCTCTACACAGCCTGATTCTCTCTAATTCTCCTGTAGGGCAACAAGACAATTTGAAAGGTGCACTTCTTGTAAACTGGGAAGAATTGAATTCTATTGCCCAACACAATATATTGCAGAATCTATTGTCAAGGAACACAAGATGGGAAGCTCAGTGCCGAGCAACAAGTTCACAAAAGCATCCTATGCCACATCAATATCTCCAAAATCTTAAGCTAAATAAGAAAATCATGAAGCTTTTGAAGCGCAAATCTCCCAAAAATTCCTCTGTGAAATTCTTCCCCTACTCCGGTGATCGAATACAAGGACAATCGTTTTTAGCAGTACTGACCAAGAAAACTTTGTAACCCACACTTATAATCACATTTTGTATCATCCAATACCTAGAAACCAGCTTAAACACATGTTAATATGCTTAATTCCTCTCGTGTTGGACATATATTTCTTCTATTTATATGGACTCCAACTTTCACAAAACAAGAAAGTTTAGTGACAATATTGGGCCAACCTACGTAACTTATGAACTTCTGCCAACCTGTCTCACCTTTCACGTATTTTTATAAACAAGGAATGTAAGACAAAGATAACAGTTCAAGGAAAGAAGAGCAGAAAGTACAACTCCTGGTAGTTGATGATGTAGCAAAATTGCAGAGGTATGGTTCAAGAACATTTGAGACCCACAGAGAGAGAGAGAGAGAGACAGAGAGACAGAGAGAGAGAGAGAGAGCTACTTGGAAGATCCGGTTTGAGGTCTACAGTCAACTGGACAGCAATCAGAGAGTTATATTTGTCCCTGGTACCCAACACAGCTCTAGAATCGCCGACATTTCCGATCAGAAGATCATGACCCTGCAAATGTCGAAACAAAGTGAAAAAATGAGTAATTGAGTAAAGGGGAAAAGATCACAGGATAGTAGATGGCTATTGCCCAATAAGCTTCTCAACCAACTTGAAAATGAACTGACAACAAATTTCATGCCTTTTCTTGACGGCAAGTATCTTAACTTACCTGTTTGACCAAGGTGACTGCGGTTGTCCCACTGCAATAGCAATCTATCTGTGGGTGAAGTTTGAGCTCTTTGTCCATAACCTTAAAGGCCTTCACAAATGACTCCTTCAATGTGAGAATAGTATCAGAATGATTCTCACCAACCTCGAGCTTCGGAAAGGTCTTCAGATCCTCAATAGTCTTTCTTGAGGTCTCTTCCGAGTTCATACTTCCCATGGCACTGCTGCTGAAGTCACTATGCCCATCTGGGCTGCCAACTTTCAATTCCCATAGAGCACTCAATTTCAAAGGGAGAGAATCCCTAACCTTCTTAGCTACCATATGGCCAAATGGACCATGGCCATCAAAAACACCACAAAGTATAGTATCTGTCTTGGAGCCGAAATTCTGTGGAGAAAGTAAAATTAGAGGTGAAACCTAGATAAAAAAAATTCAAAAAACAGACTTTAGCTTATCTACAAGACACTGGATCTGCTCACTTCATATTATCAGAGGCCTTTAACTTACCACTAGGCAGCTGTCAACATAAATAATGACCAATATTTCTTTTTAAATACATCTGCCAGTAAGCCATACTAGACAGTGAGGTGCATATCTAAAAGTTCATTCATTTTGTACTGCACGGAGTATCTAAATGAAAGTTACCTTAAAGAAAATCAAGTACAAATTGAGACACCTATACGGGACTCGTTTGCAGCATGTCTAGAGCACATGATCCAGTATTCCGTAATTAAAATCAGCATAACATATACAGAGTCACAGGACAAATTCAAGCATTTACTTGCATAATTTTCTTTTTTTTTTTTTTGGGTCTGACTACTTGCATAATTTATTGGTGGTAGTTTCTCTAATATTTATATTCCCCGCAATTAATGCATGCAACCACACAAAACAATGGCATAATGGTTGTCTAGATCACAGCAATGAGTTACAAGCCAGCCTCATCTCTTTTGTACACTTAAATCTTGTCCATCTTTAATTCAATATGCTACTAAATTTTAATGATCCGAAACATAATAGCACCAAATATTTGGAACTGGATTCAAAGTCCGAATATCCACAACAAGAGGTTGGTACTAGGTTCAGAAAGGGATAATACTGTTAAAGATTAACCAAATCAATTGTGGATGAACTAACGGACCTCCCAAACAATCATGGCATCCTGGTTAATCCCTTTCTTGCCCTGCCTGGTGAACAGAGACGCGGCATCGCTGGACCCGTTCAAGAATATCCTTCCCGGAATCCGGTGCAGCCCCATGTCCATCTTCGACTCGAACGAGGAATTCCTCCTCATCTGCCTCTTCCGAGACGAGCTCTTCGCCTTGGCGCTGCCTGACGAAGATGCCGGGGCATAGGGGACCGAGCTCGCCCCTGCCCCGGAGAGGCACGAACCCATCCCCAACGAAACGGCCTTGCAAATGTTCAGCAAGCAGTCCAGTCCTACCAAACACTGTGCATCCGAGCCCCGCCGTATCTCCACGATGCCTTTATTCGTCGCCGTTTTGGCTTCGCCGGAAGAATCAATCAAATCCCCAAGTTTTCTATCCACAGCCAGTCAACAACAAAACCACAACCATCAAGCCATAATCTCACGGTTACCAACAAAAGAAACCACAGAAAAGAAAAAGCAAAAACACAGACCCACCAGAGCCCACGAAGAACCCGTGATAATACCAAGCACGAGCACAACAACATTACAAAAGGGGGACAAAAATTTAAGATTTTGCGACGAAACCCACTAATTACCGGGAGATTCGAGGCCGAAAACCGCCGACCCTCTTCCTGGGACCCGACGGAAAGGAAGAAGATTGCGGAAAGACTCCGAAAAGAGCCGAACCCAATTAGAGAAACAGCTGCCCGGAGCCGAATGATCGAAAAATGGGATCGTCCCTCCACTCCTGGCAGCAATTTGGGAAGCACCCGGAATTCTTCCCGCGGACGTCAATCCTGTTCCATTGATGAGGGGGCGGGAAGGGGGGTCTCACCAAACGTGAAGCAACCGGCTTCCCGTCACGGCGGAAGACGACGGCTGCAATAAAATATGGAAACAGTGGGGGCAGTGGTGGTGGTGGTGGTGGGGGATGAAGGAGTCTATGCCGTCTCGGATTGGACTCTCAGAGAGAGAGAGAGAGAGAGAGAGAGAGGAGTCTACGGCGCGATCTGAAGGAGAAAGATGATTATAAAAAAAAAAAGAAACTGAAACTTGAAGAAGAAGAAGGTGAAGAAGGAGAATCGGTCGGGGAGATGGGGCAGGGGAGGAGAGATATGCGTATGCGATCTTCCAGGATGCTTATAATTTGACTCCATTGGTTCTCCGACTGGGCCCCACTCCCTCTCTCTCTCCTCTCTGTGCTTCTCTCTCTATGTTTTGTCGTTGTTCGAGGTGGTCTGTTTTCGGATTTTATGAGCCACGTTCGGGTCCCCCTTTTTGCATCGAGAGAAAAAAGAAAGGCGGTCTTCTGTTGTCGTTTTGGTAAATCGAAGCACCGCCTAGCTCTTGAAATAATTGCAAAAGATAAACATTTGCCGTCTAATCCTGCTAAGGATGGCACGTATTTCAAAGGATTATTACAAAAAAAAAAAACCTCAAATTAATAAATTGATAATAAATTTTAAATTGATCTCAAATTAATATGAATTCCTAAGCGACTTGCAATGTTAGTTGAGTTTTTGACATGTATTATCTAACTCGACAATTTTACAATAAAATTTAACATATGGTCACAGAAGGTAAATATGTTATGAGTATATCATTTTGGAGGTTTTAGAGAGCCAAAAATTAATTTATGATAGATTTATCGTAAATATCTTGGTTTGATTAGTTTGAGATTTCTATAATCTAAAAATTAATTTAAAATAAATTTATCATAAGTATATCGATTTGGAGTCATTTCATGATATCAACATTATCTCCAAAAAATTTAAAGCGTTTCACACCACAAAATTTCAATGGAGATGAAAACCTTCCGAACATGAAATTCAGGGAACTGATTTTTTTTTTTGCGAATTATTTAATAAAGTTACTCGAAGAATATTTAACGAAGGTTTTCACATGTCATGGGGGCCTCCCCACGCATGAAATCGTTTAAGAAATCGGAATATCTTCCCGGACTGTACTTTATAATAAATTTCCGGGGGAATCGGTAGTTTTTTCCGGTTTTCGGCCCGGAAAGAGGGGATACGCTGCGGTAACAGCCGAGTCAATCACGGAGCCACGTGGGCGAACATCCTCGCGCCGCGTGGGGCCCGCTAGTCGGGAAGATTACGCAGCAGCTGTCAACTGCTGTGGCTGCCATGCCAGTGCCAGATTTTCTTGGTCGTATTGTGGAATTTCTTTATCTTTGAATTCTCTCTCTCTCTTTTTTCCTCTTAATTCCAGGGAATATGAGTTCAATTATTGGTGTGCGTTTCCATGCTAGGGAGTTTGGGGAATTCCTTCCCACAAAAAGGAACGATTTTAGACTCTTCTTAGAGTTGAATAAGCACGTTTTTCTTAAGATCGTCATATTTCTACAATGACTATAATTTGTCTAAACCAATCATCCTTCCTGTCCACTGAATTATTTAAGAAAAATTGGCGGGCTGATTGATGTTCGTGAGCAGATTTTAACGACTTATGAGTTGACAACAAAATAAACCAATAAACCAATCATCATAAATTGATGTTGTCACTTAAATGAGCGCCTTTTGTTTCTTTTATGTAAGGGTCAAGAGCGTTTACATATATAAGTTGGAGAACGAAATCAAGTCCATCTTCTTAGCACCCCTTACCTAAATCTTAAACTTATCTTAAATAAAATTCTAAACTCATTACATACCTAGCTAGAACGAAACCTGTGCAAAGCACAAGATGCAATGGGCAAATAAAAGAACTTAATGCCTTCCACACACTAATTTATCAAATAGGGTATCGCTATACAAGCACGTCCGATGTATCGTATTGGCATAATTACTCAAATGAACTTAACAAATATTTAGAACTCGAAATCAAATGAATAGGAATACAGATGAAATTACAAATCCACGTAAGATGATTAAGACATCATATTCTCAGTCTCAAGTCAAAATCCTTTCTGAGTTACGTGAATAACATTCTCATGCATGCCACTTGCCATGCACACTATAAATGGAAACAAAGTTATAAAAAAAAAAAAAAAAAAAAAAAAAAACGGCGGATGGACCTACGTAGTTGTTGCATGTGGAAATACATCTGAATTATGATGCTGGTGTTCTTATCCTTTTCGAGGGTCTTGATCATTATTTATTAATTTTGCCTTTTGCGGTTAGGGTTTATCCGAATAGTGATAATTGAAAAGGGCGCTTTCTGAATTTTCAATCATTTTTCCCCCACGATTGCTTCCGTTTTGCAGCCTTGTTTTATCTTCTTGTTGGCACCACTCTCGAGGCGATAATGCTTTTCAAGATTATAAAAACACCGAAAATACTTCAACCTGAATCTACTTGAGAGGCCCCATGTGCTCGTATCTCTGAAGAATATTTAAATGTTTTTATGAAAGGTTAAAATATTTGTTATTTATTTATTCTATAAATAATGCAACGGAACCTAAAATTATGGGTGTTTGACTTCCTTTTTATCTAATGAGAGATGCATTTCATGTGCCTAATATTGGGGGAATTCGCTAGCATGCACCTTTCGGCATTGATATAACGTTGGGCAGGTGAAAGCAAAAGGAGAAGGGGTGATGGAACTTTGGACGGGACAGAAGCTTTAAAATGCGCCACGGAAAGGAACTGGAAAGCATCAATCTCAAAAGTCAATCGAGATCATAGGAAGATTACACATGTGGACGAAAGATACATGAAGAAACGGGAGAGGGCAAAACAATGTTCCACGCAGTTGTGTCAGGGCAAATTTCTAGCTCAAGAATTGAAAATCGCACCATTCAAATCTTGCTAATCACGTGCCAAATTGCTCTGGATTAGGAATTAGGTTAGTTGCATGGGCTAAAGGTCTGGATTTATTCGGTTCACGCGACTTATGATCTGTTTTATAAATTTTAAGTAGCTTTATTTTGCGTCGGTGTCCGTGAGTTATGTAAAAAAATTCTACACACGGGGGCAAACTATATTAGGAGGAGTGTTGCTTTCATGTATTTAAGTGGTTGATGTGATTTTTGGCTTCTAGCTTGGCTTCATGGTAATGATGACTAAAACGAAATGTAGATAGTCAAATTTGTCGTTCTACATCACAATGTCCCTTTTTCCTTCTCATAATTGTGTCGCGCATATAATTAAGATGTTTATCAATATGTTAATTGGTGTTTTTAAAAGTAGAAAAGCGTTCCAATGGGATTAGGATGAAAGACGCATTTGGAAATTATCTCTTGGGTTGGAAAAATATTAAATAATATAAAAAATAAGAATTGCTGGAAATCTGTTAAAAAAAGAAGAAGAGAAAACAAGGTTAGTTATCTGAGTTGTATGAGAATTATCCTTAAGGATAATTTTGCCCATTAGAGTGCAAAACTTGGTGCAAGAGATTAGTGGCTATCCTCTTAAGATATAATAATTTTTTTCTTTATTCTGCGTAGAATAATAAAATGAAGAGAAAAAACTGTGTGTAATCCAGCAAAGAAATGAAAGATACTGAAAGAGAAAAAAGAAGTTCTTGTTTTTGATATGTATATCACTTTTTAATTATGCTCAGAGTATATAGGTAAAAGAAATAAAGCTGTTCAACTCTTCATTAAATTGAAAACAGTTGCAAATCCGTTACCGTTTGATTGCAACGAAGATCATTACAAAACTGTTATTAAACCATCATAAAAAGTTACAAGATAGTTATAGGATAAGATTTCCATGGTTGTCATAATTTCTAAAAAAAAATTACTTTCAAATATTTTAAAATTATTAAAATATCCAACAA
Organism: Eucalyptus virginea; assembly: GCA_014182375.1. Classification (NCBI taxonomy): domain Eukaryota; kingdom Viridiplantae; phylum Streptophyta; class Magnoliopsida; order Myrtales; family Myrtaceae; genus Eucalyptus; species Eucalyptus virginea. Next base: position 2,180,658 of record CM024521.1, read on the forward strand.
TCCCTCATGTATTTCAAAAGGTTTTGAAAAGAAAAAAATAATGTTAGGTGATTGGAGTGTAATGCATTGAAACTGGTGCTTGTTTGGCTATGAATCAATCATTGAAAGAATGAACATAATTTGCAAAATCATTAGTAAAGTTTGTAATTTCTATGAACTAAAGATTTATTTTCGTGAATTATGACTTTCACCAGCTCAGATTTTGTTGCTCAAGGCAATTTTGCTCTAATAGACCATACTTGCATTTGTTTTATTCATAGGTGCTCTAGAGATTATCGCCAATAATTCTCATAGTAGCGGCTCCATCTCACACTTATATAAGTAATTTTATCAAGTATATTTTGCAATTTAATACACCACCGAAGATGGCTATGGCATTTGTTAAGAGCTTAGTTCAACCTTCTTTCCATTGTAGTCTTGTATTAATCTCACGTTAAGAGAGAGAACAGTTTTTAATAGTGCATCACTAGATTAGAAAGTGATTTATTATTATCCATATGAATTTAATTCATAGGATCGCCAATCACAGTTATGTTAGCATCACTATTGATTATTGTAACTAATTTAAGTCTCATTTTTCTCAATGTATAATCAATAATTGCTCTACCACATCACATCTCAATTGGATGTCTCTTTTTTTCCATTAAAAGTTTTTTCATTGTAGTAGTTATTGCCACTTGGCAATCACAATGTAAAGAAATCGAAGGCATTGGTTTCAATCATGAGGAATATTTGCTAAGAAATTTCTTAGCTACTTAGCCTTATTGCCATAATTGAGTTTACCACACATTCTTTCACTTATCCACAATATTGGCTTGGGAATGGCTATAGCAATTGCATCATGATCATTTATTTCAACCAAGTCGACTTTTGGTTTAATAGGATTGTCATTTCCTCCACAATTTTTGTTTGGCTGATTTCTTAGTTAGAGTGAACATGTATCTTATAGCGAATTTTATCTTCATATGAATTCGATTTCATGTTAACATCATTATATCATTCTAATATAGCAGGAAATCCATAAAAATAAAATGTCATAGTTTTATATTCATGTGGTTGTAAAATTACAACTCCGAATGCCGTATTTAACCTTCATATTTTTCTTTTTGCTCATTCGGCTTTACATTCACAGGCACAAAATAAATAGCACATTCAATTCTCATGCACCAATTTACATGACGTTGGTCATCTCTTGAACAAGCCATTCAACATGCACCATAATGGATGGGCCCAGTACAGCTTGACTGCCCAAGAGCTACTAGCCTCGAACCAAAGCGACTAGTCAAGAAAGGTCACAGCCTCCACAAGGTTCAAAGCTTCAAATTGGATGAAAGGAAGTCACATCCACCAACCTAATCTCAGATAAGGAACAGCAATGGATGTAATCGAAAAACAACAGGCGGAATCTTCCAACAGTTCGAGAGGTACAAGGACGCGGCGCTGCCATGGGCTTTCTAGCTCCAACCTTTTTCCACCACGTGACGTGAACATGGCAATATACAGACCCCCCAAAAAAGAACATGGCAATATCAATGTACCAAAAAGAAAAAAACACATGGCAAATCAAGTGTAGTTGAGGAAACTCATGCGATGCGAGAAAACTGAGTTCTTGCTGTCATATCGCGGCTAAACCCATGAATGCAGTGTCCAAAAGACAGAATTGTCGCAATCAATTAAAACCTCAAAAGCATTCGTTGTTGAGGTTTACTCAGAGGAGAGAGAGAGAGAGATGCAAAATAATAATCACAAACTTGAGGGACAAAAGACCTGCAAACGTCTAACTTCATCTTTGGAAAAACATAGGTATTGAAACCCCGAAGAAGGAACTCGGTAGCAATTAAGGTTAAAAAAAGAAGAAGGAAAAGAACAATGGGAGAAGCGTGAATAATTTGTGGTTATGTGTCTATTGCGAATAATATTCTTAATTTCATGTAGTTAAAATATATCTATATCTTAGGTGTCTCAAAATAATGATTCCTCATTTTCTTCATAAATTATAATAGAACAATCTTAAGACACTAGAAGATGACAAATGTAGACTAAAGTTTAGACGGAAAATAAAATTCAAAACACAGTAATTAGAACCTTCAAGAGCGGAATGCTATTTGCATTATCAAAACGTGCAAAGACTTTTATGATGTTTCCATATCTTTAAGAAACAACACCAAATAGTCCAAGTGATGGTGCAACAGTAATTTCATAATTAGAGTTGTTTATATCCACGTTGCACATATGGCTGTCAATGTAGACATCCAACAATGACCGAAGGGGCCAAAAGAGCTTATTATAACTCGTCATTTTTATAAATGAAAATTGGCTCCTTTGATCATGACCATTAGACTTATTATAAAGGATGTGACAACCTCTTGAAAGAATAATTTAAAGTTCATGATTTGATGTGTTGATTTAGACCTACTCATGAGTATGGCAGGGATAGCTCGCACGCCCGCCCGCTCGCCCAAGCTGCAAAGGCCTGAAGGGGCACTTTCAAGCGGGTTTCGGCGAAGCCATTTGGTCATAAAGCCCGGCCTGGCTTGATGATTTTGTACATGATTTTTTTGTTAGGGGCAGACCTCGGCAACAAATTAGGTCCGGTCGACCCATTGTTCACCTCTACTTGACCATCTAAATCCTCGTTGTACACATTCTTATTAATCTAATAAGCCCGACTCTTTTGATCAAGATTGATGAAGCAGGACTCATCGGCCCATTATGGCCAGATTCCTCTGACGTGAGTCCAATTGCTTGGTACCTCTCGGCATCCTGGCCAATCCTCAAACTTTCCTTAGATCCTATCTAGCCAAAATATATTCGACGCATTGCTCTGTGTTCTATGATTTATATAGAAAAAGAAAAAGGACGCAAATGGTCCATAAAGATTGGTTTAATATGTAATATTGTCTCTGAATTTTTAATTTATTTAATATGATTTATGAACTTGGTCCAATATTCAATATTGTCATTGAATTTTTAATTCATTCGATGTAATTCCTGAAATTTGATCTAATATTTAATGTCGTCCCTAAACTTCTAAACACTTTCTTATAGTAAATGGGTTATATTGAATATTATTTAGGGACCACATTGAACAAATTAAAAATTTAAGAACGACATTGCATATTGGACCAAAATTCGAGTACCATTTATGCTATTATCTCTCTCTATGAAAACAGGGGCTAAAAAAAAAAAAAAAAATCCACTTCTTTGTCTTTATGTGATACTTAGGGTGCGTTTGGTAACGTTTTGTTTAAAAATTTCCGGGAAACGAGAATAGAAAAAAGTGCGTTTGGAATAATTTTTTAATATAATAAAATTTCTGTTTCTAGAATAGAAAAAAACGAAACACGTTTAGAACTCGCACAAAATTTCTGTTTTGGAATAGAAAAAGAACGAAACACGTTTGGTAATCGCACAAAATTTCTGTTCCAATTTTTTTTCAAGTGTTTTTTTTTTAAATAAAGTGTAAACTTGGTATTGAATTATCATTCTCATGAAATGCTCATCAATTTAATTTTGTTCATAGTGAGTGAAAACAAACATTCTAAACATGATCATATTTGCTTACTTGGAAGAAATTTTTTTAAGTTTGTACCAAAATTTTCCATTTGCTTTTTTTTTTTTTTTTTTTAATAAAGTGTAAACTTGGTTTTGAATTCTCATTCTCATAAAATGCTCATCAATTTAATTTTGTTCATGGTGAGTAAAGTCAAACATTCTGAACATGGTTATAAGTGCATAATTTGAAGAAAATTTTATAAATAAACTTTGTACCAAAATTTTCTCACGTGCCTTTTTTTTCAATAAAGTGTAAACTTGGTATTGCATTATCATTCTCATGAAATGCTCATCAATTTAATTTTGTTCATGGTGGGTGAAGACAAACATTCTGAACATGGTCATGTGCATACTTGGAACAAAATTTCGTAAGTAAAATTTGTACAATAAGAGCTAGCTCAAAAGAAGAATATCTTATAGATCTCTACATAGACCCTTTCATACATAACATCACAATAATGAAGTAATATAGTTCATTGTTCAATTTTATCACATTGAATTTGATAAGTGAGTACTTAAAAACAAAATTACAAAAGTCAGAAACACAAAGTCATGAAACCTCAGGCATATTATGATCCCTCACCATTTTATTTGCAATCCTTGTCTTCGTGGATTGGCACCGGCAAGGCGGAACTTTGGATGGATCCACCGAAGTTCTCAAAGCATCAGCGTCGATAATGGATCCACCAACACCAGCATTGTTCACTTGGGAAGGAGACAACTAATTGAGATAGAGTGAGAAACAAGGAAAAGAGAAGGAAACAGTCACCAAAATGAGTGCAAATATGCAAGAGGCTTCCACAATAAAGGATAAATTTTAATTCCACATTGCAACAAAAATCAAATGATGGAGACGGACATTATCATTGCCAAAAATGACTGTACCAAGCCTATTTTGGCAAAAAAATCCTTTGAAAATGATTATTTAAGTTTCACAACTTTTATAAAGTAATTAGTTAAATGATTTCAATGACTTAACTTGCCAGAAAATGTAACGTGTTACTATAATAGAAGGGATGAGATTTTGAGAGGTCCTTTTCCTCTCTTTAGTTATGTAAAATAAACTCCAAGTCTATCATTTGAAAGTATTTGCGTGTTTTTAATACTACTTGTATGATTTTTCCATTTATCATTTGATCAATAAGAAAAATTGACTTGCCTCTTATAATTACATTTATTTTATCCAATGATTATCTTGTCAATATTTGTAAGAACCCAATTTGGTTTATGTCGCGTAAGCTCCCAAAAAGAGTACCCTAGTAATCACATAATGTGATGACAATTTAGAATTAGGTGTTTTTTCAACTGAGACTCTTCCATGCAATCTAAAATTTTGGGATATTCTAAACTTCCGCTTAAGGAACAACATACTTGTTAGTCATCAAACAATACTCTCTCGTTTAATGTGTCATTCATACAATCATGTTACCTTATCGTTTGATCAACGGGATTGACACTAATACAGAATTAACGGTATTAGGATGCATCCACCTATGCATCAATCTCTCCTAGTTGCAACACAATCCAAAGATCTTCAAGAAGTTCAATAATCAATATCATTAGGCGCTCGCTTGAGCGTGAGCAGCAGCGAGCAGAGAAGCAAGTCGCTCGTTGCTCGCTCGCTCGAGTGTGAGCGAGAAGAGCGAGCGAGTAGAGCTCGCTCGCTCGAGCGTGAGAAGCAAGCGAGCAAAGCAAAAGAGCAAAAGCAAGTCGCTCACTCGAGCGTGAGCTCGAGCGTAGAGTAGCGAGCGAGAAGCAAGCGAGCGACGCTCGTTGCTCGGGCTCGAGCGTGAGCAAGCAAACGCTCGAGCGAGCGAGCAAGCTCAGACGCCCGCTGCTTTGTTTGCTCAAGCGTCCGGATCTCGCAAGCAAACGCTCGAGCAAGCTGCTCATCTAGGCGAGCGTGCTCGCTAGATCTCGGGCGAGTAGCTCGCCGATTTGGGCGAGTGTGCTCGTCCAAATCTCGAGCGAGCAACGGTGCCGCAGATTTGGCGAGCAACGGGCGAGACGCTCGCCCAGATCTGCGAGACTCGCTCGAGCAAGCGTCTCGCAGATTTGGGCAAGCGCTGGCTCAAGCGAGCCCTCACGCTCAAGCTCCGAGCAGCCATTGCCCAGATCTGCGAGGGGTGGCTCTCGCCGAAGCCCTCGTCAATCGGTGAAGGAGGAGCAGTGAGCAGGTTCACCTCGTGAAGGAGCAGTGGCTGTCAGCGCCGGAGAGGACGACGGTGGAGAAGCTTGATGGTCTCGAGATAGAGGCGGCTGTCGGCGCCGGAGAGGATGACGGTGGAGAAGCCGGATGGTCTTGAGACAGAGGCGGCTGTCGGCGTCGGAGAGTGGGAGGCGCCGGAGAAGACGACGGTGGAGAAGATGCAGGAGGAGAGGCGGTGTTCGAACGGCTGAGCAAGAAACAGAAAAGAAACACGAGAGCTGATGTTTTTGTTCCTTTTTTGTTCTTAAAATGTGTTCCAGAAACAAGAAACAAAATTTTTTTTCTTTCTTTTTTCCATTCAATGTGTTTACGGGAATAAAAAATAATTTTGGAATAAAAACGCAAATAAACGCGTTTCTGTTCCTTTTTTGTTCCCAGGAACAAAAAAACAAAAAAATTGTTTAAAAACAGAAAAAAGAAATCAAAACAAACAGACCCTTAACCTTACTTCTGTGATTTTCACATGGCATGCCGCATTGTATAACTATGCCACATGGGGGCTCATACTCTACCAAATAGCATCATTTTTGTCATGGCGGCTCACAATGTTCCTCTATCCTTCTCAAAATGTTGTCATGCATATAATCAAAATGTTCATCAAGATGTTAATCGGTGCTTTTAAAAGTAGAAAAAGGGTTCCGATGAGATTAGGATCAAAGATGCATCCAAAAATTGTCTCTTAGGGGGGTAGCAATGAGTTCATGATTGTCCAAAATACTCGAACTTTTTGTTGGAAAAATATCGGATAATATGAAAAATAAAAATTGCTGGAAATATGTTGAAAAATGTTAGAAAATAAAATCAATTATTTGAGACATGCAATTATTTTCCTTAATGATAATTCCGCCCATCAGAGTACAAAACTATGTACAATAGTCTCTGATGGCTATTCTCCCAAGAACAACAAACATTTTTCTTTATCATAATAAAAGAAAGAGGAATAACTATGTCTATAACTTGACAAAAAAAGGAAAGATATGTAAAGAGTAAAAATAATATTCCTATTTCGATATGTATCACTTTTTTATTATCCTCAAGTAATAATTTGTAGGTAAAACGAAAAAAAGCCTTCCATCATCAATTCTTGCAACTCCTTTGTGGGCTCCCTAGCAAGAAATGATAAAATCGTTACAAATCCATTGCAGTGAAGACCATTACAAAACTGTTATTAAACCATCATAAAATGTTACAAAACTATTATCGATTAATGACTTTTATGCCTGTCATAATTTCTATAAAAAAATTACTTTCAAATATTTCAAAAATGTTGAAACATCCAACAATCCCCCACATATTTAAAAAGGTTTTGGAAAGAAATAAAATAATGTTGGGCTACTGGAATGTAATACATCAGAACTGGTGTTTGTTAGACTATAAATCAATCTTAGAAAGAATGAATACAATTCACAAAATCATTGGTGAAGTGTATAACTTCTATAAAAAATAATTTCATTTGTGAGTCATGATTTTCACCAATCACATTACACTCCCATAAAATTTATTGTTCAACGTGGTTTTGCGCTAATAGGGTATACGCGTGTTTGGTTTTTTCATAAGTACTATGGAGATTATTGCCAATAATTCTCATAAGAGTGGCTCTACTTAATAATTATATAGGTGATTTCATCAAGTGTATTATGCAGTTCAATATATTGAACCACCAATGATGGCTACGGAATTCATTAAGAGTCTAGTTAACTATTTTTTCATTGTAGTCTTGCACTATTCTCACATTAGAGAGAGAACAATTTCTAATAGTGCATCACTAGATCAACAAGTTATTTGTCATTACACATGAACCTAATTCATGGGATTGCCAATCACAAATTAGGTTACAATAACTATTGATTATCTTTAACTAACTAAAGTACCATTCCCCTTGATGTATAGTTAGATGATCAACCTAATTTACTTTTGACTTTACATAGTTGACGGACATAATTTCATCTTTAAATAATTGTTTTATCACATCACGTCTCAATGGAACATGTCTCTTTTACCATTGAAAGTTTTTGCATTGTGATGGTCAAATACCCAAACACTATAAGTGTTGATTTCATTCAAAAGGAATATCTGCTAAGAAATTTTTTAGCTAGCCTAATTGCTAGAACTAAATTTACCACCCATTCTTTCACTTAGCCACAATATTAGGTTGGGAATGGTTGCAGCACTTACATCATTAGGTCATCTACTTCAACCAAGTTGACTTTTGATTTAATACGATTGTCATTTCCCCCATAATTTTTGTTTGGTTGATTTTCAATTTACAGCATCTCCATGAAGGGTGAACACATATCTTATAGCGGATTTTGTCTCATTTGAATCCGATATCTAGTTAACATCACTGTAACCTTCTAATGCAACAAGAAATCCACTATATAAAATGCCATAGTTTTAAATTCACATGGATGTAAAATTACGACTCCGAAGTCCTTATTTGACCTTCATATCTTTCTTTTTTAGCCACGCTGTTTTTCTCATTTGGCCTCACATTTGCACACACATAAAATAGCACACTTGATTCTCAAACGACAATTTACATGTCGTGCATCATCTCCTAAACGAACCATTTAACATGCTCTACAGTGGATGGAGCCACTGCAGCTTCACTGCCCACAAGCTACTAGCCTCGAAGCAAGTCGGCTAGTCAAGAAAGGTGAGCCTCCAACACAGTTCAAAGCTTCAAATTGGATGAAAAGAAGTCACAGCCACCAACCTAATCTCAAAGAAGGACAAGCGATAGATGTAATCGAAAAACAACAGGCGGAATCTTCAATAGTTTGAGAGGCACAAGGAGGCGGCGCTGCCGTAGGCTTACCAGCTCCAACCTTTTTCCACCAAGTGAACATGGCAAAAAACATGGCAGTGTACAGACCGCCTACAAAAAAGAACATGGCAATATCAATGTACCAAAAAGAAAAAAACACATGGCAATATCAAGTAGAGTTGAGGAAACTCATGCAATGCGAGAAAACTGAGTTCTAGATCTATCTATAGGCGTGCTGTCATCTCTCGGTCAAAACTCATGAATGCAGTGTCCAAAAGACAGAATTGTTGCAATCAATTAAAACCTCAAAATTTCTGACCAAAAAAAATAAAATAATAATAATAATAAAACCTCAAAATCAACTTCGTTTTGCAGGTTTAATCACAAACTTGAGTGATTATAGGACATTTGCTTGCAAAATAATAATCACAAACTTGAGTGAGAAAATGCTTACAAACGTCCAACTTCCTCTTTGAAAAAACAACCGTGTAAGTATCGAAGCTTCAAAAAACGATTTTACCTGAGACTTAATAATCAGAAGGAGACGACTCAAAGCTCTTTTATGCTGATGCTAGATAATGTTCCATGATAAACTGCCTATGAATATATGATATTTGTCCATCATTATCTTCAAGTCCTTGTTCGATTCCAATAGTTGTGGTAGCAGTAGTAGTTGCACTTTGGGAATCGACAAGTCACTTCTCCTTAAGATTATTGGAAAAAAAAAAAGAATTGTTGGAAATTTGTTGAAAAAGATGAGAAAATAAGATCAATTTGGCTGATGCGTGAAAGCATTATTGTTAATGATAATTTCACCTCTCGAAGAATGAAACTCGGTATAATAGGCTTTAGTGGCTATCCTTAGAGAGATACAATAGATTTATTCTTCATTTCGCATAGAATAATAGAATCAACATAAACAACTTATGTGTATAACAGTAAATAAATGAAAGATATTTACAGAAAAAAAATATCCTTTTTTGATAGGTATGTCACTTTTCAATTATCCACATAATAAGGGCATATTTGATAATGCTTCTGTTCTCGGAAATAATTTCTGATTAGAAATGATTCTTTTTTATTTTGTTCTCGGGAATGATTTTTAACATTTTAAGTCGTTTGGTAACTATCCAAAATTTCAATTCTTGGAATAAAATTTCATTTGGTATCGTTTTGAGAATTTCTAATCCAAATCATTTTTTTATTTTTTTTTTTTAATAAGATTATTTTATTTTATTTTATTTTATTTTTCTTCTTTTAAATTTTTTTTTTCTTTTCTTTCTCTTCTTCTTCTTCAACATCCACCGTTCGCCGGCCTTGGGAGGACCGGCGACTTGCCAAACAAGGGTCGGCGACCTTGTCAAGCTACCATCGAGGTCGACCTTGCCTTGGTTGGGCAACGCCGACCTCGCGGTGGCCGGTGAGGTCAAGCCCCATTGGCGGCTGGGTGAGTTTGGCTCGCCAGATTTAGGTGAGGTTGAGCCTTGCCCAACCATGGTGGGCCAAGCCTCTCTAGGCCAAGTGAGGCTCGGGAGGCTCGGGGAAGGCTTGGTGAGCCTTTGGTGAACCTCGCCCGGCTTCGAGCTCGCCGGCAACCAATAGTGGTGGTGGGCGGGGGCGTGGTGGCAGAGCAATGGCGGCGGCGGCAACACTTGAAGAACAAGAGAGATGGAAGAAGAACAAGAAGAAAGAAGAGGAAAAAGAACAATAAGTTGACTTGATTCTAGAATTGTTCCCAAGAACAAAGAATCATTTTTTTCTATTTCTTGTTATGTTTTTTTTAGAAATTTATTTCTAGAACAAAAATTTTACTAAACGCATTTTCAAATCTACTTCCGGGAAATAAAAAATAAATTTATTGCCAAACAAGAAGAAAAATTTTACCAAACATGGAAGGGGGATTTATGTTCCAAATCCACCTCCTCGGGGGATGGGGGTAGGGACGCGTAAGAACAAAAGAAGGTGAACAAACACTATTTGGCAAGTGCCAAACAAGCCCTAATAGTTTGACAAAAAAAAAAAAAAAAAAAAAAAAAAAAAAACAAGCCCTAAGAGTTTGTAGATAAAAGAAAGGAAATCGTTTTTCATCATCAACTTACAAATCAATTAAAAATTGATTGCAGTCAAGACCATTACAAAACCTTTACAAAATAGTAGCTTTCATGCTAGTCATAATTTCTTAGAAAAAAATCCAACACTTTTCATGAAACTATAACCGACACATGCAAATTCCGTGATTTTTCATACATAATTTATTTTGTAGATTTTTTATAATTATGTGTTTTCTCGTTATTCATGTTAGAAATTAGGGAAAATCGTATAGAAGGTAAAATCTCAAGGGTAAGAAGGAACTCGATAGCAATTAGGACTAAAAAAAGAGGAAAAGAACAAAGGGAGGAGCGTGAATAATTTTTGGTTATGTGTATAGTACGAGTAATATTCTTAAGTTCATGTACTTGAAATATAAAATATACCTATCAAGGTGGTGTCTCAAAATAATGATTCCCCATTTTCTTCATATATTATAATAGGACAATTGTGAGACACTAGAAAATGAAATGTACACTAAAGTTTAGAAATTCAAAACAAGGTAGAACCTTTAGGATGGGGATGCCAATTGCATTATTAAAACGTGCAAAGACTTTATGACGTTTCCATATGATGGCGCAACAGTAATTTCATAATTAGAGTACGTTGCACATATGGCTGTCAATGTATACATCCAACACTGACCGGAGGGGCCAACGAGCTAATTATAACCTCATTCATTTTCTATAGATGAAAACTGGCTCATTTGATCACGTTCATTAGACTTATTATAAATGACGTGACGACTTCTCGGAAGAATAAATTAAAGTTCATGATTCGATGATTCGACCTAGATCTAATCATGGTCCTCGCAGGGAACCAGCTTGCCCGCCCAAGCCACAAAAGCCAGAAGGGGCACTTTCAGGCGGGCTTCTGTCAAGCCATTCGGTCATAAGCCCAACATGAATTTTTTTGTTAGGGGCAGACCTCGGCAACAAATTAGGTCCGGCTGACCCATTGTTGACCTCTACTTGACCATCTAAATCCTCCTTGACTACATCCTAATTACTCTAATAAGCCCTACTCTTTTGATCAAGATTGATGGAGCAGGGCTCATCGGCTCACTATGACCGGATTCCACGTTCCGACATTTGGATCTGCACCTAATTTGGGCATGGTGGGGTAGCTCACCTGCCCACCCGAGCCACAAAGGCTCGAAGGGGAACTTTCAGGCGGGCTTGGCTAAGCCATTCGGTTATAAAGCCTGGCCCAGCTTGATGATTTTTGTACATGATTTTTTTTTTGTTAGTGGCAGACCTTGGCAACAGATTAGGTCTGGCCAACCCGTTGTTCACCTCTACTTGAACATCTAAATCCTCCTTGAATATATTCTCACTACTCTAATAAGCCCGACTCTTTTGATCAAGATTGATGGAGCAGGGCTCATCGGCCCACTACGACCAAATTCTTCTTGTGTGAGTCCAATTGTTTGGTACCTCTCAGCATCCTGGCCCATCCTCAAACTTCAATTGGATCCTAGCCAGCCAGATTGCTCTGTGTTCCGTGATATATAAAAAGGAAGAGGACACAAATGGTCCATTAATATATAGAAAGGAAGAGGACACAAATGGTCTATGAAAATTGATTTAATGTGTAATATCATCCCTAAACTTTTAATTTGTTTAATATGATTCGATATTGTCCTTGAATTTTCGATTCATTCAATGTTCAATGTTGTTCTTCAACTTTTAAATGCTTTCATATATTCTATGGATTACATTAAATATTTATTAATAATTAATGGACCATATTGAATAAATTAAAAGCCTAGGGACGATATTACATATTGAGCCAAATTTTAGGAACGGCATCGTATATTAAACCAAAATTCGGATAAGATTTGTGCTATTATTTCTATATATACATTGGAAGAAAAAAAAATCCACTTCTTTATTCCTCACGCGATACTTAATTTTGCTTTGTGATCATGCCACGTTGTATAACCACGCCACACGGCAAGCTCGCACTCAACCAAATAGCACTAGTTTAGTCATGGGGGTATTGGACGCTATGAGGTGTTGACACATTCCGTCCATTCCAATGGGCTCTCTCATCTTCACTATACTTGTAGAAATATATTAGTTTGGTGAGTCGTCAATCTCAAATGTCTATCACTTATTAAATTTAACAGAAGTATGATTACATAAACTTCAACAATGAAATAGATTGAATAAGTTGAGCATTATTGCATCCTTTAGTCATCATTAATTGCATCATAAGAGAGATAATTAAAAAAAAAAGAAAAAAAGAAAAAGAGAATTCCACCAGCATTTGGATGAAGTTTGTGGGGACACATTTAATTCGACAAATCCGAGAATTTGATTGCATTTTCTCGAAAACTCTACGACTCGGCTAAATTTTTACAATAAGTTCTAAAAGTTCTGATATAATAAGATAAGAATATCATGACATCATAAAATAAAGGAAGTAACATTCTACCCTGGTTTAATTACAATGACCTGTAATAATCAAGACAGCTACTATAATCGTACTGCTCTATCGACGTCCTGTCCCCCTAATTGCGAGTGTTGCCTCGTGAATCCTCTAGACTTTATATCTAACTTATCAATTATTAAAAAAAGAAAGAAAAAAAGAACACACGCACGAAACTTATATAGCACAAAATCAAAGTAAGGACAGTTGCTTTTACTTGTAAGGCAATAAAGTGCTGCCGAAGAGGACTGTCGGTGGAGGAATTTGTTGGGTCAGCTACATCAAAATAACAAAGAAAGAACTAAATTCCTTTTCATATCACGTCCAGCCTGTCCTCACGTGAATCTGGAACGTTCGTTTGGCCCCTCAGAGCTCATCGCAGCCGTCCATCCCTCCTCGCCGAACACGCACGACGCTTAACGACACATGCCGCGACCAACTGGTTTGCAGCATCCGACAGTGACCCCCGATCTAACTCTCTCTTTCACTCGCGTCCCCTTCTCTCTCCTCCTCTCCCGGGTCACCTCCATTTCTTTCCTTCCTTTTTATCCTCTAGATACCCGCAAATCAGCAGCCACCGACGACCCAGAATCAAGAGAGACAGCTCACGCCCACCTTCCCGCTCCGTCTCTCCGATCTGAGACTGATCCGGGTGAGTTTCTCGTTCTTTTCAGCTTCTTTCACAGTCTTTGGGGTCATTGAATTGCTCAGGATGTCGTTAGATTTCGTATGGCTTGTGGGTTTTCCAGCCCGTGTCCGCGTATGTCTAAAGTTTCGATCTTTGACTCGGTGTAATGCTGTTCGTCGATGGTGAGGATGTTGATGTGTGATGCAAGAATTTTGAGGAAATGACTCTTGTGAATTTGTCCCTCCGGAAAAATTAATGTTTTGTCCAGTTCTCAAGATGGAGGAGATGAGAAGAGCGATCTGGGTAATTCTCGCGACGGCGGTGTTGGCGAGCAGCGTGATGGTGGGGGTTCGTGGGGACGACACCAAGACTTTGGTCAAGAAGGTGAAGGGGCAGAAGGTGTGTATGAAGGGATGGGAGTGTAACACTTGGTCCAAGTACTGCTGTAACGAGACGATCAGCGACATCTTCCAGACGTACCAGTTCGAGAACCTCTTCTCGAAGCGGAACTCGCCTGTGGCCCACGCCGGCGGCTTCTGGGACTACCAGTCCTTCATCCTTGCCGCCGCCCTCTACGAGCCCCTTGGCTTTGGCACCACCGGCAACAAGACCATGCAGATGATGGAGGTCGCTGCCTTCTTCGGCCATGTCGGAGCTAAGACTTCTTGTATGCATCTTGCCTCTTAAGTGAATTGTGATCTTTCTAATTTTGTAGCTGTACTAATTCTTATTGAGCCTTAGGAAGATCATGGGAGTGCGTATATTTTTGTCTTGTGGTCTTGATCTTGCTTCATGCAGTTATCTAGATGAGTTTGAAGCTTAATTTGCGATAGTTGTTGCTCAAGGGAATTAAATTACTGGATGAGGTTGACTGTCCAAAGTTTGTTGGCTTGACTTTGCTTGTGAGTGAAATTGATTTTGGTGGTAGTCCTTTGAAGGTTGTTCTGTTTCTTGGTATACTTTTAGGGAAGCACACTGCTTATTTAGAGAAGTCAATGTGAATGTCCATTGTTTTCTTCTCAATGTTTTTTTTTAATAAGTTGTATGAGGTGAACCTACTGGGAGGTATAATTGGTACGATCTTTTTAGTTTGTTATCGATTTTTACATGTTGAAGCTGTCAGTACCTGTCGTGCTGGTGTCAAGCTTCCTTGTTTCTCTTAACTTTTCCTAGATAAATAGAATATGTTGTTTGTATTAAACTGATCTCGGGTATTGCTGTGGAGAAATCTGGTCTGTGAGTGTGACTCAGTAAGTATTTACAGTGATGGTTGATGGACAAGCCCTGAAAGAATTTGCTTAGATCTCATCAGGACTGGAGGGCCTCAAGATGAATGAAATAAATTTAGCTAAATCTAGTGGTTGAATGTATGTTGGTTCAATTGAATAGTAGCCTGCTTCGGATGAGTTTGATCCAAGTTAACTGGTACTGGCTGTCAGTTGACAAGCTAAAATTACACTGCCACCCAAAATGCAGTTGACTGCACATTCCATCTCTCTTTTACATAAAAAATCTGATTAATAGTAATTCTCACTTGATTATTGTCTCTGATGATGATTTCAGGTGGCTATGGAGTAGCAACTGGAGGACCTCTAGCATGGGGTCTTTGCTACAACAAAGAAATGAGCCCTAGCCAGTCATACTGTGATGACTACTACAAACTCACCTTTCCTTGTGCTCCTGGAGTTGAATACTATGGCCGTGGTGCCCTGCCAATCTATTGGTATGTATATGTATATTTTAATGTCAAGGACTTTCGAAAGAGTCTCTGTTTCTATGAGTAGTCATAAACTCTGTCAACAATTGCATAAAATGAAATATTGTACAGTTGTATGAATAGGCTTGAATAATGAGGGTTAATTTCCACTTGAGCGTGCTGCCACACTTTACCAGCCACTCATTGACCGTGCTGCCACTCAGTCTTATCCCAAAATTTTCATCAAATGACGCTGCAACATGCGCTAATCTATGATTTGAAACCTTTTCATTTGAAAGGTCTACATTTTGAAACTTCTACACAGAATCTGCAACAAAATGCGGTTATGTCTCAGTGACAAGTGAGAATTAGCATCGATTCGGAAACAACTTTAGATGAATATTTTTCAACATATAGGACAGTATTGCTCTTTGGTAGAAGGCAAGGCACTACCCAATTTATGAATGATCAGGGAAAATCTCTTACATTCAAGTATATAATTACAGGGCTTTCATTTTATTGGTAAACAAATTCTAACTCGTCTTTTTGTCCGTGATCTGTATTTAGGAACTACAATTACGGTTACATTGGCGAAGCTTTGAAGGTGGACCTGTTGAACCATCCAGAATACGTTGAGCAGAATGCGACCCTCGCCTTCATGGCTGCGATGCATAAGTGGATGACGCCAGTCAAGAAATCACAGCCTTCACCTCATGATGCCTTCGTCGGTAACTGGAAGCCCACCAAGAATGACACTTTGGCCAAGCGTGTCCCTGGCTTTGGCACCACAATGAACATCCTTTACGGAGACCAAGTGTGTGGAAAGGGCGATATTGATGACATGAACATCATCGTCTCCCACTATTTGTATTACCTTGACCTGATGGGTGTTGGCCGAGAGGAGGCTGGACCCAATGAAATCCTTTCTTGCGCAGAACAGGTCGCTTTCAACCCTACTGCTTCCTCCCCCTCTTCCTCTTCTTGAGCCTCTGAGTATCTTGGCCAGATGTTCAACCGGTCTCCGGTGAAGTCAAACTCAAGAAATTGTGTATGTGTTTTGCATCCAGTTAATATCACTAAGAAGCCCTGTGAATTGGCCCACTGCCATTATTTGTTCTTTCCATTTATGTCCAGGTTCGGTTTGTTTGTGGAATAATCATAATGTTTTGCAGTATAATATGTAATATTTATCATCCATTTGTTCTGTTGTACTTGCAAACGTGAGATGTCATGTTGTATTACCATGAGGGGGTGTCTCCATCTGTGCTTACCACCGTTTATTCTTTACTGCATGGGAAGTGAGAGGTGCATCTCGCTTTTGCTTGTGGACCAAGTAGAGAATCAGGAGTAGCTGTCTCCGCTTTCTTGTTGCTAAGTGAAAACTTCGAGATGTGGAAGTTCTCAACTATCCATGACACGGTGGTGGTGATTGGTAGACACGCCAACTAGGAATGTACAAAGGAATCGAGAGCTGCCCGAAATCGGATTATACTGGAGCAGTGATTCTCAAGGGAATTGGTCTGGTTCCAGGTTTCAATTGAAATCGGTGGATACTAGTCTGGTTCCTGATTACGGGTGTGGAATCACTCACTCAGATTAGACCAGTAATATATATAACATATTTAATTTTTAAGAAAATTTTTTGACTAGAAAACAAATTAAGAAAATGAAATCCTAAAATCCTTAATTTGGAGTTTAACACTCATTGACTTAGGTCTTTAAGAAAATTTTTTGACTAGAAAACAAATTAAGAAAATGAAATCCTAAAATCCTTAATTTGGAGTTTAACACTCATTGACTTAGGTCTCGTCTTGTTTTACTTTCATCTTGTTTAAGTCTGTCTCTTTATTTTTCACTCATAACCTTGACTGTCATGCTCGACACCCATCAAATTTAGGTTTCGACTCTCAACTTTCAATATGGGCTCGATCTTTTCACTGATATTACAATTAAGAATGGAGAAGTTCTTTATTTTTCACTTTACTTTGGCTTGTTGGAAAACGTTGCACTGAGCGTGTGAAACTCGGTGAGATCGGTTTGATGGAACCAACGGGCAGTTCTCAGTTTCAATTTTTCGAAATCAGTCTTAAATGAGTGGTTCCCGATTCTAGCATGGGAAACACTCATCTGGACTATGCTCAACCTTAATGCCGACCTAAGCCTGAGATCAATTTCTCGAACCTCCCACCATTCTTCTTTGCTTAATATATGGATGTGAGCGAGGCCCATGAGTCGTGTTTTGTCTCACAGAACTCATCCCTTTTGTTTACTGGGTTCGAAACTGCTCAAAAGCTCATGGCGAAGGAAGTGGATGTTGAAGAGAGAGGGGTGTGTGTTCTGAGGTAGGAGATCTTGACTCCAGATTTCGAAACTCTTTAGGGTGAAGATCGAAACCGAACGGTCTGAGTCCAATTGTCATCATATTGATAGAGAGCTGGGAAGGAGGAGTGGCACCGACTTTCTTCCTCTTCCTCAAGCTCATGGTGGGAGGCCATTCGCAAGTGTTGAAAATCCGTTTTTTTTTTTTTTTTTTTTCTTGAGGTTTGAGTTTGAAATGTTCTTCTATAATGGACTTTCAATTTGGCGGATTGGATGGCCAATTTTAGGCTCCATTTTGAAAGCATGTTTGTTAAAAATAATTAGTGCTGCTTAAAAAATGAATAAACTAAAGATATTTTAATTTTCTATGAAAATGTTTAACTATAAATTGTTATTGAAGATAGAAACATTTTTCGTTAACTAATTATTTCAAGTGATAGAAAAAATAATTTTTAAGAAAAGATTTTTCAAATCATTTATTTTCTACGAAATAAAAGTAGCCTTAATTCAACATAACTTGGATAATTCGAAGTTTGCGTGTGCAAGGATGATTCTTAATACCCGTCCCTCCTACATGCACCTGCTAAAGTTGCATATATCGTGGGTGTACTTGTTTTGGAATGATAAATTTATCGTGGAAGGGTAGGAGATCAATCCATTATATATAGTTAAAAGCCGAAGTTAAAGAGACCATAGCTTTTGGACCTGTTGGAGGCACTTAATTTACAAATAGGAGGCTCCTCCAATTATTTCGACACCCATGACATACGAAGACATACCGAGCCTACAGAAATTGCTCTTTTCTTACATGTCACTCTTTTTTTTTTCAAGAATGAGAAGCTCTTACGAGTAATTAAGAAACTGTCTTTGATTTGAGATCAAACCATTAATGCTTTCAGGCACAATTGGTGGAGACTAGGGGCGAGCGCTTCTAGAGTCAGTTCAAGTTTTACCTAAAACCTAAAACTTACTCATCGGAATGAGTTCCTAATTTTTTGAAACCTTAGAACCTATCTTATATATTCTAAAATCTGAAATCTATCATGTCACAAGTTTCATGATTTATACAGATTTCACCTATATTCTTAATTGAATGAATGTAATTAATCATTATATTTAATAACGATCATTATTTGTTGTTACAATCTACTGACCATAACTCATATTTAAACACACGAAGAATATGAAATATTAACACATAAAAGTCTTAGTCATGGATATGTTGAAAATTGAAGCTCATATTAGTCATTTCAAATTACATACTCATCATTCAACACCATGGGATATGGTAAACTTGCGTAAAGATATAAAACAAGAAAAACATAAAGATTTGTTCCAACTTCCAAGTTCTAGAACCTCTAACCTACATGTTGAAATATGTTCCCCAATTTTTGAAACTTAAAACCTAGAATCGGACCGATTCTTTGGTTCCTCATCCTATCTTGAAATCATGCTCACTCCTTATGAAGAGTAATTGAAACTCGTAATGTTCGATTTGAGATTAAGCTATCAAGGCCCTCGATTTGAAATTAGTGATAGTTCAATTAAGGTTAAGCCATCTAAACTCTTAAATCCTCTTCGATATAAGAATCAAAGGGTTTTCGCAATGAAATTAATACATTTCAGTATGTTTTCTCTGATCTTTAAGTATAGATTGGAAATTTTATTTATGTGCAAACACATGTAAATAGATGTTTTCAAGCATACCCCTTAAAGTAACTACTTATTAGTTATAAGTAGGGGTGTGCAAAATACCCGGGAACCGCCTGGACCGCCCGGAACCGGACCGGAACCGTTCGGAACCGGCGGTTCTTGAGGGAACCGGTCCGGTTCCCGGTTCCAATTTTTTGGAACCGGAACCTTTTTAATATTAAAAAAAAAATTACTAAAAGAAACCCTAGATTAGATCTCATTTCCTCACTCCCTTCGTCTTCGGTTCTCTCTCTCTTTGTTTCTTCCTCGGTTCCTCCTAATCCTATCGCCATTTCGATTCCTCCCTAAGCGTCGACGCCACCACCGCTGCTCCTCCGCCGCTGTTGTTTGCCCCCTCGCGTCGGCCGCCACCCACCATAGCCGCAGAAAATTGTTTCGCGATCGTTCTATGTTGAAAACCCAACCATAGACCTCATCTACTCCTTCTCAACTCATAGACCCGACCATTCTATATTGAAAACCAAAATTGTTTCGCGTCAAGATCGGTTTCACGGATCCACCCGGGAACCGGACCGGACAATGGTCCAGTTCTGGGTTGATCCATGCAACAAATGGGTGGATCCGGTTCCAATTTTTCGGAACCGGTTCTTAGCGGGCGGTTCCCGGTTCTAGGTCGGGAACCGCCCGCCCGGACCATGCACATCCCTAGTTATAAGTAGTTGATCTCAAGGTTTCCCCTTTTTAGGATAAATTTTCATCCCATTTAACAACAAATGCACGACAGGTTCTGCTAATTCGATTATCAATTCGAAATTCATCATATCAATGTCTATATCTATATTTTTCATGGAGAAGTTATGTTTATCTGGTTTCCTGAATATTTCAATAGTAAATTCGTGATCACATATTTAATTTCCTAAGTTGAATAGAATTATTTGTGAAATATTTGAATTACTACATAATATATTTTTTATATAACTCGAAAAATAAGGTGCAGTTCGGCTTCGTCTTGCTTGAACTATTTGAGACTCGCACAGAGGAGAGAGAGAGAGAGAGAGAGAGAGAGACAAGAGTGTTTGTCAATGGCGGACTTCACGAAGACGATCCCTTGTTCTCCCACTATGCCACCACCATCTTGCATCCTTGTTTTCTTCACAGAACCCGTCGTCCGAACCGCATCTGTCCATAGCTACACCTTCCATTCGCCACCATCAATCCTTCATTCCACAGCTTCAGAAGGATCACCTGCTTTCCTCCTCCTCCTCCTCCTCCTCCTCCTCCTCCTCTTCATCATCATCATTTTCAACGTGACAAATAGGTCATGAGGTCTCTGGATGACATTCTGCCACCTCAAGGGGTACGATATCTCGAATTAGCAAGCGGTGCTCATGCTTTTTGAATTGTCGATGAGACATCTAGGTGGTTTAGCTTTCTTTGTGGAAGATGGTTCATCATCAGAATTTAGCTTTTGAACACTTAGAATTCTGCGTCTGGCTTACCTTGGAGTTTGGCTCGCCTTCGGATTTTAGTACTCGGTTGTTGTGCTCTGGGAGCACCTCAAAGTTTCTCGTATTATCATGTGTAATGTATTGAAGAAAGCTGAAGATTCATGTTTTGTTTAATGAACTTTTTCTCTCTGAGAGTGTTTGGAATGTGTGGTATGTCTTCATCTGATGTCAATTTTTGCAGTGACATAAAGTATTCCCATGACAGCAATTTTTACAAGAATCTTGATATGTCATGAGGCACTGATGCCTATAAATCTCTGTAAGTCGTACTTTTGCTGTTTGGAACAGCTCTTGGATGCTTAATGAATCCTAACGTTCTGGTTGTTTTCTTTTAATTTCATATCAAATGTAGCGGTCTGTCTTTGTTATGAATAGATGGCTATTCATCCTCATGGGGGTCAAGAATCAGTCTCTGTTATTTTGATGCAGTAGTAAACGAAACTTCATTGATTTGTATTTCATCATGGAATTATTCTTGTGGGTCTTAAATTCTAACCTGGTACGAAATCTTGTATCTCTTTATTTTTAGGAGCCACACGTTCATTCTCGAGAGAATCCATTCTTCAATGGTCTGTTGAGAGGTGATACAAGATCCATTGGCATGGATTCTGCATTTGAATTTCCAGTAAGTGCTAGCGGTCAAAGCCTTTCTCGATCAGCATCTGATATTGGGAATACAAGAGGCAGAAACTTTGTATTGGATGCATCTAAACATGTTGCAGATTTTCCAGAAGAGGATTCATTTTCTGATGTTCTTGAGCCCTTTGCATTGCCTTCATCTGGATTAAAGTCAAAAGATGCAAGATCAACATCATTTTCTTTCCAAAGTGTTCAGTCAGATTCGAGCATTGGCTTGGATGATCAAACTGGTTCACCAGAGTTAAATTCTTGTTCAAATGAAGAAAGGGAAAGTTTTCATGTATTAGATTTTTCACAGAGATCCTTTGCTGAAAGAAAATCATATACAGTGAACACAAGAAAATCCTCCCTGTTGAGGGTTCCACTTCCCCAGTCAGCAGCTTCATTTTATAATGGTGTTTCCCCGCTGATGGAAATTGTGGAATCTTGTCAAGGAATTGAAAGGCTGAATCTATATCTTAAAGGGAGAAGGGATGATGTCAGTGCTGGTGTTCCAGGAAGGTTCTTACATGCTGTGATAGGGCAAGATAGTTCTGGTGAGCAGTAGCTGCTCTTGTCAATGCAATTCCTCTTTTAGTGATTGCATAATATACTTGTGAATCATATTCAACTTTATACAGATGTTGGGTCCTTGGCTGCCACAATCATGTATGCTTTCTACTTGAATGAAACACTTGGTGATGACCAAATTTGCACAGTGCCTGTTATCAACATGAGGAGAGCAGACTTTAGTTCCCATGTTGATCTCAAATGGTTGCTTCATTCGTGTCAAATTGATGAGGCTTCTTTGGTCTTTATTGATGAGGTATTTTTCAGATCCGGTTTCTCTAATAAGTATATTCTGTTGATTAACATTGAAATTAATGCTGCATCATCGAAATATAAGAAGCAAAACCTTTATATTTTGAACTTGCTGATCTTAGTGTACATGCTTTGCAGATACCTGTATGTTTGTTATTCAAGAAAGAAAAATGCGAGGCAATAAATACTTAAATCGTTTGTTATTACGTTGAAAGTAAGAAATACATAGCTTTACACATAGGAAATAGTTATTTCAATTCCTGATGACTTTCCCCATTTTTCCTCTCTCTTGTCTGGTAATGTATCAGAGAATGCAGTCGCATTTGCATATTTACCCTGTGTAAAATTAACCAACATTTTTTGCTGTCTTGGACCATCAAGCAGATTGACTTGTCCTACTATGATCTCTATGGTAGTCTGAAGCTTGTTCTGGTTAATGGCCACAAGATACCTCTTAAACAAGAGGTAACATTCAATACCATTCTGTAGCTTTTCACTTCATTGCTTAAAAATGATAGATTATTCATTGTCATCCTGGATTTAGGCCTTAAAGGAGGCTGTTGTTGAAATCTTCAGTTGCAGAAAGGTGATAATCTTTGCTTACTCTGGTTCTACTTGAGCAAGTGTAGTAGTTAATCCAACAATATTTCTGTCTCAATATTGCTCTTATTTAATTCTATGCAGGGTGAATCCGTGTATCCTTGGGTGAGGGATGTGACTTTTGCACAGGTAATATACTGCGCATTAATTTTGCACAATCTTACATCATAAGTATCATAGTTCATTACAAGTCTAAAACAGTTTACAAGATTGTGTTTTTCTGGTCACTTTTTTTTTTTTTTTTTTTTTTTTTTTGAGTGCAGCTTTTACTTTTTGAGGCTGTGAATACTCTTGGCCTATTAGATTTATTTTTACTTTCTAATGGATTATGGCTTATTATATATAATTTAAACGATGAATTTTTTGAATTTAAAGTCATTTCATGCAATAGTATAATATTCTCAACAATGACTATTTTTTGAACCAAAAGCTATGAACCATGAGGATAGATTATTGGAGGCAGTCGACAAAAATAGTGCAAGTATTTTCTTCTTTTGCTGTGGTAGGCAATGGAATTCTGGCAAACTAGCTAACTCCTGCCCGATATTTAATTCCATATCCTGAACAAATACTTAGGGAGAAGTGCAGCAACTTATTCATGGAGTGCAGATGAGTCATAAAACTTGATCAAAAACATAAGTTCTAAAATTTTTTTATGGTTTTGTCCACTTGTGATGTTCGGTGGAGCAAAATGGCTGAAAATACTTGATTTAAAAGTTGT
Source organism: Eucalyptus virginea (assembly GCA_014182375.1). Classification (NCBI taxonomy): domain Eukaryota; kingdom Viridiplantae; phylum Streptophyta; class Magnoliopsida; order Myrtales; family Myrtaceae; genus Eucalyptus; species Eucalyptus virginea. The sequence continues at coordinate 2,204,275 of CM024521.1, forward strand.
AAAATCCAAACGACCAACCATAAGGTTTTAGAACTTATCTTTACTTCAAGTAACAGTTCTCAGACTTCTGGTCCAGGACAGTATAACAACTTCAGCATATTGATGGAAAGACTACCCCCTTCAAAGACCTAAATCAATTTGCTGTGATGTCGATGAATGCTAGAGGAAATAGACTATTCGTTCACTCTTGCTGAACAATAGTTGAATATGGTTGTCCGCTTTGGCTAAGTCATAACTATCTTGCATTTCCTTTTTATTTTTCCTAACAATTATGAAGCGTAAAAGAATTGGAAAGAATCATCTGTGTTTATTTTATCTGTTTAAGATATAGATGAAGGGATAGGTTTGCATGTAAATTGCTAGGACTGAGTTAGTGATGAGGAGTTTGTGGATAAGTGATCGTGTCTTGCTTGAGTACTGCTTTAGATTATGAAAGGGCAATTATGTGACAATTTTCCACAAAAGTTACTTTTTCAAAGGATTTCTCTCCATATGGAACTTTTAGATGCTTACCACCACGTATGCTCATGTGTTTGCCAGAATACTTTTACTCGTGTGTGCTTACAGAATAGTGGCATTGAATAGCATTTTCTATCTCCATAGACTCAGGCATATCTAAGCCCATAAATTTATTTGTGTGACCCCCAATGCATGAGTTTGCCTCAATATATAAAAGAAGTGTTAGCTCTGATCTCTTTATTATTCTCTTGCAGGACTGCTCCAGCTGCACTCTTCTGGCTGAGAAGTTTGCACTGAACTTTCCTCAGATTTTGGCTGGGCGAGGATTCAGTAAACTTTTGGTATGTCATGTTGGTGAACTATGAAGTGCTCATGATTCATGATTTCTTTCCTGTCAGTTGTTTCATGTGATTCCATCTTTTACAAGCTGAAACATAGATTAAAATATTGAGATGCAATATAGTGTGCTCAAAACATTTTTGATGATCAGTTGGCCATTGAGTTGACTAATATTCCTTAGGAGACCACTTTTCAATGGTCCAGCCTTGAATCCTCGATCACCACCACCTCCTCAAAGTGGTTCTCTGATCTGATCATACAAAAATCCACCTGTCCTCTGGTTATGACCATGCTATGGAACAATATTTCTCGCAAATGGAGATACTGATTCCTAATAAGAAATTGTTCTACACACCTGGAAAGAACGAGAAGGGTTGCTGACTTTCAAGTGCACATTCTCTAGCTGTCTCTTGAGTTAATCTGTTAGTCTGTTAAATTTCCAAAGTATTTTTTTTTCTGGATGCAAGCTATCAGGAATTCTCTTGGATACTGCAAACCTGTCTCTCCCTCATTGCACCTCCAAAGACAAGTACATGGCCACATTGTTAATAAATGGTGCGGGTCACTTCGGGTGTGATGGTCTTTATCAGATATGTAAGTTCCAAGTCCTTTGCAATACTTCTTGGTAGTAAAGCCTCTTCTTCGCCGTTTTATATCCGGAACTGGAATGCATCTTCTGCAGTGAGGTACAAGATGTATGATGTATCAGATCTTAAAGTAACAGAAATCTTGCACAAGGACTTCAAGAAGTGGACTAGAATAGGTCAGGACTTTCTACCGTTTTTATAATTCTTGACTTGTATGTGAACTACCCATATGTAGATTATACATACATGAGATCGAATCATTCTTCAACTAATGCAAGGTAGGTTTTGCTATCATGTAGAGATTAATTCTCTGATTTCTGCCATATCTGCAACTGAGCTGGGACTATTGAGCTCCATCGTTTATTCAATCATTTATCTGGATTGGGTGCATGAATAAATTCATCTCATTTTGGCTAATCATAGAGCTGTCAGCAGAAATGAGTTTCTGGGAAGAAGTCTCTTTGAGACTAATTTTAAGGATTTCAGAGTGCTTCCTGACATGGACTTAATGATGCAGCAGCTCACACAACAGAGGCCGCATATTCTATATTTGATTTCAAATGTGGAATAAATTGATTGATGCAATATTCATAAGTCATATAGTTCTTTTTTTTCCTTTCATGTTCCCCATTGGATTGCCTCGAAATTTATGCTAGTGAGTTATTTATGGCCTTGATGATTGCATTCTTCTTTAACTGTTTTACCAGGCAATCCAGATACTGCTGGTTTACGATTTTCAGTGTCGCATGTTGGGATGAGTTCCATTGGTATGCCAGTTGGCCAACTTCTTGATCGTGAGGATTCTTCAACCCAAGAAATTAAACTCTTCCAACGTAAGAGATGAAATCTTGTTCATAGTGATATATCTCTCTCAAATGATATGGATTTTCACTGCATTGAGATCTGTTCACCTTGCCATGATGCGAATTAATCCCGTTTTTCCAGGTAGTTCAAGTTTTTCTTGAAGATGCCTTATAAGAAACAAAAAGAGCAACCCACCTCCCAAATGAAAGTTCAGATGTTGTTTGTCATTTCTAGTTAGAATTGCTTGTAAAGTAGAGATTCAATGTTCATAAATCTAAATTCTCAAAGAGAAATCAAATTGTCCTTTTTTTGCTGCAACACGGTAATGATCACAGTCATACCCTGTTTTCTGGTTGCAAACATTTTTTAATACCCCTCATCCCCTAGATTTCAGAAATAGAGTAAACTATGAGGCCATTGCTCAGTTTCTTTTTTAATATACCTAAGCATTTAAGTTTCAATAAAACTGGAATCTATTACTGGCCAGTTCAGTATCACCAACAAATTTGCTGCTTTTGGAATTGAGTATGATTCTTCTGTGTGGAATCTTCCCTTGTCTTCACTGTCCTTGGTGTTTTCTTTTTTCCTTGTGCATTCCAATTTTTGTTCTTTTACCTATTTATAATAGAGTTTCTTTTCTAACCAAGTATTCTTGTGTCACACAAATAGGTTGAGATAAGGTATTTAGGTTATGATAGTTATGCTTATCCAGTTGCGGAAGAAACTTCTTCTAGTAGGTGAATCTGTCATTCAAGCTAACGTTGCTACATAACTATGACTAAGATAATAAAGAAAAGGGACTAACTGCATTGCTGTGTGATAACTGGTGAGGCATTGCCTTTCTGGCCATCTGGGTGGACTCCATCAGCAACTGGGGCCTTATCTTGCTTTGTAGGGTATACTGCAGTCCAGTAGTTCAGATTTGTAAGTGTATGTTTCGAATTTTGGCTGGAAAAGAGAATCTGCAATACAGTCTTGAGCTCGAGAAAAGAGTGCTTACCTACTGATTTAATCACACGATTCTCTCATGATAGATTAACCAAAAACAACTATAGTTTCAACAAAATAAACAACATACGAAAATTAACCAAGTCTTTTCCCACTAAGTAGGTTCATCAAACGAATTTTTTTCTTTTTGCCAGTGCTTCCTTATCGGTGTCATATCCTTCAAAAATCTTTAAGGTCTGAGCCCGGAGTCCCAATCTCAAAAGGTTTTGATGAACAACCGATGTTTTGCACACTAAAATTCCTTCCATATATCCTCATCCTGAACTGCCTTAGTAGACAGATTGAGTTCCACGAGGTGCGACAGTCCCAATTTATTTGAAAATGTTAGCTGCAGATTGCACATTGTTGTACTCTTCACCATTTTAGTGATAATGATTACTCACAGAATCGCCAATTCCACAACATATTGTTCTTGCCTATGCTACGTCTATAAGTAATAAAAACCGAGAGACCCATTATAGAGTTGTTTTGTAGTGCATAGGCAACATTTTTCTTGTCACATATCTGGACCTAATTATCACTAATTTCATGCAGGGACAAGGATCATTTGATTTTTTTGCCTTGCTTGAACATTGAATTGGGTGTTAGATACGTGGATACTAAAGTCTAAAATATCATGGATACTTCTCCAAAGTGGATATTAATCTAAAGCTTGTTTCAAATGAGTGTGCATTGTTAATTTTTGTTGTTGGATTTAGCAGTCTTACAGTTTGTTCTGTTCTGTGAAATTTCAGAACTGGAGAAACTGCGGGTACTCACGATTGTTTCAGGGTATTATGATGTAGACAGGAACTTCAAGGTTTGTAGCTATTGTTTTGTTTGCATACCACGTGCAAATGGTTGTTGTCATTGCAGGTTGTATGAAAGATAATTGGAGTGACAATGATGTAGGATGGCGAGTCCCAAGAAAGAATAAATCATTAGACTTCACATTGAAAGATTCCTAAACATCATATCTGGGGTTTCTTAATCATCATGCCTAAGAGAAGAATTGCATCATGCAATCACAAAGCAAATACTTGCAAAAATCAATATCATTTATTTTGAAAAAATAAAGTATACAAGTATATGCTCTCTAATCCTAGTTGGATTACGAAACCTCGAAATGAGAAATATATAGGAACTACAAACGGTACCAGTATCCTTTCTAGAATAGAATAAGGAAACAGAATGGAATCCTAATAGTAGTCAAATCCTGGTGGATGAATTTAGTAATTAAACTTGAAGAAGAATCCTGGTCCTTTTAGCACTCTTGTTTGAGGTGCAAAGTCTGGCTTCCCCAAAACCATGTAGAAACATCAATATTGAACAAATATCATATTGCATGGATTCATCAGCTACTTTAACCAATTTGAAAAACATTTTTCATTCAATTTTGTGCTCTGGAGCTTTCTCTACAATCAATCAATAGGAGTTAATTAAAAGTTGAATTGTTCAATGGAAGAATGTCTTTGCTCACTTTACAATTACACTGGTATGTGTAGAAAATAAAAATGTGAGCTACTTGACTGGCTGTAGAAACAGCGAGTTATTAGAACTGTCATTATCATCCTTGATATTGAGGAGACCATCAACACTTTTCTCTGTTGACATCCAATACATCGTTTCCTTTGGTGGACAGTTTCCTTCCAGATGTTATTATGCTACCGTTAGATCATTCCATATAGGTAGCATATGCATTCTCTCAGTGCCTTATATATATTTGGTCTCATTGGACCTAATAGCTTAAGTTTTGAGGTTGGGTTTTTCTTAATGTGGTATAAGAGTAAGGTCTCAATTCTTCATGCCCAATTTAATTTTTAATTCAGGTTTGTTTCTTGTTTGTCGTATTCCACATTTTTTGTCTTATTCTCACATGAGAAAAGGTTTCCCTCATGAATGAGAGAACGTGTCTTACTTTCCAATCTTCATCTTCCTTTGTAGAATATATAGCCAAGACCATCATTTTAACTTACTTTTAGGTGAATGGAGTTGTCTGTATGAACAATATTACACTTAATTGAGAAGAATACACGCATTTGAGAAATTCTTGCTGATATCCTGACACATATCTCCATTATTCTTAATTTTGCTAAAATAATCTTTGCGCTCTTCAGAGGGAAATCCTTGTCTCCGCTGAATCTGTTGAAGTAAAGAAGAATCTTCTGCATTTTTTCAATTCAAACGCCTCGCAGCTGCCCCTGAAAGTTCTGCCACTACCAGGTCAGTTAGTATACATCTGTTATTAACTTGTTTAGGATCTTGAGATAAGCACAATGATTTCAATATCAATTTGCCAAGAAGGGACTTTGCAAATTTGACGATGCCAAATATTAATATGTTAATGTAGGACGTATGAAATTGACAGACATCTATATATAAGGTCAAACATTATATGAATCTCAGTGTATCGACTTCTTGCACAGACATCTCTAATGAAACAATTAACTGATCCTGACAGATGGAGTCTGAATTGATTTGCTTCAACTTTATATGCATCTACCACCATCATACCAGTTCCTGTCAAAAAGTCTCCATTTTGTGCGTAATAAAGCTTCTTGATTGACTGAAAAGTTTGCCATGCAGGTCTAAGAAATGAGATGAGTGCTTTTGAGATTGATAAGTTCACATCAAGGAAAAACGTTGAACGGTTGCTAGAAGAATTTGGCAGCACGTTAAAAGGCTAATGTGGCTGTACGGATGAACATTTTGTCATACCGGGAATGCATCTGCTCCGGAGCTTCGCGCAGACTGAACTCACAAAAATATCTACACGAATGAAGGGGAAATGGAAAATGCGGATTTCGAAGAAAAGTGGTTTCTTTTGTTGTTTTTTATTACATATCATACTTTCAAAGAACACAACTTAAAAATAGGGCCTAGGACACTTAGAAAATAGCAAGAAATATTAACAAATTTCCTACTTCCTAATTCTAATGATTCATAAATAAAAGAAAATAAAACAAATGGAAACAAAATAATTTTATATCTTGAGATTATCTACGAGATCGTCGAGATTTTCTTCTAATTCTTAAATAGTATCTCTCAAGCTGATGTGTAAATGTCTATCACGCCCAACTTAGTGATGAGAGACTCTGAACAATTTCTTTGCAAAACCGTTAGTTATTTGTTGTGTTGTTGGCATAAATGGCATACAAATAGCTCCTGCATCAATCTTCTCCTTGACAAAGTGTCTATCAATCTCAACATGCTTAGTTCTGTCATGTTGCACTAGATTATGTGCAATATTGATTGCTGCCTTGTTGTCACAATACAACTTCATAGGCATTTTCACTGATACTTGAAGTTCTTCTAGTACTTATGTTAGTCACAACATCTCACAAATCCTATGGGCCATTGCTTCGTATTTCACTTCTATATTTCTTTGTGTGGTTGTATTTCACTTCTATATTTCTTTGTGCCACCACATTCTCTTTCTTCCTTTGCCAAGTAACCAAGTTTCCCCGTACATATGTACAATATCCAAATGTCGATCTTCTGTTAGTAATTAATCTTGCTTACTCTATATTCATGTATGCTTCAGTCCTCTATTAAGTAGACATTTTGAATAGTAGACCTATTCCAAGTGTGCTTCTTTTATCTCTACACACACCTGTTCTAGGTGTGCTCTTCCTTTTTGCCACCGCATTTTGTTAAGGTGTTAGCGTGAGAACTTTGATGCACAATTCCATTTCCAAAGAAAAACTATTCCAAAATTTTATTGAAATATTCTTTCTCACTGTCACTGTATTTGTGATTGGAATTGTTTTGTATTATGATGTGAAATTTTTTGAAAACAGTTCTACTTCAGATTTCTCCTTTAACAAGTATACCCAAGTCACACGAGTGTGATCATCAATAAATAGAACAAATTATTTCTTTTAAGATGTATGAATTTTAGATTGACCCCAAACATCACTATGAATTGAGGAGAATGGTTTACAGCTTATAGCCTTGTGAGGGAAAGTTGGTGTAATGATGTTTGGCTAATTCACATAATTCACTCTGAAATGAGGATTGACTTTTACTGAAAAACAACTTTGGGAACAAGAACTTCAAATATTGAAAATTTCGGATAACCTAAAATATAATGCCATAGCACAATATCACCATCCTTATTAAAATAAACATATTTGAACAATTACCCTGAACTTATTTATTTGAGCTTGTTCCATCCTTAGAAAAATAAAGTCCTTCACTCTCTCTAGCATTGCCAATCATCCTCCCCGAGATCACATCCTACAATTCACAATGAGATGAGAAAAAATCAGCTTGACATTTTTTATCAGAGAATATTTTACTAATGGATAGTAAATTACAAGATAGCTTTGGGACAAAAAGAACATTATGAAATGAAAGGGCTAGTGAGAGCTTGATATGTCCTGAAAGAGAACCATACACAATTGTGATTTCTTTATTATTTCGTGCACACAAACTATAGGTAAAAACGAGTTTATCATATGATCGGTTGCTCCTGAATTTATGTGGAAAGCATAAGAAAAATAATTACCTTTGTGGGCCAAAGAACAAGATGGAATTGGAGGAGGTTGTGGAGATTCAAGGAGTTTATATAGGTGCTCTAACTTTTCCTTTGTGAATGGAACCGAATCCAACTTAATTTGCTCTTCCTCATTTATCACTTGGAAGGTGCGACCATTACTACTGCTCCTCCTCTTCCAACCTTCTTTCTTCCAGTTTTGTGGTTTCCCATGAATATTTCAACAGGTCTCTTTAGTATGCCGTGGTGTCTTGCAATGTTCATACCATGGTTTCTTCCACCTGCTTTCCTCAAAATCAGCCCCACAAGATACAAATGCAGAAATTTTCGGATATAGAACTGACACTTGTTTCCAAATCACGTGTCATGATTCACCTTCGAGATTCCCCCCTTCTAACTTCCGAGAAAACATCGCCGATGGGTGGCAGAAGCTTTCGGTTGACGATTTTGCCTCTCACCTCATCCAAGCTTCGACTAAGTCCTGCTAGAATCACGTATACTCTATCGTTCTCTTCTCTCCTCATTTGTCTCTTGCAATCAGCTAGACTTTCCCATGTATCCTCATAGCATTGATCTAATTCCTGCTGCAAGGTCACCATCTCATTGTAGTAAATGGTGATCTCACAATCCCCTTGCTTTGATTACCATAGTTCTGTCTTTCGTTCAAAAAGCTGGGAAGAATTTTCCAGATCGTAATATATTTCTCTCACAATGTCCCACACATCTTTAGGGGTCGGAAGAAATAGACATGGTTTTCCAATTGCAGGCTCCGTCGATTTGATCAGCCAAGCAATCGCCAAGGAGTTTAAGGATCTCCAAATCTTCCAATATAGATTGCTTTCTGCCGATTCTTTCACCTTGCCTGTCAAGTGGCCTAGCTTCCATCTGCCATCAATTGCTAGTTTCACCGATTAAGCCCACTACAAATAATTTGGCCATTCAATTAGCGAACTGTTAATAGTAGGTTGGAATTCTTGGAGAATTACTCTCCACCATTGCTCGATTGTGCAGAGAGATTAGTTGGGTTGTTCTTTGGGATGACACCTAAAGGAGTGGTGTCCCTACTAGCTCCGGTCATCGCCGTTTTCATTGTTCTATTGGCCCCACCAAAAAAGAGAAAAAAAAGAAAAAGAAAAAAAAAGGCCAATAGAATTTAAAAAATGAAAACCAAAGAAACATAGAAAATAATAATAATAAAAAAAAAACAGAAGTGCCAGGTTGTTATGACGTTTTCCTTTTCTTCATTTTTTGGGCTTTATTTATTACTTATTATTATTTTTGGTTTTCACTTTTTTGTTTAACTTTTTTTCCTTTTTTGTGACATGTTGCCAAGTCAACTCCACAAATTCTCAAAAGTACTAATAAGAGCCATGTGGGATTTTCGGTGTATGTGAGATTTTGTAGGATTACCGACAACTGTTCTAAAATTTTAATATATAATTATTCTATTACCCCACATGCTTAGTTTGGTCTTTTCGAATAATTTAAGTGTGAATTTATTTAGTTGGAGCGACAAATGATGCCTGAAAAAATTTGAATTCAAGATCCAATTTTGATATTATGTAAAATTTTGTAAGACCATCATCAACTATTATAAAAGCTTAAGCCGTTGGATTAAGACATAATTTAATATTGAATTATTCTATCACTTTGTTAGCCAAATAGGTTAAATGGTTGCTAAATGACTTGATTGCAGCACATTCAAGGCGACTGAGATTTTTTTTTTTTTTAATTGGTCCTACTTTACTTTTACTTTAATTCTCACCGTTAGATTTTTGCTCTACCTTCTTGCAGGCACACCTAAAACCAAAATAATCCCTATCCAATCCTCTTGAAAAGGTGAGGATTCGAACTTTTTACTTTCTCATTTTCCATGTGGAAAAGATGGCCATTAGAGCAATTATTTGGGTCATTTAATTTTTGGCAAACATTCAGGTCTTTTCGTGCAAAAAATTTCCAGCAAATTCCTACCCAAGTTTGGCATAATAAAAAAAGAAGAAAAATTCCGATCCTGGCTGCTTTATCTCATTGCTTGTATTTATCGGTTGTCTTTCCAAAAGAAACATTTAACAGATGAACAACTTTGCTAGAGGTGGAAAAGGCATCTCGATGAAAACAATTCATATGAAATGAGAAGCAAAGTTCTTAAAACGTTGTACACGTTCAAAAAGAAAAAAAAGAACTAAAACTTTTGGCCCAAATTGCAATTAAAACCTAAACGATAAAAAAAATGCTTGGGAATTTAGTAAATCAAGTCATTCCAAGCATCACTCACCTAAATTGGTTAACTTGCACCGTAAAAATCAATGTGGCATTTTAAAAATAATCTTACTATATTTATTGTAATTTTCTTTTTTGTGACGTGTTACCACATCGACACCACATATTCTCAAAAGTACTAAATAAGAGACACGTGAAATCTTTGGAGTCCTTTAATAGCAAATTCGAGTGAATGGTCATGGAAATGACTTGTCGCACCATATATGAGACGCTTAGGATTTAATTGCATTTTTTTTCAAACATCCAGGAGTTGATTGCAGTTTTTGGCAAACATTCATGTCCTTCCGTGCAAAAAATTCCCCGCAAATTCCGAGAAAATATTGGTACGTCTAATATGCCAACGCAACAAATAGAAAGGATCACGAGGATGCGACACGTGTCCGAGGTGGGCCCCAACTTTCAGGCCCTTTCTTCTCTCTCCTCTGCACTGCGCCCGCCCTCACTGCGCCCGCCCTTAGATATCTCTCTCTCTCTGAGAAAATATTCTCTCTTTCTCTCTCTCTCTTCATTCCAGAACGCAGACCCGTCGCCACGGGCCAGGCGGCAGCAGCGGCCGCGTCGAAGAAGGGCTTTAAAGGGACTCGCTCGCACGTGGCGGCCGGTGAGGGGGTCGGCAAGCGCACGTCCATGTCGCACCCGAAGGTTGCGCACGCCTCGCGCACCCGCGCACGCTTCTGGCGGGAGGCGTGCTGGTTGGCGCCGCCGCAGTTCCGTCGAAACCCATCCTCCGCCGTTGCCAAATGGCTTTTTGCTGGAATCGCTGAACAAGTTGAACAGCTTCTTTGTTCGTTGCTGGGTCTGAGAGAGAGAGAGAGAGAGAGAGAGAGTCTGAGCATGCAGAGGAGAGAGTGAAGAAAGAGTCTGAAATTAGAGCCCACTTGGGACACGTGTCGCATCCTTGTGACCCTTCTGATTTGTTCTGTTGGTAACATTAGACATAGCCAATATTTTCTCCCAAATTCCTATCCAAGTTTGGCGGAATAGCAAGGAGAAAAAGAGGAAAGGTTCCGATCCTGGTTGCTATAGGCGGATCTTCATTTTCAGTATAAGCATCTGGTTATCGGAATCTCTCTCTCTCTCTATCTCTTTCACACAGACACCCGCGCAGGCCAGCTTTTTTTTTTTTGGCTGAACTCACACCAGCTTGATTCTTGCACAAATGGCACGTTCCTACGTCTGTACACTCCCTCTTATAAATACACCGCACCCTTTCCCGTACTCATCAGCGAGGCAAAAACATAGAACCTTACATACCCTGAGATCTATTGTTTGTAATTCTTTAGGCTTCCGTTTGTATATCTAAGTGTCGGATGAGGATGGTGCTAGCAACGCGCGCGAAACTATGGACGTCCATCACGAGCCGCCTCCCGTGCGGAAGCCAGATCGCCAGCGAGTCTTTGCAGGGCACGGAACTGGCTGCTGCTCCTCCCCGGATTGCCTGCGAGTCGTCCGTGGAAGGGGAGAATAAAGTATGCCAATGCGAGTGCAATGCGGGAATGGTGGAGCCGAGGCTGCAGGCTGTGGAGGAGGAGAATGCCGGGGGCAACAGCTCTTTTGGTCATGCTGTCATCAACATGGTTGCCATGCTCACAGGTGAAAGCCGAGAGGGTCCTCCATCACTTAAATTCACTACAGCTTGAACTTCTAAAAGTATGAATGATGTCGCTGTTTTCACTAAGATATGTACCAACTCCTAAACGATTTTTGCCGGAGCTTTATTAGAAGTACTGCGGATGGGGGAAGAGGGAAAGTATATTGCAAAAGTAGTGCGTAAAGTCGTTATCATATAGGTCAATTCTAACATGCGTTGCTAATCAAACACTACTTCTTAATGTTTTGTTCTCCACTGTTGTCAACTTGTGTAATAAATACTGTTCCAATATGAAGTTAAGATCCAATCACTTGTATTTAGTTGAAATCTACTTATAAAATGAATAGACTTCGGTTGCCTATATACGATCTTTGTTTTTTTCTCATGAGCTAGAAGGGCATACTCGTTCCGGTAAATGATATGATGGGCAAAACTAATCACAGTGGGGAAACTTTATTTAAACTTGTACTTTAGAGCGGGCTTGGTCCTTTTTTTCATTTTTTTCATTTTTTTTGATGTGGTTGGTGTAGATTTGCACTTATTCTCAAGCTATAGACTCGTGTTTTCATGAACAAAAATTTGACAAAACTTGGCAGGGCTGGGACAGCTATCAATACCGTACGCCTTGGAGAATGGAGGGTGGTCCTCTGCATTCCTGCTGATAGGGCTTGGCATGGTATGCGCCTACAGCTCCCACTTGCTTGGGAAATGCCTTGACAAGAGACCCAGGTCCAGAAGCTACACAGACATCGGCCAAGAAGCCTATGGATCCAAAGGCAGGATCATAGCAGGAACCTTCATGTACCTGGAGATCTTCTTCTCCCTCGTCTCCTTAACCATCTCGCTCCATGACAACCTCAGCATCGTCTTCCCAGGGACTCGGATCAGCGCCCAGTGGGCGCACATGTCCAGCTCCCAGCTTATGACCGTGATCGCCGTGCTCATTGCCCTCCCGAGCCTCTGGCTCAGGGACCTGTCCTACATCTCTTTCCTCTCTTCTGCGGGCATCATCATGTCGATCATCATCTTTGCCTCGGTGGCTCTGACCGCCATTTTCGGATGGGTCAGGTCAGATCATGAGATCCCGGCGCTTCGGATCCGTAACATCCCTATGATTTCAGGGCTTTATGTGTTCAGTCTTTCTGCGCATATTATCTTCCCTGACTTGTATAGGTCCATGAAAGACCCTTCCAAGTTCACCAAGGTATGCTCTCTCGTTCTACAAGGGTATATGCAACCGAATTCCTAAAACATTTTTCACATGGGTCAACTGAGTTCTAAATGCTCACAAAATAATGAGCAACCAAATCTTTAACTCGTAGCTGGTCCGATGTGGCTTATTCTAATGTCGACAGATGTCTAATATAAAGGGCTTGATTGCATTCTTTTCAAATGTTTACAAATATATCAAAAATTAAATGAGAGATCAATTTCTTTATTTGGTAAGGTACTAAAAAGTTTTGAAATCTATTGATTGATTGTTTGTAGGTGACGATCGTGAGCTACACCCTAGTCACGGCCCTGTACATGGCCCTCGCCTTCATGGGCGCAAGGATGTTCGGCCCCAACATCAGCTCGCAGATCACCCTCAGCCTGCCGCGCCAACTTGTCGTGGCCAAGGTCGCCCAGTGGGCCATGGTCCTGACGCCAATGACCAAGTACGCCCTCGAGTTCGTGCCCCTTGCCATCCCGCTAGACCGCAGCCTTCCCGGGTCGATGAGCTCGTGGGTGCGGACGGCCGTGCGGGGCACGGTGGGCTCCGTTCTGCTGGTGGTGATCCTGGCGCTCGCGCTCTCCGTCCCTTACTTCAATTACGTGCTCAGCCTTACCGGCTCGCTCGTCAGCATCTTCATTTCCGTGGTCTTGCCGTGCGGATTCTACACCAAGATATGCTGGCCAAGCCTGTCGAAGCCGCTCTTTGTTCTGAATGTTTTGCTCATTGGATTCGGCTGCGTTCTTGCGGTGTTCGGGACAATTTCATCGTCCAAGTCCCTCATTAAAAGCCTAAAAGGACACACCTCCTCCTAAATGGAACATTCCCAACAACGAAAGACAACATTGTCGTTATACTTTTGAATTTGGTCATCCCCTTGTGAGAATAAGAGCAGTTTTAATTGTTGGGATATAATACGCGGAAACGACATGATTTTACAATTTACGTCAACGTGAAATCATCAGAGAATTAAGCGAGAAAATCAGGACACCAGAAATTTACGTGGCATGTTGGACGTAAATTAATCCCAAGATCTCTATAATTAGAACAAGAACATGCATCATTGAGAAGAAAGATTAACGCACTTGTTTTGGAATCCATTGTTCTTGAAGCGGAAGCGGAAACACAATGTTACATGCGCAAGTCCTTCTCCTCTATTGCCCTCGTATCACCGGCTCGATGAGGCGGCCCCCTCACGTGTAGCGTTAGGTAAACACCCATTAGGTGAGGATATAGGTGAGAATTAGAGCTAATCCGTACAAATTAGGGCAAAATCAATTGCATTCGTGTTCTAGGGTTATGGAGGCTCTGATACCACATCCGAGTATCGGTACCTACATCCACGGAAAGAGTCAGCAGCAAATAATCCACTATAATCGGAAAATCAGAGTTTACAATCGCTCAATCGCTCAAGTATTTCTCACACCTAAATTTAACTCCAAACCCTAAGTGTATAAATAACAACTCGCTTGGGTATAAATTCACAGCACAAAATTACCGCGTAACAAAACTCTCTACGTACGGTTTCGCGAGGCTTCAAGATCTTGCGGATCTTCTTCAAGCGGCGTGGACGCGCGGCTTCTCACGTACGTAGGGCTTCGGCGGACGTTGAGCAGCTTCGTTCAATTACGCGGCTCCTCAGGTTCTCTACCTTCGTAGGGTTTTATTTTAAACCGCTTTACGGAAGAAAACGTGTGCCCAAAGGTCAAAACAATTGACCTGGGCCCCACCAACTCCCCTGTTGTTCGGCTCCACGTGCAGATCTTCCCCTTCACGCCAAGGAATAACCTATTTTACGTGTGCCCAGAGTCAACCTTTGACTGTGGGCCCCACGGCCGAATTTCCTTTTATCAAAGAAAATTCGAAACTGCACGGATTCTTTTTTTTTTTTTTCTTTTTTTAAGGCGAAAAACTCGAGACATAATTTAACAATTTTCCACATTGGCTCGATATTTGAAGCCAAGTTATAGTGCTCATCATCCATGCTGCTCTCCCAACGCCCCGACGGGCGCTTACTCTCCACAGACGCCAATAGAGCTCAAACAGAGCTTGAGCTTCGCAAAAAGAACAGACTTAGTCATCATATCTGGCGGGTTATCTACTGTAGCAATTTTTTAATAGTAATAATACCATTAGCTAAGACATCTCGGATGAAGTGGTACCTGATATTGATATGCTTTGTTCGCTCTTGATAAATTGGATTATACGCCAAATATATCGCACCTCGGTTATCACAGTGTATATCCACACTTTTCTGTTCTAACCTAAAGTCTAAGAACAAACTTTGTAACCATATCGCCTATTTCGCTACAAAGGTTAGTGCCATGTACTTTGCCTCAGTCGAAGACAAGGCAATGTCATCTTGTAAGGACGCTTTCTAACTAACTGCACCACCCGCTAGCGTAAATACGTACCCTGCTAAAGACCTGCAATCATCCAAGTTACCGGCGTGATCCGAATCCACAAAACCAGTGGTTTCACTACCATTGCTGTCCCTCCGGTATACTATACCCACATATGTTGTCTCTTTCAAATATCTGAGGATCCATTTCACAGCTTCCCAATGAGCTTTACTAGGATGTTTCATATAGCGACTAACAACGCTCACAACTTGTGAAATATCAGGCCTAGTGCACACCATAGCATACATAATACTACCCACGGCACTAGAATAAGGAACACGGGACATATGCTCCTCCTCCTCCTCAGTCTGCGGTGATAATTTATCTAAAAGTTTAAAGTGCTTCGCTAAAAGGTGTACTTACAGATTTTGCCGATTGCATGTTAAAACGTGCCACGATCTTCTCAATATATTTCTTTTGAGATAGATGTAAAACTCCTGCAGTTTTGTCACGCAAAATCTCCATACCCAAAATTTTTTTTGCTGCACCTAAATCTTTCATCTCAAATTCAGCATTTAACTACCTCTTCAGCACATCAATATCGGACATATCCTTAGCTGCTATCAGCATATCATCAACATATAAAAGTAGATAAATCAAAGAACCATCATCCAATCTCCTATAGTAAATGCAGCTATCCATCTGACTTTTCAAATAATCTTGACTAGCCATGAAAGCATCAAAACATTTATACTACTACCTAGGAGATTGTTTCAACCTATACAAAGATTTCTTTAACAAGCAAACATGATCTTCCTTACCCAGAATAGCAAATCCCTTTGGTTGCCTCATGTAAATCTGCTCCTCCAACTCACTGTGAAGAAACGCAGTTTTCACATCTAGCTGCTCTAACTCGAGATCCTGCGAAGCAACTAAGGCAAGTAAAACACGAATAGAAGTATGTCTTATCACAGGAGAGAACACCTCATTGTAGTCAATGCCCTCACATTGTGTATATCCCTTCGCCACAAGTCTCGCCTTATACCCCGCTGCTTCAACACTAGGAATGCCCTCTTTCCGTTTGAAGACCCATTTACTTCCGACAATCTTTTGGCTATTGGGTACTTTGACCAGCTCCCATGTCTGATTTCGATGGAGAGATTCCATCTCTTCACTCATAGCCCCTAGCCACTGCAATGACTCCGAACTAGCCATCGCCTCAGAGTAAGGCAAAGGCTCATCTGTCTCCACCTCATCACCTACAGTCAATGCATAAGCAATATCTGTATAACCATAACGTACCGGTGGTTTAATTTGCCTTCTCTCTCTATCTGCGGCTATAGTCTGCTGCGGCTTTGCTGGTTGTTCACTATCACCGACTTCAGGAACTGCGGCTTCATCTGCAGTCTCAACTTTTGTTACCTTCAAGGTCTCCAAAGTCTCCACCTGAAGCTCCACCTCATTAATGACACCATGATCTGTTTTTCTCGCTGGTTGTGTCTCGAACTCTCTCTGTTGAAGCATTGTAAGTCTCGTTGAAGATCACATCTCTGCGATTAGAAAACCGGGTGATCGGGATTCGGTGCACCACAGCTGGTAGCCTTTCACCCCATGTTCATAACCCAGAAATATGCACTTCTTTACTCTCGGCTCAAGCTTACCATTACTTGCATGAGCATACGCAAGACATCCGAATATACGTAATCCGGAATAATCAACAGGTTTCCCCGATCATACTTCCTCAGGAGTGTTCCACTTGATAGCAGACGATGGAGATCGATTTACCAGGTAACATGACATGTTCACTGCTTCAGCCCAAAATTCCTTGCCAAGTCCTGCATGTGAAAGCATGCATTGAGCTCACTCAAGCAAGATTCTGTTCTTCCGTTCTGTCACGCCATTCTGCTGTGGTGTCCCAGGTATTGTGCAGTGTCTTACAATACCTTCTTTCTTGCAGAACTCGGTAAAATCTTTACCACAGAACTCCATGCCATTATCGGTTCTCAGAAACTTGATCTGCTTATCTGACTGCTTCTCAATCAATGCCTTAAATTTCTTGAACCGATCAAACACTTCATATTTGTGTTTCAGAAAGTAAACCCATACCTTTCTCGAATAGTCATCGATAAAAGTCAGCATATATTGGGCACCTCCTTTCGAAGGAATTGAAGACAGGCCCCAGACGTCTGAATGAATATATTCAACTGGTCGTTTGGTCGAATGAATAGTTGTAGTAAACTTAACTTGGTGCTGCTTCCCATAGATGCAGTGCTCACATAAGTCCAGCTTTCCTGTTTTTTGACCACTCAACAACCCACTTTCACTCAGTATCGTCATACCTGCCTCACTCATATGCCCTAAACGCATATACCATAATTGAGTCAAGTTAGAATCTGACTCACCTGATGAAATTGCAGCGGTTCCGGTCACGGTCTCTCCTAGTAGATGATAGAGAGTATTCACTTTCTTCCCTTTCATCACTGTCATAGCACCTCGAGAGATCTTTAGTATTCCACCTTCAGCAGTGTACCTACACCCGATGTCATCGAGTGTCCCCAGAGAAATAAGGTTCTTCTTGAGCTCTGGCGCATGCCTCACATCTGTCAATGTGCGCACCACCCCATCGTGCATCCGGATCCGAATTGTCCCTATCCCCATAGCCTTACAAACTGCATTATTCGGTAAAAGAACCCTACCACCATCTGTAGCTTGGTAAGTAGTAAACTAGTTCTTATGAGGCGTCATGTGATAAGAACACCCCGAATCTAGCACCCATTCATCTCCTGACAAAGTAGCAATCACACATAAGACAGCTTCTGCATCCCTATTGCTCCCCTCAGCAACGTTTGCCACGTTGCTTGTAGCATTTTGCTTATCAACTTTATTTCTCCGTTTTGGACAATCTCTCCTGATGTGCCCCTCCTCGTGACACTCAAAGCACTTCACGCGTCCCTTGGATTTTCTATTGCGTGATTTCGATCTGCTTTTACCTCTGCTCCTACTAGGCTCTTGATGTTGTTCTCTACCACGAATCGTCAGTGCTTGCGCTGCTCCTTTAGCTAGACCGTCATCTCGCAACTTTCTTTGCCACTCCTTAGAGAATAAGGTGGACTTTACCTCTTTTGAGGTAATTGTAGTGCGCCCCTGCAACAGGGAATCAGTAAAGTGCTCCCATGACTTTGGTAAAGAGGCCAACAACATCATGCCCTGTTCTTCATCATCAAGTATCTTATCGACATTCTTCAGATCCAACATGAGTTTATTAAATTCATCTAGATGGGTTTTGATAGACGTACCTTCAGTATATCTAAATTGAAACATCTTCTTCAGCATATACAAGCGATTGTTCAAACCTTTCTTCACATAGAGTGCTTGAAGTTTTGCCCATAATACTGCGGCATCCTTCCCCTCAATAACCTCTAGTAAGACCTCATCCGACAAATTTAAACAGGATTATGCTCTTTGCTTTTTGCATAAGCTCTACCTCTCTCGAGGCTTTCATTATAATCGGCAACTCATCTTCGCCATCTAGTGCCTTGGCCAAACCTTGTGTTGTCAATAAAGCTCGCATCTTGATGCTCCATAACACAAAATTGTTTCTCCCATCAAACTTCTCAATCTTAGATTTCCTCTCAGACATAATTGCAATAACATAATTTCCAGATAATAATCAGACAAGCAAAAGCCCCAAATCACAATCAAGAAATCCAACCCCACGCTTTGATACCAATTGTTGGGATATAATACACGGAAACGACAGGATCTTGCAATTTACGTCAACGTGAAATCACCAAAGAATTAAACGAGAAAATTAGGACACCATAAATTTACGTGGTTCGGTCCGAGTATCGGTACCTACATCCACGGGAAGAGCCAGCAGCAAATACTTCTTCTTCGGTTCAACATTAGGACCCTCTCTTGCTCTTTGTGGTCCCCATTTGCTATTCTTGAGGAAAGAAGACATCTTTCTTTGAAGTGAGAGATTTCAATCGTTTTCCCAAGAAAAGTTGACAACTTTCTCAAGTTCAAAACACAAAATGGAAACGAGATTGAGAGAAGAATGCTTTTCGAGAGGTTTTGAAGATGAGACCTGTATATTTGGTTTCAAAATGGAAAAACCAATCGGTACGAAGAAAAGTGAGAGAATTCTTTTAAAATCAATCCATTTTTGATAGAAGTTATATTTTGAAAAACACGATTCTCTTTTTCAAGCAGACTTAAATTTGGTTAAATAATCATACCTTTTAAGGAATAAAATGCGAACAAATCTGCCGGTTAATACCCATTTGAGTGTAATCGAGTCTCGAGACTTTAACTTCCTCAAGCTTCAAAATGTTGCTTTCAGTTTTCTCAAAGGCTCCCCGTGAATATGTTTCTAAAGCCTCGGATGGGAAAGAAACTTTGGTTTTGCCAACAAGGAATTTCTCTAGGGTCGATTGAAACCTAGCATGTTGGAGTTGGAGCGAATAAAATCAGACTCTTTGCAAACATTGAATAACAAAATGAAGTGATGTCCTCTATAGTCTAGAAGCGTAAGATAAAGAAGTGAACCGATGATACTTTGCCAAGAGCTACTGTATAATTTTGATCAACTTTCTTCCCTTCTTCATCTTTGTCTATCTTCAAGGAACAAGACATTGGTATGTCTATCTTCTGTCTTTTTGCACTTTTCAAGCCCAAATCTTTTGACAAGATCATTAGCATATTTTTCTTGACAAATGAAAGTTCCTTCCTTCAATTGTTTAATTTGAAGTCCAAGAAAGAATGTTAACTCTCCCATCATACTCATTTCAAACTCATCCCGCATAGACTTAGAAAATTTCTTGCAATGGACTTTCATTAGATGATCCAAAAATAATGTCATCTACATATATTTGAACCAGTAAAAAACTTTTGTTTTCCTTTTTGATAAACAAGGTAGTATCAACTTTACCTTTAACAAATCCATTATGTATTAGAAACTTACTGAGTCTGTCGTACCACGCTCGAGGTGCTTGTTTTAAACCATATAAGGCCTTTTCGCTCCAAGACGGCGAGTCGCTTCTTTGGGTCTTCAAACCCAGGTGGTTGTTCCACATAGACTTCCTCATGGATAAATCCATTCAGGAAAGCACTTTTGACGTCCATTTGGAATAACCTGAAATCTTTATAACAAGCAAAAGCAAGCAATAATCGAATAGCCTCTAACCTTGCTACTGGTGCGTAAGTCTCATCATAGTCTATCCCTTCTTCTTGCGTATATCCTTTGGCTACGAGTCGGCCTTGTTTCGTACGACTTTACCTTTCTCATTCATCTTGTTTCTGAACACCCATTTGGCTCCAATAACAGTTTTACCTTTTGGTTTAGGTGTCAATTCCCAGACATCATTAATGATAAACTGTCTGAGCTCATCTTGCATGGCTTCAATCCAGCTTTCGTCAGACAAAGCTTCTTCTATGCTTTTTGGTTCAATTTCGAAATGAGAGCTACGGCACTAGACTCTTCACGTCTTTTGGATCAGTGCGAATTCCTTCATTAAGTTCGCCAATAATTAGATCTTTGGGATGACGGACTTATGCTTCCAGTTGCTGGTTGATTTATCGCTCGATGATCCCTTTCTTTGCAGATCTGAATCTTCACAAATGGCTTGATGCTTGTCTTCCTGAATCTGTGACGCCTCTTGTGTTGAAGACTTTGGAGAGGTTGGAGCATGATCAGATTCTTCATGATGAGTCTGATTGGATTCATCTTGAACTGAATCTTGAAATTTGACATTCATTGACTCCTCCACAGTCTGACTCTTCTTGTTGTAGACTCGTAGGCTTTGCTTGATGAAGAATATCCAAGGAAGATGCCTTCATCGATCTTTCTTCAAACTTTCCAACATAATCTTTTGCATTTTTCAATATAAAGCATTTGCAACCGAATACATGAAAGAATGAAACAATAGGCTTCTTACCTTTGAATAATTCATAGGGGTTTTCTTTAAAATAGGTCTTAAAAGACTCTGTTAATAATATAGCAAAGCTGTTGAAACAGCTTCAGCCCAAAATCGAGAAGAAATTTTGCTTTCAATTAGAAGAGTTCTTGCCATTTCTTGAAGAGATCTATTCTTCCTTTCCACAACTCCATTTTGCTGAGGAGTATATGGAGAAGAGAACATATGCTTAAAGCGATTCATCACGAGAATTTTGTAAAATCTTGATTTTCAAATTCACCACCATGATCTGTTCTTATGCTTGAAATAACACATCCCTTTTCATTTTGAATCTTTTTAGCAAATTTTTCAAAATATGAAAAGGTTTCGGATTTACTTGATAGAAAAATACCCAAGTAAAGCGAGAGTAATCATCTACGATTACTAAGCAATATTTCTTACCTCAATACTACGAGCTTGATTACATGATTGGTGAGACATGATTTATAGACGAATTTTTGCTTTCCCGATCCAGTCTTTTGAAGGTAAGGTAATATTTCTTATCCAATTTGGGAATGATTAGTTGAGACATGATTTATAGACTTATATGAATTTTTTACCTTTCCCGAATACATGGAGTACAGTTCGTCTTTTGATAAGGTAATTTGGGTAGACCACGAACAAGCCGCTTTGATGAGATTTTGGCCAATTGCTTCATATTAATATGCCCAAGCTTTCTGTGCTACGTGAGACTTGCTTCGTCTTGTATTGAAATCAAGCATTGTGATTCACAGTTTCACGTCCGGGAGATAGATATTTCCATGCCTTCTACCCAAGAAAGACCGAGTAGAGTCTTTACTGGTTCGGAACATATTCCTTCTTGAAAGAAGATCTTAAAACCAGTATCACATAGTTGACTCGATCTTTGAGAAGATTGTAATTAAGTCCTTCCACTAGAGAAACATTGCTTATTGTGAGATTTCCAATTTTCACAGTTCCAAAACCCACAATTCTTCCTTTGCTATTTCCTCCAAATGAGACTTTTCCACCATTTACTTGAACAAGCTTTATAAAGCATTTTGAGTCTCCTGTCATATGTCTTGAACATGTTTGTCTAGATACCCTTTACCTTTCTCTTGATGGATACACTTGCATTCAAAGAAATATCTCAAGCTTTCTTTGGTACCCACATTTTCTTGGGTCCTTTTGTGTTAGTGGGATAAACGGTACTAGCCCAAGTTTTCTTAAAGGTCTCCAAACCATAGGACATTCTTTTTTCAAAATGATCGGACTTTTGCACTTAGAACACTGAGAGCATCTCGACCTACGAGACTTTACAAAAACCTTTTGAAATGATTTTTATAAGCTTCTTTTGAAGGTCTTTGCTTAATTCTTTCTTTTACTTTAGGAAAATCAATTAAGGGAATAGTTTCTTGTCATACCTAAACAGAGACTTATTGAAATAAGGTCTACATCTTTGAAAGAATTTTGCAAATATTAATTAATGGCTAAAAACTGTCACAACTTTGGTTTTGCCAATTTGCGAAAAGTAAAGGTAAATGAATTTGCAAGGTAAATACACTAAAAGTGCCAAAAGTTATGTACGGTGTTCACTTTGATGTTAAAAGTTTCTACTAGATCACTTAAGTGCCAAATCAAAGAAAAAACGATCATTTTGATACAGTGGCGAGAGATTCCAACCAATCGAAGAAAAAACGATTATTTTGATACCACTAGCGAGAGATTCCAGCCAAATTAATTACGTGACTTTTATATTTAAAAAAAAAATTGATGTGGCAAAAATTTAAGAAGACTGTCAACATGGAATGGCATAAACAATGCTGTTTTCCTTTTTCCCTAAGAAACGACGTCGTTTTTCCATCATACATGGACTCTCTTACAAAAACGACACCGCATAGCTATATGGCCAAAATGGCATCATTGAAGGGGGAGTAAAAGAGGGTTTGTCGATGGTGCATATGAACTACGATTCTCGCCCAACGCCGACTATAACTCGCTTGCCCATTGTTGCTTGCTCGCCCATTGTTGCTTGCCCACCGTTGCTCAGCCACCATTGTAGTTGCGCTATCATTAGTTGTCATTTGGTGGCTGTGTCCCCAACTCTCACTCACTTAGTTTGTCATGTTCTCTATGTGGGTCAATTGAGTGAAAAATTTAGGGTTTCGATAGACAAGTTAGGACATAGAGGGCAAATTGAGGACTCGGCTTAGAGGGAAAGTGTTGGAAAAAGTGGTGGGGATCTCACTTTGGTTTACTAACATGATGTGCTTTCTTTTGTAGGGACCGAATAGAAAATTAAGGCATAGAGGGGAAAATGAGGGCTCGGCTTGGAAGGAAACAGTGGTGGGACCTCACTTTGTTTAATTAGTTGGAGTGCTTTTGTGGGAGACTGAATGGGATTGAATTGAAAAATGGGTGGTGGGACCTCACTTTATATATTCAATTTGGCTTCCTTTGTTTTTGTAAGGGGACTGAATTGAATAAATTGGTTGCCTTTGTTTCTTTCGACAAGATGACAAGGACCTGCATGTGAAGTTGCTGATCTTGCTATGTGGTTCCAAAAACTAATGACTTTGTTTCCTCCTTAGGTGCAACATCGACATGGACGAGAATCGGGTAGATGTCATTATTTGTTATGGTGAAGAGTTTGTTTAGGCATTGGCGATTGGGAATATGTCAGTGGAAATGAAGGTACTATCTATGTCAATGTTCGGAAGCCATCATTTATTGATTTTGTGAGGGATTTAGTGTATTTTTTATGATGCAAAGTGCAAAAACTGCATTATTGTGTTCCTGTGAAGGAATTGAATGATGTTTTAAGATTTTTTACTGATGATAATGGTATTAAGGATATCATATACTATTATCTTCACGCGACGGAGTTAAGGTATATATTGAGTATTATAGTGATGATGAGGATGGTGACGATTATGATGAGCACACCACCACAGAAAGAGGAGAAGTGAGGGATCCTATTCAAGCGAGTAATTAGGTCGGGGATGAATTTAGGTTAGATGGAGG
The DNA here is from genome assembly GCA_014182375.1 of Eucalyptus virginea. Taxonomy (NCBI): domain Eukaryota; kingdom Viridiplantae; phylum Streptophyta; class Magnoliopsida; order Myrtales; family Myrtaceae; genus Eucalyptus; species Eucalyptus virginea. The sequence continues at coordinate 2,228,314 of CM024521.1, forward strand.
GCAAAATGAGAGGCAAGTAAGGGAGGAGAGGGAAAGAAGTCATATTGATAAAAATGAACAAATAGGGAGATGTCTTGAAATCTTGAGTGAGGATGTGGGCAATGAAGACTTCATTGGATTAGAATGGGAAGTTGCTCTATCCAATAAATCGGAAGATGAATATTTGGCTTCAGTAAATTTCCCAAGTGACGAAAATAATGATGAACTTGGATAGGACCTGAGGAAGCTGGGGGAGGCTGTTAAGTCTATGGGAGATTTTCAGATCGTTTGCATCCCCAAATAGCCATGATTTTATCAAACCTTTTTTTTCTAAGTTTTTCTCCACTTTTTGCCATTGACAAAAAGGGGGAGAGAGTTTGTGCAGATTTGACTTATCTTTTAATATTTTGCTTGATTTGATTTTGATGAATTTTTGCTTGGTATTTTGGACTGGTATACTTTGGACTTCTGACTGTTATTTTGGTTTGAATCTTTTTGACGCTTGCAGCAACTAAGCGTATGGTTTTGTTTATGGATGGATAGTTACTTATCTTACAGGATTAACATGTTTTATGTGGTTGTAGAATCAATACTATCTAGGCCTTAAATGATTTATAAGACATCGCGTTTTACTTAAGTGTTATTTTGCAGGACAAAAATTTTCAAATCTGCAGGAAAATTTTGTCATCATAAAAAATGGGGAATTGTTAGAGAAAACTCCTTAACTGTTTTGAAGCTGACAAAACCTTTTCAAAAAGTCTAGTATGAAGACCGCTAGACTTTAATCTCAAAGTCTGATCTCACTGACAGGTTCCAAACCGAAGAGTTAAGACTTATTCAGATGTGGGTTTATTTTCAAGGATTCAGTTCGTATGGTTTGTGAAAGATCTTATGGCTGGATATAGCATCTTATGATCAATTATTCTTATTGGAATCAACTCGGATAATCAGATCTCTTGAAAGGCAAAGTATACTTGGAAGGTTCCACTTATGGAAACCAAGATCCTGATTGTATGGGTGAACATGATAGATGAGCTATCGTCACATTCCTTAAACGACTCGAGATCTCCTTGATTGATTTTGTCCAATGGGTAAATTGGAAGAACTCATTTGGAAAGTGCCAACGGTCGTAAAGGCATGGAGGAGTATATAAGGAAGACTTTCAAGTTGTTTGAGTGTGTGCGTGAAAGAAAAATTTCAAAATTTGAAGCTTTCTATTTTTTTGCTATTTCAATTGTTGAGCTTAACTTGTACTCAAAGGATAGAGCAAACACTTGTGAGACTTTGGAAAAGTGTAGTAGAGTTCTATACTGAGAAGTCAATGACATGAGACTGTAAAATCTCTTTTGATTTATAGTGAAATCCAGCCAATGGGCTGTCAGTGTGTGTAGGGTGATTGGTTCCCAATTTTGGGAATCGTGGACCGGACCGTTTGGTCCTAGGATCGAGAACTGGACCGGAACCACCGGAACGGTCCAATAGAATCGGCATTTTCTTTTTTCACTAAAGAACGACCATTCACTAAAGAACAACCATGTTCCAGACCGATCAATCCAATTCGGTTCCCGGACGATCTAATAAAACTACCCACACATGTTTCCACGTGCAAAATATTCAAACTTCACTTGCGTGAATATCAATCATAGTTTATGTGTTTCATGCTTAATTTTCAGCATAAAAACCATGAACAATTTAAGTAAAATCTGTGCTTGGCTTAGGTTTATAAACAATCTCTCTTCTATGCTTTGAATGTTTAGTCGATGTCGGACTCTTTGAGACTTGAAGTGCCTTGTCGTTTGCAAGTGAGGGGAGCAAGAGAGAGAGTGTGAGCATGAGGAACTCCTAGAGCCTTGTCCCACATCAAGTAGAAGATAAAACTAACAAATAAGTTTTCTAAGAGCTTTGGTGGTCTCTTGGCCATAAGAGGTTGTTACCTCAATTGCAATTCTGATTGCAATAAGTTTCATATATAATATTCATATATTATATGTGTTTATATATTATATGTATATAAATTATATATAAAAAAATTTGGTTGGTCCGGTCGGTTCGGTTCCCACCTTGGAACCGGGAACCGGACCGTCGACCATGGGAACTGCCCAAAATCGGCCGGTCCGGTCCCGGTTCGGATGGTTTCCGTTGCACACCCTTAAGTGTGGGAGAGTGGACGTAAGCTTGATCTAAGCCAAATTACTATAAATTTTGTGTTCCTATTCTCTTTCCCTGAACTTCTTACTTTAATTCGTAGCTTTATATAACTGTTTATAATTGATTACATCTTCTGTCTATTATCTTTTAAAGGCAATTTACTTTCATCAAGTATTGCGAAAATTTCCTTTAACATCTATTCACCCCCTCTAGGTGTTCTTACTAGCCCTTTCAATTAAAACTGCTCATATTCTTACAAGAGGGTGACCAAATTCAAAAGTAAAACGATGATGTTGTCTTCTTTCGTTGTTGGGAATGTTTCATTTAGGCGGAGGTGTGTCCTTGTAGGCTTTTGATGAGGGACTTGGACGATGAAATTGTACCAAACACCCCAAGAACGCAGCCGAATCCAATGAGCGAAGCATTCAGAAGAAAGTGCGGCTTCGACAGGCTTGGCCAGCACATCTTGGTGTAGAATCCGCACGGCAAGATCACGCTGATGCAGATGCTGACGAGGGAGCCGGTGAGGCTGAGCACGTACTCGAAGTATGGGACTGAGAGCGCGAGCGCCAGGATCATCAGCAGCAGCACAGAGCTTACTGTGCCCCTCACGGCCGTCCGCGCGCACGAGCTCATCGACCCGGCGAGGCTGCGGTCTAGCTGTATGGCGAAGGGCACCAACTGGAGGGCGTACTTGGTCATTGGCGTCAGGACCGTGGCCCACTGGGCGACCTTGGACACGACAAGGTGGCGTGGCAGGCTGAGGGTGATCTGCGAGCTGATGCCGGGGCCGAACATCTTCGCGCCCATGAAGGCGAGGGACGTGTACAGGGCCGTGACTATGGTGAAGCTCACGATCGATACCTACAAACAATCAATCGATAGATTTCAAAACTTTTTAGTACCTTACCAAAAAACGAAAGTGATATCTCATTTAATTTTTGATATATTTGTAAACGTTTAAAAAGCATGCAATCAAGCCCTTAATACATTAGACATTTGTCGACATTAGGATAAGCCACATCAGATAGGCTACGTGTTAAAGATTTGGTTGCTCATTCTTTTATTAGCATTTAGAAGTAAGTTGACCCACATGAAAAATGTTGGAGGAATTCGGTTGCATTTATCCCTCATAGAACGAGAGAGCATACCTTGGTGAACTTGGAAGGGTCTTTCATAGACTTATACAAGTCAGGGAAGACAATATGCCCAGCAACACTGTACACATAGAGCCCCGAAATTATTGGGATGTTACGGATCCGAAGCGCCGGGATCTCATTATCCAACCTGACCCATCCGAAAATGGCGGTCAGAGCCACCGAGGCAAAGATGATGATCGACATGAGGATGCCTCCGAAAGAGAGGAAAGAGATGGAGGACAGGTCCCTGAGCCAGAGGCTCGGGAGGGCAATGAGCACGGTGATCACGGTCAGGAGCTGAGGGCTGGACAGGTGCGTCCACTGGGCGCTGATCCGAGTCCCTTGGAAGACGATGCTGAGGTTGTCATGGAGCGAGATGGTGTAGGAGACGAGGGCCAAGATGATGTCCAGGTATATGAAGGTTGCTGCTATGATCCTGCCTTTGGATCCATAGGCTTCTTGGCCGATGTCTGTGTAGCTTCTGGACTTGGGGCTCTTGTCAAGGCATTTTCCAAGCAAGTGGGAGGTGTAGGCGCATACCATGCCAAGCCCTATCAGCAGGAATGCGGAGGACCACCCTCCATTCTCCAGGGCGTATGGTGTTGATAGCTGTCCCAGCCCTGCCAAGTTTTGTCAAATTTTTGTTCATGAGAACATGATTGTATAGCTTGAGAATAAGTGCTTATCTACACCAAAATATATATATATATAAAAGGATTGAGCTTGCTCAAAAGTGCAAAGTTTAAACAAAGTTTCCTGACTGCGATTGGCTCTACCTACCATATCATTTACCGGAATGAATATGCCCTTCTAGCTTGCGAGGAAAAAACAAAGATCGTATATAGGACAATTGAAATCTATTCATTTTATGAGTAGATTTCAACTAAACACAAGTGATTAGATCTTAATAATAAAACATTTATTAATTTTTTTTTTATTTATCCCTTACCAATGGGGAGTCATTTTCTACTTTGCAAGCAATTCTAACTAGAAATGACAAACACCATCTGAACTTTCATTTTAGGTGGGTTTTTCTTTTTTTTTATAAGGCATCTTCAAGGGCTTGAACTACTTGGAAAAACGGATTATTTCATGGCAAGGTGAACAAATCCCGTTTTGACAACTTTAGTGGAAACGCTGAATCTGTTAAAAAGTGTTCTTTTTTTTTTCAAACGCCTCCCAGCTTGAAATTTTGCCAATACCAGGTCAAACATCTGTTATTGACTTGTTTAGGATCTTGAGATAAGCACAACGATTTCAATATCAATTTTTGGTGCCAAGAAGGGACTTTGCAAATTTGACAATGCCAAATATTAATATGTTAATGTAGGACTTATGAAATTGACAGACATCTATATGTAAGGTCAAATATTATATGAATCTCAGTGTATCAACTTGTTGCACAGACATCCCTAATGAAACACTGAACTGATCCTGACAGATGGAGTCTGAATTGATTTGCTTCAACTTTATATGCATCTACCACCATCATACCAGTTCCTGTCAAAAAGTATCCATTTCGTGTGTAATAAAGCTTCTTGATTGACCGAAAAGTTTGCTATGCAGATATAAGCAATGAGATGAGTGCTTTTGAGATTGATTAGTTCACATCAAGGAAAAACGTTGAACGGTTGCTGGAAGAATTTGGCAACACATTAAAAGGCTAACATGGCTGGACGGATGAACACTTTGTCAGCCCAGGAATGCATCTTCTCAGGAGCTTCAGGCAGACTGAACTCAGCAAGAAAATCTACACAAGAATGAAGGGGAAAAGGTAAATGCGGATTTCCAAGAAAAATGGTTTCTTTTGCTGTTTTTGTGACATATCATACTTACAAAGAGCGCAACATAAAAATAGGGCCTAGGACAGCTAGAAAATAGCAAGAAATATGAACAAATTTCCTGCTTCCTAATTCTAGCGATTTACTTCCTAATTCTAATGATTCATAAATAAAAGAAAATAAAACAAATGGAAACAAAATAATTTTATATCTTGAGATTATCTTGAAGTTAGATCTCCACAATCTCCTTGTAAAACTGTCAGTTGTTTGTTGTGTTGTTGGCATAAATGGCATAAAAATAGCTCCTGCATCAATCTTCTCCTTGACAAAGTGTCTGTCAATCTCAACATGTTTAGTTCTGTCATGTTGCACAAGATTATGTGCAATATTGATTGCAGCCTTTCTGTCACAATATAGCTTCATAGGCATTTTCACTGATACTCGAAGTTCTTCGGTACTCATGTTAGTCACAACATGTCACGAATCCTGTGGGCCATTGCTTGGTATTTCGCTTCTATATTCCTTTGTGCCACCGCATTTTGCTTCTTACTTTCCAAGTAACCAAGTTTCTCCGTATATATGTATAATATCCCAATGTCGATCTTCTATTTGTAATTAACCTTGCCCAGTCTTTGTTCATGGATACTTCAATCCCTCATTAAGTAGACTTTTTGAATAGCAGAATATTTCAAGTGTGCTCCTTAGATATCTCGGGATCCTATACACACCTATTCCAGGTGTGCTCTTCCTTTCTACCACCCCATTTTGTTAAGGTGTCAGTGCAAGAACTTTGATGCACAATTACATTTTCCAAGAAAAATTATTCCAACATTTTATTGAAATATTCTTTCCCATTGTCACTCCTTAAAAATCTGGATTTGTGCTTGGAATTTTGTTTGTATCATGATGTGAAATTTTTTGAAAATAGTTCTACTTTAGATTTCTCTTTTAACAAGTATACCCAACTCACACTCGTATGATCATCAATAAATATAACAAATCATCTCTTTTAAGATGTAGGAATTCTAGATTGACCCAAAACATCACTATGAATTAAGGAGAATGGTTTAAACAGCTTGTAGCTTTGTGAGGGAAAGTTGGTGCAATGATGTTTGGCTAATTCATATAATTCACTCTAAAATGAGGATTGACTTTTATTCACTCTGAAATGAGGAGACTCCAGTGTGCCTGGGGCATTGATCCGATTGTTTTCTCTACAGGGGATTCTTGACTGTAGCCATGAAGTGGATCTTTCATGTAGCTGCTATTTCAGAGGCTTTGATCCTTGGGAACCAAACAAAAGGCACACTTGAACTGTGCCTTTTGTTTTTTGTTTGGTGCTTGGGGTGATCTGGCTGCATCTGTTTTGACCCCTCTGTTGCCTTTTGCTTTTTTTTTGTTTTTTTTAGCTTGGATCGGCCGTCCTGTGTAGCTATTACCATTTGTTGCTTGCTTTCGCCTCAGCACCCTTCCACTCACCTTGACGTCTTGTCACTCTGAGTGCAAGTTATGGTGCCGAGATTTCTTCATGTAAAGATGGTAAAGCTCAATACAACTACTTATTTTCACCAAAAAAAAAAAAAAAAACAAGAACTTCAAATATTGAAATTCGGATAACCTAGCATATAATGTCATAACATATTATCATCATCCTTATCAATATAATATATTTGAAACAGTTACCATGAACTTATCTGCTTGAGCTTATTCCATCATCAAAAAAATAAAGTCTCCCAGTCTCTCTAGCATTGCCAATTGTCCTCTCCAGGATCAAATCTTGAAACTCACAATGAGATGAGAAAAGTTTAGGTTGACATTTTTTTTATTAGAGATTATTTTACTAATGGAGTAAATTACAAGATAGCTTTGGGACAAGATGTCACACGCTCTCTCAGACCCCATCACGACACTAGCAAGAGCGACCAAGAAGCTGTTCACTTGTTCAGCGATTCCAACAAAAGCGATTGGGCAACGGCGGACGATGGGTTTCGATGGAACTGCGACGGCTAAGAGCTTCAGAGGAGGGTGGCGGGCGCCAACAAGCGTGCGTGGATGTGCGAGGCGTGCGAGCGCACGCCGCCGCCGCCGCTGCCACAGCCCAGTGCGTCGCATGCGACATGGACGTGCACGACTTGCTGATACCCTCGCCGGCTGCCACGTGCGAGTCCCTTTAAAGCCCCTCTTTGACGCGGCCGTTGCTGCCGCCTGGCCGACAGGCTCCGTACCGGACTTCCTCAACGGCTAGTGCTGCGGCCCCACGAAGACTGCAGAACCCAGTGATGCGTTCTGGAATGACGAGAGAGAGTCTGGGCGTGCAGAGGGAAGAGAAGAAAGAGTCTGAAATTGGGGCCCACTTCGGACACGTCTCGCATCCTTATTAACCTTCCTATTTGTTGTGTTGGCACATTATTAGATTAGACGTACGGATATTCTCTCGCAAATTCCTATCCAAGTTTGGCGGAATAGCAAGAAGAAGGAAAAGAGGAAAAGTTCCGATCCTGGCTGCTATCGGCGGATCTTCATTTTCAGAATATAAGCATCTGGTTAATGTTGGCAACTTCTCTTGTATCGGAATCTCTCTCTCTCTCTCTCTCTCTCGTTCACACAGACACCTGCGCACGCCACCTTGATTCTTGCACAATGGCACGCTCCTACGTCTGTACACTCCCTCCTCTTATAAATAGACCGCACCCTTTCCCGTACTCATCAGCGAGGCAAAAACATAGAACATTACTTCCCTGAGATCTCTTGTTTGTATTTCTTTAGGCTTCCGTTCGTATATCTAAGTGTCGGAAGAGGATGGTGCGAGGGACGTGCTCGAAACTGTGGACGTCTGTTGCGATCTGCCTCCCACGC